>CAUYUJ010016926.1:559577-579577 GCA_963575745.1 Prorocentrum cordatum
GGCTCCCGTCGCCGCCCCCCATGGCCCGCTCCCTCGCCGCGGTCCTTCGCCCAGCAGAAGACGTCGTAGGTGGTGTTCTCGTGCAGCGAGGGGATGGACACAGTGCCGGGGAGTAGGTGGTGAAGGAGGAGGGGGAGGAGGAGGCGGAGGAGTGACAGGAGCAGGAGAAGGAGTCAGGAGGTGATGGAATAGCAGGCAGTGGAGGAGTAACAGCACCAGGAACGCAGGATGACGCGGACGCGAGTGGAGAAGAAGCGTTGAAGAGCATGGGAGAGCAGGGGAAGGGACAGGAGAAGGAACAAGGGGGCGAGGACACAAACCCAAGAGAAGAGGGAAGTGCAGGCGAGGGATCATGATGAATAGGAGGAGGAGGAAGAGGAGGATACGATACGATACGATACGCACACCCTTAACGCCATGTGGTCTGATTGTCTAGTGAGTACTGTACTCACTCAGTTACAGAATCGCGCAGCAGTGGGCCCTGAACATTCAAGACTGACTGGAGGCAATGTGGCGCGGTGAACCTTCTCTTTGGAGTGAGTGCCTATGGCGAAGCTCTACGCACCAGGGCCGCAGACGTGGCCCCGCACGGGGCCGTCCTGGCCCTTGCAGCCACCGACGCATAAGGTAGCCACAGGAGTCTGAGGCGGGCGATAGTCAGGGTTGACCGCTTGCTCTCTTAGCAATGTCAAGAATGTTTCTACTGCTGGCAGAACTAGCAAACCTCTGAGACCCTGGGTAGACCCCTCTGGAGGCCAAGTATTCAGTGACTATCTGCTTTTCGGTTCGAGGACGAGCAGGGGGAGGGGGCGGAGGACTCCGACACCTGCGTCCAGAGGGGTCAGAGCGCACGGGCCTACAGGAAGGTGTAGAAGAGCTTGCCCCCGTAGGTCTCGGTGGGGTATCCAGCACATCTTGGCGTATATCAGGTATTCCCATGATAGTATCATCGGAGCGGCCTTCGGGAACTGGAACGTGAGAACGAGAACCGATCTCAGGTAGGTTGAAGGCCGCTGGTGCTCGATTAGCTTCGGTACTGATGCCTCCAAGGTCTGAAAATCGTTACCTTCACACGGTGCCCCCCCCCCCCCCCCCCCCCTTCGGCAGCACGCAGGTCACCGTCACCAGCGGATCCCAGAATCTGGCTTGCGCCGCGATGCTGACCGCGGGGGGTCGGCGCCCCCTCAGCACGCAGGTCACCGTCACCGACGGATCACAGAATCTGGCTTTCGCCACGATGCTGACCGAAGGGGGCGCCTATTTCAGCAGGGCCTCCAGGAAGGTTTGGATATCGCGCTCCATGAAGGGTGCTGGGGCTCGCCCGAACTTCCGCTGCGTCTGTGGCACCTGGGCGAGGCGCGCCAGGAGGGCGTTCCGAAACTTCACGTCCCTGGTTGCAAAGGTGACCCTGCGACGCTCCTTCTGATCAACTTTGTCCTGGCGGCAAAATAGAATGAGCTCGCACTTCTGCTCGGCTGAGTACCCGTCGTATTCCGACCGCGCCGTCTGTGGGTCGGAGTGGTTCTGGGCTCGGAGACTGTCGCCGTACGTGAGGAGCCCTTTGATGAGTCCGCCCATCGCGTAGATGCGCGGGGGCCCGAGTGCGCGCCCCTTGCCCTTGGCCTTCTTTTCGTTGGCGTAGGCGACGGTCTGTTCGCTCACCACCGTGATGAATGCAACCGTCGTCGGGGCGATGATGGCGTCGAAGATGACTCCTGACATGTCGCGGCACTGCTGGCTGAGCCTGAGAATCTGCGCGGGCATGAGTGCGAAGAGCTTCTTCTGCTTGTCGGGGATCTCGGCTGCCATCTTCTGTGAGTCCTCCTTCGTGCCGCCCTCGATCCGTCTCGCTTTCCGTTCGTCGCGTTGCCCCTGTCCACCGTCGCCGCCAGAGGCTGCCGCCCCCCCCGCTCGGCGCCGCCAGGGCGCCAGGCATGATGAGATAATGACGGGAGGGGTCGACGTAGACGCTCGTCTTAGAGGCGCCGAAAATACTCTATGCTCGATTGCAAGTCCACGGACGTCGGGCACAGAGGGCATGTCCACTCGTCTTCCTGCTCGGGTTCCCAAGACATGTGAGCTCTACCCATGATGCATCTGCCATATCCATAAGAATGTTTCAAATGTTTGCGAGCATTGTGTACGTCTTTCAATATACTCATACAGTCAGGGCGTTGATCACTATGCAATATGTACTTCATCTTGTGTCCGTTTGTCTGATGTCCCATGAGAGCCCTGTAGGTGTCGAACTGGAGGCCACATGAGTTCCCCTCGGGGTCCTTGATCATGCATGTCTATACGTTTTCGCTTTTGGCTTCGGGGCAATGAACTTCTGGAAATAGTGCGCACCATGTATCACAATGCGTGAACGCCGCTGCTCTCAAGATCGAGGGGTCGATGCGAGTGAATTCGTGGAACGGGTCGGAGTTGGGGTCGAATAGGGCCCCCCACGAGAAACCAGCCGCTTCCCAAGTTTCGATTTTTGATTTTTTTTTTTGAAAAAAAAAAAAAAAAAAAAAAAAAAACTCGGTCCCACTCACCCCCTCGTAGAGGCACAGACTGCGATGAAACTCTGTTGCCCGAGGAATTGCGTCGGGACTGAGCTGTCCGTCTGGCAACGGCGCCGGTCGCTCATTCTGTAAGTGACCGAAAACCGCCGCAATAGCCTGGCTGTGGGCGCGGCGGTGGTCGAGCATGCCTTGAAGCCACCTGATCCTGCGCGCTGCCAGCTCTCCCCGACCAGGGAGAATGCGAAATCTGTAGAGCACCTCTGAATTCCGAAGTGTGCGAACGTGTGGCCCATCGTGGGAAGTGGCAGCACCTCGCGATAGAACTCGTAGGTACATTACAGTGCAGGAGTCGATTATTTGATATTCCGCTGGCTTAAGGACGAATGCTTCTAAACCCGTGATGCCACTTTCCACAACTTTGCCAAGAGAGAGCTCGCGCTTGAGGCGATGCAATCCACGCTCGTGCCAAAATAGACCGATGACCGACCAGCCCGCGTGCATAGAGCGCATTCTGCACTGCACCTCTGGAGCGTTAGAGCCGTTCATATGGTGCCGAGCTCCCAAGTGCCTAGCGCGGCTTCGAACGGCGCCACAGGACGCAGGGCAAATTTCCTGAAGGCGACGGTTTTCCTTGGTGGATCACAAACATGGTATGATGTTTTTTTTGTTCTGCAGATTCTATGGAAAACGCAATTTTCCCAGGGCCCGGCACATGTTCAAGTCGCCTTCCTGGATTGCCTCTAGAGCCCCAGACGCCGAGGGATCTTCTAAAAGCCGCCGTCGAAATAAACCGTCTGCAAAACCTACCATCGAACAGTCGAGAGCTGTGTTTCCAAAAACTCATGATAGATAAGTGAGGGCCCCGTCGAGCTCGATGATTTCATCATAACACTTGTCGAAGACGCCGACGAATTGTCGAGGTGCCTCACAGGATCCTTGGAGCCCCCCGTTCTTGCTGCTAAAAGCCTCAGACTTGCTGTCTACTTCGATTAAAACTACACTGTTGATCAGGCGCTGCTTCGCGAAGCCCTGGAGACCCTCGCGCACCATGATCTCAGAAGTGCGAGGTAAAAAGGTCCTAAACACACCCGGTACGTGCACTATGCGTTGGCTGAACATGCTCTTTCCGCTAGACCTGTCAAGCAGGACCCCCTCAGTGATACTAGATTTTGTGGGCAGCTGCCCCACCTCGAAAGACCGAATCAGAACATTTTCAAACTCCAGGCGTGCTCGTGTCATCTCCGCAGTGGCTGCAAGGATGCGCTCACGTCCGTCAGGGGCTCGCTGATCGTCGGGGTTCGCACGGCCCGGTTGAGTACTAGCTGTTTGTGTCGACTGAGAAGCTGGGGGGACAATTTGTTCGTCAGGTCCTTCGTGCGGCCCCATGTGCAGGTCGAAGTCCATGTTGTCGATCTCTGCGAAGGGGTCTCTCTCTCCCCCTCGTCGGCAGTAGTCCAGCGTAGACGTGGTCCATCGTCAGTACGGGCGTGCGCTCCATGCGCTGAAAGGCTGGGGTTGGTTGTATGTCCAGCAGAGTGATGATGTTGACCCAAAGCTGGTCGCTCCTCATGCTTCTCGGGAGTATCTGAGCGGCCGCCGTACCCCGGACCAAACTCGGAATAGCGCTGCTTGGATAAATGTCCAGGTTCCAGAACAATAAGAGCCAATTCCGATAATACACGCCACTTTGGTCCGCAACGTCTGCCACGAGCTTTACGCAGCTTCCATATCATTTGTCTGACCATGAATGAGGCAGTGATATCCATGCTGTGGCTTCGACGCTTGATCGTGGCCTCCTCGTTCAGGATGTTGTTTAGCATCTCGCTCATGTCAGGGATGTGGGTCGCCCCATGCCTCCGTCAGATCCTCGTTGTGATAGGTGCCCCAGTCAGCTCGTCAAGCGATGGCTTGCAACAAGAAATCGTAGTGTAGCGCCTATTATTCACACCAATTGTTGATCGGTCAGAACATAGTCGTGCAAGCTTGTGTACTCCAGCCTGCTGCCCCAGTGAACGTGCCTCCCGTAGCTCTTAGTGAAGGCGCTCGCGGTGTGCAGCTCAGCGACGACGAGCCCAGCTTCGAAGCTGGGATGATATACGTTTTACCTGCGCCAGAACATCAAGATACTCGCCAGTAAAATCGGGAAGATGGCCATGCTAATTCCAACATTCAGCTGCCTCGAGTCGGTGTAGTTTGCGTTGTCTTGCCAGAAACGTTCTCGCTGCAATCGATGTTCTGCTGTGTCCGTGGACTTCGGCTCCAGTGAAATATGTCGGAGTCCAACCTCTTGTGCGATCTTCGCCCAGGAGCCGTACAACTCATCAGTGTGTTGATGTTGTGTGGCGCATTCCGTGCAGAAAACAGCTTGTGCCTGCATAGCTCGTTCCAACTCCCGATGGAAATCCTCCCGTCCTATGCCCGTCTGTAGTGCCTTCGATACTTTCTGAACATCCCAGCGTTCTTGTGGTGCCAGGGGAATCGGGATGGGGATCTCGTACTTCATGTCAAGACCAACTGGGGCGTGATCTCAGGGGATGCTCTTTGGTATAAGTTGTAGACTTCGTCCTGTCTGCCATGCCGCATTACAATGACTTATACCTGGTCCCAGGCCCTTCGGAATGACAAAGACGTCCAGGGTAGCTTTGGCTCCCTGGGCTCCGAAGTAAGTGGGTCCTGAGTTTGGCCAAAATGTCCCTGGTGACATAAATCCGAGGTCGATAAGCATGTTCGGAAGAAAAAAAAAAAAAAAAAAAAAAAAACTCCCCCGCGGGACCATTTGGTCGAAGATGATGGGGCCCCAAGAGGTCTTGATCTATATCTACTGGCGTTCCGTCTTCCCAGAGCCCAAATCCAAAGTTGATGTCTAGGCCACATATCGGGGTACTCCTTGCTCGTGTTTGTTCGAGTCTCTGTCGCATATATTTCACGACCGTCGTCGCCGCCTGTATCTGGGCACACTTTTTGTGTCCGCTCGCATAGGCCGGTGGGGGGTATGCACATATTGCCGTCATGTCTATGGTTCAACTCTTAATTCGTAGTTCACCATATAAGCCTGCCAGACTTCGGGGGCCTGCATGTACAGCATACACACGTTGACGCTTGAGACGACGACCTAATACTATGCACACCCCCGCGCCATTGTTACTGAAGGGAGCTCGTTGCCATCCAAAGTGTATCGCTACAAACTTGTTACCGATGTTCTCGGTGTGGTAATCTCGGCCTGACCATTCCCTCACCCTCGTCCCTGGCAGCAAAATCAGGTCGCAGTTCATGGTCTCTGCGCTCTCCCTCAAACGGCCTGCGGACACGAGGGAGAGGGGATTGTAGAGGGCGACGCGCAGGATACCCACCATCAGCCCCCCGTATAGGCTCGCCAGATGCATCGGTGGCCGAGCCAGGCAGGTAAAAGTGAGTGAGCGCTAGGTCTCTCTTGGGCCTTTGGGGTCGCTGCCGCTGCTGAATGTCGGTTCGGGAGGACATGGAAGCTAGGAAGAGGAGGAGGAGGAGGAGGAGGAGGAGGAGGAGGAGGAGGAGGAGGAGGAGCAGATTCAGCAGGGGGCAGCATGATGATACACTAACTCATGATAAGACGACCCTCCCAGAGATAAGGAGCATTTTGGGGGGACTGGTGCAACTTATAGTTAGCGATTGGCGCTGGATCTGATATCTATATATATATATATATATATATATATATATATATAGATCGCTCGACCCAAGGGGCGCTCGCAAGGTCCTCCAGAGGCGGGCCTAAACGGGCGCACGAGAGAAATCGGCGAGAGCCATAGCTGCTCGGCGAATTCCGTAAAGATGGCCATTCCACTCCTCCTCAAAGGGGGGGGGGGGCGGCGGCGAGACGCGTACTATATTATACATGTGGAAAGAAATCACGATGGCCTCCACGACTTGTGCATTTGGAGTGTGGTTGAGACCTAACCTGGCGATCGGGCTCTCGGGGGCAGGGACCTCTTGAGGGTAAGCCCACAGCCACAGCACTGGGCATTGAGTGTAGTGCTTAAACGTGTCCACGCCAGCTTCACACTTGCACCCGAATTTACATTTAGCACCGCCACCTGCTGTGTTAAGCCTCGCTATCGTCAGCCATGCCCCTGAAATCGTATTGAGCGCAGCAGACTGCCACGCAGGAGAAACAGACCTGAAGAGGTCTCGCAGCGGGGGCCAGAAACCAGGTTCAACTGTAAACGCCCACTTGGCTAGGCGCTTCTGCAGGGTAAGGTGAAAGCGATCGGGAAAGAGGGAGGAGTGAAGGGAGGCATACAGTGTTTACTGTACCCGCACTCGCGCTGTCCGCGCGACCTCTGCCTCGCGCAGTGGCCGCAAGGCGGTGCGTGCAGGGTCCGCGAGAGCGGGGTCGGATTCATACATAAATATATACAGATGACGATGATGATATCTACCTATGCGTTGTTCTGTCGAACTATCGGTCCTACGATGTATCCACCGATCCCACGATCCAAATACCAGTCGTTCTCAATGTCTACTGTTCCACAGATTATGTGCGATTGATATCAATCTCAACCTGTGCATGTATGAGAGAGCGTGATCCACCGCCGCTTTACTCTGGAAAATGTCCCCCCTTTTCCTCAGGAGCCCGGGGGTACCCCCCGCCCCCCCCTCCGAAAATCCCTCCCCCTGCTGGACCCCCCCCCCTCCCTTTCCCCTGGCAAACCCCCCACCTCCCCTACCCCCCCCCCCTCCGGAAAACCGCCGGGGAGGGTCACTACTGGTTCGAACCCCCACCCACGCCCCCTCCGGAAAACCGGGGGGGGTGTCACTACCGTTTCGAACCCCTCCCCCCCCGCCACAGCAAACCAGAGAAGGGTCACTACCGGTTCGACCCCCCCACCTCCAGAAAACCAAAGGTGTCACTACCGGCTCGAACCCCCCCCTCCCCCCCCTCCCCATCTCGAAAAGCGGAGGGGGTCACTACCGGTTCGAGCCCCCCCCCACCCCCCTCGAAAACCGGGGGGGGGCACTACCGGTTCGAACCCCCCCCCCTGTCGAAAACTGGGGGGGGGTCACTACCGGTTCCCCCCCCCCTCGAAAACCGTGGGGGGTCACTACCGGTTCGAACCCCTCCCCCCCCCACGCTCACCGCCAACACACAACTCCAACTCTGGGTCCCTACCACCGTACTGCTGTCCCCAGCACGACTGCACCCCTGTCCCCACTGCTCCCACCACCGTCACCGCTGTCCTCACCAGTGACCCCACCGCTGTCGCACTGTCCCCACTGTCCCCACCACTGTTTCCACCACGGTTCCACTCTCCCCACTTTCTCCACGGCCCCAGCCACTGTCCCACTGTCCCCACTGTCCCACTCTCCCACTGTCCCCGCCGCTGTCCCACTGAGCTGTCCCACTGTTTCCACCACTGTCCCCACTGTCCCCACCACTGTCCTTACTGTACCTGTGTCCCATTATCCCACCGCCGTCATCGCCACCGCCCTCACCACTGTCGCCACCACCACTGTACCCTCCACTGTCCCACTGTTTCCACCACATCCCCACTGTCCCCGCACCACTGTCCCCCCCACCACTGTCCCCACCAGTGTCCCACTATCCCCACTGTTCCCACCATTGTCCCCGCTGTCCCCACCAGTGCCCCCCACCAGTGTTTCACTGTCCCCACTTTCCCCACCATTGTCCCACCACGGTCCCACTCTCCCCATTTTCCCCACGGTCCCCACCACCGTCCCACTGTCCACACTGTTCCCACCACTGTCCCACTGGCCCGGCCGCTGTCCCACTGTGCTGTCCCACCGTCCCCACTGTCCCCTTCACTGGCCCACTGTCCCCACTGTCCCCACCACTCCCCACTGTACTACTGTCCCACCACTGTCCTCACCACCGCCTTCACCACTGTCCCCACCACTACCGTCCCCACTGTCCCGCTGTCCCCTCACCACTGTCCCCACCACCACCGTCCCCACCACTGTCCGCACCACTGTCCCACTGTCCCCGCACCACTGTCCCCACCACCACCGTTCCCACCACTGTCCCAACATCCCCACCATTCTCCAACTGTCCCGAGGAGCGGGCATCGTTTCGTTTGCCGGCGGCGGGGGGGGGGGGGATGGGGGGTGTTGGAACCGGTAGTGACCCCCCCTGGTTTGGTTTTCGAGGGGGGGGGGTTCGAACCGGTAGTGGCCCCCCCCGGTTTTCGAGGGGGGGAGGGGGGGGGTTCGAACCGGTAGTGACCCCCTCCTTTTCATGATGGACTGGGGGGGGGGGGGTTCGAACCGGTAGTGACCCCCCCCCCGGTTTTCGAGGGGGGGGTGGCGGGGTAAGAACCCCCAGTGGCCCCCCGGTTTTCCGCCAGCAGCGGTAGAACACGCTCTTTCGCATGTGAAAGTGTAGGTTTCATGTTTTATCGATCTATAGACGGGACAGCCACGGGACAGCAACGGGCACCGACAAGACGTCCACGGGACAACCATGGGAGAAAAACGAGTGACAACCGCGTGCCAACCAGGGGGGGGACCGCGGGGCAGCCACGGGACAACCACGGGACAAGACCGCGTGACAACCGCAGGACAACCAGCGGGACAACCACGGGGCGGCCACGGAACAACCTCAACACGACAACGGGACAACCGGCGGGACAACCACGGGACAACCACTGGAAACAACCACGGCACTACCACCTTATGGCCACTGGGCAACCACGGGACAACCAGGAGACACCGATCTAACGATTTCATCGATTTCACACTCGCTCGCTCTCACAAGCTCCTCGGACTCCTGAAGGTGATTGCCTGGGTGTTGCTGGTGTTCGGCTGGTGCCCGCCCGGGGGCGTCTCGTGGGCGCCTCGTGGGCGCCGCATGCGCTCGGAGGGCGTGCCGAAGTTTCGCCCGGTGTCCGCCCGTGGGCACCTCGTGGGCGCGTCGTGCGCCGGCCGGGTGTGCCGAGGCTTCGCCTCCTGCGCGCTCGTGAAAGTTCGCGGGCACATCATAGGCGGCTCGTGAGCCGGGCGGGTGCGCCGAGGTCTCGCATGGTGCCCTCCCGTTGGCGCATCGTGGGCGCCTCGTGCGCTGGGCGGCACCATGTATTGGATTATGCAGTTGTTCCCACATAGCTTGCACCACTCAGCTTGCAACACATAATGTATGACACCACGTAGAACACACCATACAGTTTACACCGTACAGCCTGCAGCGCATAGATTGCACCGTCCGCGGAGGCATTGCACATCCAGGTGAGGGGGGTGCGTCGTGCAAAGGTCAAATGCGAACGATCCAAAGCGTCACTGTTTGTGACAAACAAGGACAGAGCGGGCTGCTGCAATCAACCAAAGGCAATCAGGAAAAGCAAGTGGCCACCGGGTGGCAAGTTTGCGAGGCGTGCGATGGACCAGGGAGGGAAACACGACTAAAAATGAGCGTGGCCATGAAGTCCGCCAGGTCTCGGATTAATCATCAATGGTCGCCTCTGCAAAATCCATCGACGCGGCCAACGCAGACCCACTACCAATGCCCTCATCGACGTTGTGCTGGCCTGGCACCTGCGGGCGTCAGATGTGCCGGAACCGTCCGGCGGGGAAGCATGTCTGCCAAGAGCCTCTGCCTCCCATGGGGCAGCCACGACCACCACCACACCCACGACCACTACAGTGGAGGCTCGTCCACAAGAAATCATCCACAAGAAACCCAACCCTGAGACCCCAGGACGCCCATCGATCTTCGGTGTGGGAGCGCCACGCTCTCCATGGCAAGACCATCGGAAGCCAAGACACCTAGGGCATCCTGGAGGCAAGAAGGATGTTGCTTGGCATGGGCCTCCTCTGTAGCACAACCACCAAGTGAGCATTTTTTTATTCGGCGTTTCGACATTGGGCGGAAGGGGGAGGGGAGGGGGGGGTTCTGGCTCCAGACCCCTGCTTAGTGCGACTGCTTGCAAGAGTGCTGTCTCTGGGGGAGACTCCACCCGCTCGAAACAGGCGCCGACAAAAACAGCCAAGATCTACTCCATGGGGGGGGAGGGGGGGGTTGGGGGCCCGCGCCGATCCGCAAAAAAATAAATAAGAAACGATCACCAGGAGCACTTCTCTAACCCAGGCACCCTGGAGGCAAGCAGTGTGTGTTTCTTGGAATGGGTTCCAAGACCCCCGACGTGGTGATTTTGTTCGCAACGTCGACCCTTAGAAGTCGGGACCCCTTCCCCGGGCCCGGTTTTCATCCTGCGTCGTTTTGTTGACGGTCCCGAGGCCCGGCGAGGGCCCCGGGAGGCCGAAAATAGTCATGGAAAACCTACCGTCGCGATGCTCTTCGCAACGCAAGGGTGTCTTGGCAGTCGACCGACAGCCCCCGAGACACTCCGCCTCCCTCCCTCCTTCGGACGGGGCTAGGACCAGGACAGATCCGTTCCAGCGCGGACCGCTCCTCCTCCTCCTCCTCCTCCTCCTCCTCCTTCTCCTCCTCCTCCTCCTCCTCCTCCACCTTCTCCTCCTCCTCACCCTTCGGACGGGACTAAGACCAGGCTTCGGACCGCTCTCAGAGCGTTCTGGGACGCTCTGAGAAGGCCGCGGCGCCCGAGACATCCTCCAGCCGCCGGATCTCAGAGATTGTCGATGTATCCTCACGCGAACCTATCCTCGTCCTGGCTTCGTCTTACCCCTCCCCCTCTTCCTTCCGCTGCCTAGCCGCCAAGGCGCTCAGCGAGAGTCCCTCGTCCTGCTCAAAGGGGCCTCGATGAGACGTGGGTAAGCTCCAGCGCCGCTGGCGTGCTGCCCCGTCAAGTGCACCGGTGGCAAGCGAGCTAATATCAGGACCCTCGCCTTCCCGGACTTCCCCCGCAAGGGAAGACAGAGAGGGAGAGCGAGAGAGAGAGAGAGAGAGAGATAGGGAGAGGGGCTCTAGGACTCAAGACTGGCCTCGCGCGCGCCCCAAAAGGGGCAAGAGGTCCAGGCTGAGAAAAAAGGCAGCCACAGGCGGCAGCGGCGACGGTGGCGGCCAGGACGGCGACGGCGACACGACAGACGACGGGATGCCCGCAGCGGCACGACTGGCGGCGGCAACGGCAGACGGAGAAAAACAGAGGAGAGAGAGAGAGAGGGAGAGAGCAGCCGCAGCAGAGGCAGAAAAAGGGTCGGTGCCGACGCCAGGGCCGTCGAGGGAGGTGGAGAACGGCATGTCGAAGAGTCGGTCGGCCCAGTCCCATGTGGCAACCTGCTTTTCTACCGCTTCCAACTTCTATGTTTCTCATCATCCCCCACTTCGCTCATCATCACCATCACCACCACCGCCACCACCATGATGGTCAAAATCATCATCATCATCATCATCAGCAGCAGCAGCATCATCATCATCATCATCATCAGCATCATCGTCATCATGATCATCATCAGCATCATCATTTCCAGCACCAACAACATCATCATGATCAGCATCATCATGATTATCACCATGATCAGCATCACCATCATCGTCATCATCAGCATTATTAGCACCAACACCATTATCATGATCATCACCATCATCGTCATATTCATCACCATCACTATCACCAGCATCATCATCATCGTCATCAGCATCATCATTGTCATCGTCATCGTCATCGGTATCAGCAGCAACATCGTCATCGTCACCATCGTCATCGTCGTCATCAGCATCATCATCACCATCATCAGCAGCATCAGCAGCATCATCATCACCAACATCATTACCAGCATAATCACCATCAGTATCGTCAATATCACCGTCAACAACACCACCACCATCACCATCATCAGCAGCCTCATCGTCATCGTCAGCATCATCAGTATCATCAGTTTGATCATCAGCATGAGTATCATTATCAACATCATAAACACAATCAGCATCATACGCATGACCATTATTACCAGCAACATCAGCATCACCATGATTTGGTAATCAGCATCGTCAGCACCATCATTAGCACCATTATCACCAGCATCATCATCACTATCGTGGTCATCAGCATAATCACCATCCTCATCATCACACTATGCAACATCAACCTCATCAGCATTAGCAACATCACCAGCAGCAACAACACCACCCATTGCAGTATCATATTCTTCCTCATCATTAGCAGCAGCAGTCACCATCACCATCACCAACATCATTCTCATCATCCCTCCTCGGTATTATCCTCCTCCTCCTCCTCCTCCTCCTCCTCCTCCTCCCCTCCTCGTAGCTGCTCCCACTCCTCCATCTCTCCATCTTCCTCTTCCTCCTTATCCTCCCCCGCCCTTTTCCCCTCCTCCTCTCCCTGATCCTCCTCCCTGACATGTTTCCATGGATTCCGAATTCAATTCTCTCTCATCCTCCTCTTCCGCCTCCTTCTCCGCTTGCTTAACCCCTTCTGACTCCTCCTCCCCTGTGTATACAAGCCACCTGCTGCTCCGTCGACGTGGCCTCCATTGTAGTGTCGTTCCACATGGGGTACCAGGTGACGTTGTCGTCCGACCACTCCACCTCCCCAAGGCCCCGTGCCCACTCTGCCTGTCATCTCCCCCATCGCTCCTGTCTTTCCCGTGCCCTTACTTTTTCCCCCACCCTCTTTTCCCCGTCACCACGCCGCTCCCCATCCTCGTCCCCTACAGGCACCCCCCACGCCCCTCTTCCTCCCAGTCCCTTCTCCTCCACCTTCGCCCGACTCATTCCCTATCCCCCCTCCCCCTCCTCTGCCTTTCCCTTCGAGAAAGACAAGTGTCATGTTGGGAGGAAGGGGTCGGAAGATACAGGGCGCGACTGTGCGACAAGCACCTTCAACATTACAACCGCATTACAACAGCAACAACAACAACAACAGCAACAACAACAACAACAACAACAGCAACAACAACAACAACAACAACAACAACAGCAACAGCAACAACAACAGCAACAACAACAACCACGACGACGACGACGACAACGACGACGACAACGACAACAACAATAACAACAGCAACAACAACACCACCAACAACAACAGCAACAGCAACAACAACAACCACGACGACGACGACAACAGCAATAGTAACAACAACAACAACAATCACTTTACCCGAACGCTCAGTGTTCTCACCAGTGCCAGGGTTTTCATGCGACGCCAGCCAATACCCCCACTTTGTGGGGGGGCAGTGCAAGCTCTACCAAATATCCACACGACTCTTCGCCACCACCCACACCCAGCTTCCCGCCCTATGACGTTCGGACACTTCACTTCGTGGCCTGCGGACGACCGTGGCTACTACACTGGCGTGGAGTACACACCCACAGAAGTTGTTAAGCCTACGTTCGTACACCCACAGAAGTTGTTAAGCCTTGTTAACCCACAGAAGTTGTTAAGCCTTCGGACAGCGCGCGCGGGTGGAAATTTTGAAAAGTCGTGCAGCTGTTTTTCGAGGACCTACGGTGCGATTCGTGTGATTTTATGATGCGCGGTGGTAAAATTCTTAAGAACCCAATGGTTTTTGGAGATTTCGGCGTGCGCGCGCGAAGAAAAAACGAATCTGTCCCGCATGGTATTATTTGACAGGGATGATGGCCCTGGCAGGTGCGCAACCGTTGTCGCAGAAGTTCGAAAAAGTTGCTCGCAAAAGCCCGTTTGACAGAAATGTTGAAAAAGAGTTGGGTTTCCTACGAATCCGCAAGAGCGCGCGGGATGAGATTTTGACATTTTTTTGTTGAAAAACCATTGGTTTTTTGATGTTTTTATGTTGAAATCGCTCCGAACACTAAGCTTTTGGAAGGATTTCGTCTTGCGCGCGCGAATGTCCACTTTACCTTATTTTTTGCAAGGGATTCTTGAAATTTGATTACATTTGAACAAGAAATTTCATTTTATAGTGTTTTTTGCAAGGGAAAGCGGGGGGGAACAAAACAACCGGATCTTGATCACATCGAATTACCTGAGGCTTCCTCACGAAAATGATGAAAATGTAGCTGCGGCCTAGGCGCGGCGGGGGGGGCGTGCACCAGGGGGCCCAACAATAATTATTCTTTAGAATTAATAATGTTCAACAACAACAACAACAACAACGACAACAACACTTTAACATAAACTGTTGGAGGTCCGCGCGAAATTCTTGGATCCGCGCTCGACCCCGCTCCATGGCGCGCGGAGCGCGCCAGAAAAGGCGCCGGAGGTGCCGCCATGGTGGCCCAGCGCAGATCGAAGAAATCCGCGCGGATCGCACAACATTTATGTGAATGTCATTTCCTTTCTTCGAGACATACGCGGTCACATGGACGTTCTGATCATGTCTCCCAGCACCACGGAGGACCCAGGAGGCGGCTAGGAGGTGCACCCTGGGGGAGTGGAGCGCGACAAGGAGCAAGCCCGCGCCCGCCTGGCCCCCTCCACTTGGAAGTGGCTGGGGGCTCGGCAGCCTTGGGGCGCGGGCGTAGATTGGAAGTTGGAGGCGGGGGCAGATGGACGATCTGATCCTTTCTCCCAGCCCCGTGCTCGGATGGTCCCCCGGCGCCGCCAGAGGGCACTCGCCAGCGCGCAGCCGACGGGAGGGCCTGTGGCGCTCCGAGGCTGCCGAGGGCCCGACACAAATCTTCACTTTTTGTTCGGCACGGCTGCCTTCAGGTGTCTCACTATACAGATGTTCAGCCGTGCGAGTGCAAGCAAGGCTTACGAACTGGCATGCAGTCAGGCATTCTGGCGGGCTTTACTCAACAAGGCTACCATGAGGTGTCTCATGAGACGTATCCGCCGACCCCCGCTTGCCGGGGGTGAAGAGGCATGTTAGACATTTGGCTTCCCCCTCCCCCATTTCTCCCTCCCCTGGGGTCCAGCATGCCACTCCAGGGGGCCGGGACGAGCTCGTCAACGCACCCCCTGGGCCTCCAGAGCCCCCAAAAAGCCCCAAGGCAGCCCAAACAGGACCCAGAGAGAGCGCCAAGACAGTCGAAGAGAGCGTCATGACGGCCCAGATGGCTTAAATATGGCTTCAAGATGGCCTCTTGGGCCGTGTTTGGGCTTTCCTGGAGGCATCATGGGCCGTCATGAGGCGATCTTGGGGGCCACTAGTGCCGTCGTGTTCTCCGTCAACACTGACATGCGAATGTGCTGAAAATGTATGCTTTTCTTCAGAAATGGGATGATTCCGGCAACTTGGGGCCCTCTCGGCGATCCTCTGGAGGCGCTTTTGGGTTGTCTTTGGGGCCTCTTGACAGCACCAGGAGCCCCCAGACGGCCCAACACAGCACCTGGAGGGCTCCAAGAGGGCCCGGAGAAAGCCCAAGACGGGCAATACGAACCGACACTTCGAGCCTTTCCCACCGAGATGGCCCCTCGAGCCACCTGGATGCCCCCGAGGGGCCTCCAAGAGGCCCCAAGGGGCCTCCAAGACACCCCCAAGAAGCCCCCCAAAGGCCCCCACGAGGCCCCCCAAGAAGCCTCTCACATGGCCCCAAGATATGCCAAGAGGCCCCAGAGAGGCATCCCACGAGAACCTCGGATTCATCCAGGAGGCCCCTGACCAAAGACCTACCTTCCACGACAGTCTCAAACACTCACTCCTTGTGGGGGTCGGCGGCATGGCGGAAACCACATGTCCTTACCACTCCCCTTTTCCCGCACCCCCCTCTCTGGCCCGCTCCTCCCACGCCATCCCACCTCCACCCTGTCCCTCGGATCTCCCCCTCCCCGTCTCTCCCGCCCCCCCCCCGCCCCGTCCCCGTCCCCACTCCCGATGCACGTCACCCAAGGCCCAGGGACCACCCGAGAGAGCCCCAAAACTGCATAGGAGAGCCCCAAGACGGTCCAAATCTCTCCACGAAGCTCCCGAGACACCACCCACAGTTGGCCCGGATGACCAAGATGGGCCCCAGAGAGCCCAAGATGGCCCCAAGACGGCCCAAGAGGGTCCAAAGGCTCCCAGGACGGCCCTGCGGAGAACCGACATGCCCCCCAACGGGCACCCAGCCAGCCAGCACCTACTGCGTCAGGAAACAGAGCAAACAAGTGCTCGCGCCAGTCACCAACGCGCGTCACCCAAAACATGGGTGCAACCAGTGCGAGACGAAATGGGAGATTACAGCAAACAACTGATGGAGGACGAGATTCGCGCGCATGCAAACACATGATACCCGCCTTCGGTACACAGCGCGCGACGTTGGCCTGCCCGCGCTGGGCCGCGTTCCTCCCGACGCGGCAAGCGCAGTGGTCGCGATGTGTTCACGCGTGGCGCGACCGATCGCCAGATCCAGAGCAGCACAAGCAACATACAGGTTCACATACAGACACGCATCAAGAAGAAGCCTGGGACGACATGTGTTGATACATTGTATCGATTCGTACGCGAACAACTCGCAGCCAGGCCACGAGTTCGCAAATCTGGGATGCACAACGCGCCGTTCATAAGGCATCCTCACCACAGCCCTCGCCCACAGGAAGGAGGATGAGGGAGGAACAAAAAGAGGAGGAGCATGGAGGAGGAGGAGAGGACGAGGAGAGAGGAGGCAAGCTTGGTGCACCCGCGCCGTACGTGACATTTGACCCATCCCACCTATCCCTTCCTCTGGCGCTGATTATTTTTCTGTCCACCGACGCGAGTAATGGCGAACCCGGAACCCCAAAGAAGACCGACATGGGATGAGAAAGCAGTGGATGAGAGGGAATATTAGCAAGAGGAAGGGGAGGGGGCCAAGGAAGGAGGGGGACGAGGACGAACAGCAGCAGGAAAAGGAGGAGGATCGGAAACGAGGCGGACAGAAGAATGAGGAAGATGACGATGCGGATCAGCGAGCCCGGGGGGAAGTAAGAAGGGGCGGGCCTCCTCAGAAGGCTCGGAAGCCCCCTGGCCTTCCGAGAAGTGTTTGGAAGATTCCCCGAAAACATAACAAACAACCTCTCAGAAGGCGCAGGGGCTTCTGAAAAGTCCCGCCGCCTTCTGACGAGGCCCGGCGAAAGGGCGCAAGGTAGCAGCTGACTTTTGCACACTGTCTTCTCTTAGCCTCCTGCGCCTTTCTGCTCTCTGCTGCGCCCGCCAGGCGTCATTCCCCAATCAGTGCTTGCATTGAAGGGTTCCTCGCGAAAATTGAAAGATTTGGCGAAACTGTCCCGCCCATGTTGGTGGCCGGCTGGGATCCCGGGTTCCAGGTTCTGGGGTCCCGGGTTCTTGGTTCCGGGCCGATTTCGGTGCTTACCGGGTTCCGGGGTTCCAGGTCGATCTCCTTATCGATCAAACCATCCACTGATTGGGGCTTTTCTCTGGTGTAGTTTGATGGCCTACAGCTTAAGTCAGAAATCTCTCACTCAGGCCCAGCTGCCCCAATTCGCAACACGCAACGCGCAGCGTATTGATACGGAGCTTCACGCGTAAACTGTCAACCTCGGTCTGGCGCGATACGTTCGCCCAAGCGTGGGCCAACACGTCGAACCTACACGCAACGTGTCGAAACGGACGGATTTTGAGCACGGCACGGGTTGCGCATCAAAGCGGGCGCATCGAGGCAGCGACGCTCGCAGGCGCAGCGCCACTGGAAGAACGCAGCTGACAAGATGCTTGTGTATGGCCAACGTCCAAAGTCGGGCGCGCGCAAACATGGACTAGCGATCCATGGATGTGGCGCGCGGTCGCAGAATCCATGGATCTGGGGAGGTTCCCTCCCCAAAATGCGGCCCGTGCCGCCTCGCTCGGCGGCAGAACCCCGCGATGTCCCGTGGAAACGGGACCCGTCGCCAATCCACGCCCCCGTGATCCATGTCTGCGATCGCCTGAAACGTGAGAGCGACCCCCCGGCTGAGAAGCCGCCGAGAGCCCACGAGAGCGCCCGAAAGCCTCGAACCTCGAACCCGAAACATCCCCCTAGCCCAGACCCCCGGCGTGGTGATTTTCTCGCGACGTCGACCCCCAGCAGCCTGCGAGGGAGGAGGGCCGAGGCCCCGCGACGGGGCGCTGGGCAGCAGGCTGCCCCCCGAGGCGCCGGCGCAGCACGCTCGAGGGGGCGCGCCGGACCCCGGGCGCACGCAGAGTGCCGGCGGCCCGGGCCCGGGCAGCACGGGGAGGAGGGAGCAGGGCTGCGGTTGTTGTTGGTGGTGGTGGCGGTGTTGTTGTTGCTGTTGTTGGTGGCGGTGTTGCTGTTGCTGTTGCTGTTGCTGTCGCTGTCGCTGTCGCTGTTGCTGTTGCTGTTGCTGTTGCTGTTGCTGCTGCTGTTGCTGTGGTTGTTGCTGCTTGGTTGTTGAAATCTCACGTGTAATGGATCAGTATTGTTGATCCCCCTCCGGGGCACACTGTGCTGTTCCAACTAAAGTACGTGCCCTTCCCGGGGCTCGCACACTGTTTGCTAACACCGAAAATCTTGAGGCTCGAATTCAAATTGTTGGCCCCCAGTTTGAAACAACAGCGGCTCCCGCTTGAGACTTCCTCACGATGTATTCTCAAATCGCGCTCTCGCGCGGAACTTCCTCACATGTTATGTAAGAATCGCGCTCTCGCGTGGGACTTCCTTGCAAGTTATTCAGATGCCGCGCCCTCGACACTCAGGAATCACGCTCTCGTTGTAGAGTTCCTCGCGATTTATTTAGGAATCGCGTTATCGCTCGAGACTTTCTCGAAATCCATGCAAGACGCACGATTCATCAACCCGCCTGCTCGATCGACCTGGCCGCCTGGGCCCGTCTTCCCGACCTGCCCGTTCGGGTCTGTCGGTCCGATCTGCCCATCTGGTTCTGCCATGTGTTTTCTGCTCCTAGCCCCCCCTCCTGCTACTCTCTCTCTCTCTCTCGTGTTTCATCCTCCTCCTTCCCCCCGACCCCTTCCTTCCATCCGTCCTCTCTTCCCCTGCCTCATGGGCTGCGCGAAATGCACGTTCCAGGTCATAAAGGTATACACCCCAAAAGGAGTACGATCGAAGACGGATTGGGCGGGTATCGAGGGCTTGGGGATATACGCGTTGAGTGGCACTCGAGCAGATAGGAGCGAACCGTCTTAAAATGCTGGTTGTGGTTGTTGCTGTTGTTGCTGTTGTTTATGAATTCTCATTTCCCCAAAAAGATGTTTGTTGATCCCCCTCTGGTAACCGTTGCACTTTTCCATTTAAATGCCCCTCCTGGGGCTCGCACCCTTTTTCTGTTACAAGAGCAAACTGGAGGTCAACAAACTGCGCCCCTGGCCCCCGAGTCACAACAACAACGGCTCCCGCCTTCTACTTCTTCAGGAGTTACTGAAAGATTGCGCTCTCGCGCGGGACTTCCTCACTAATTATGCCTGGCTCGCGCTCCCGCGTGGGACTGGCTCGCAAATATACTCCGACGCCGCGCCCTCGACCCTCGCGAATCACGCTCTCGCTTTTTGGCCTTCCTCACGGCGTACCCGGGCACCGCGCTGTCGCTCGAGCCCGCCTCGCAAATTCATGCGGCACTCGCGCTTCGGCAGCGCGTCTTCTCTCGAAAGGGATACGCTCGGGGTCGGTCGGCTTCCCGACCCGCCGCCTGCTCGGGTACACGCCCGCCCGAGGGGCCCGGCTGGGGCTCTGCCGCGCGCGCGCTCTGCGCCTAGACCCCA
>CAUYUJ010016926.1:584577-624577 GCA_963575745.1 Prorocentrum cordatum
ACCTCCTGGGGGGGGCCGCTCGCCCCCGCCTCGCGGCAAGGGCGCGCACTTTCGGCCGAGATTTAGGTCGGGCATGTCCTCCCACAGGCGGATTTTGAACATACAAACATCAAAACATATTCCACAATGGCCCAAGGAATTGTAGAAAAATCGTCCCCAGACTATGTTTTGACTATTTTTGAACATTTCTCCTGTAGAGGGATGTGCCCGACCGAGGGCAAGGGCGCCGCGCACTTCGGCCGAGCTGCTGCGGCCCGAGCTCCGAGGCTGCGCGGGCGGCGGTGGCCAGCGAGCGTCGGAGGATCTGTTCCGTGCCGCAAGCAGTCCACCCACGGCCATCCTCCATGCGCCACCCCAGACCCCCGACGATCGCGATTCTTGTCGCAGCGACGGCCCCCAGAGGTCTGGCGCCCTTCCTCAGGACCGGTTTTTCATCCTGGGCCGTCCCGAGGCCCGGCGAGGGCCCCGTGAGGCCGAACATAGCGACAAACCTCCCGTCGTGATTTGTCCACGGCGCGAGGAGCCCTGGGACTCTCGAAGATGCCGCGGCAAATGTCCGCCGCCACGCCACTGTCGACGAGCATCGCAGGCTCCCGAGGGAGGGCCAAGGAACGTCCGAGGGGAGGGGCGGCCACCGCGGCCGGGGCGCGGGCTGCGCCTGGGCACGGCGCCGGGTGATTCGTCAGGCGAGGGGCCTCCGTGGCAGGACTGTGCGGCGCGAGGCCCGAGGGTGGCTGGCCGCCCTGGCCGCCACGCGCGCGCCCGGGGACGCTCTGGGCAGGAGATCCCAGAATCGAATCGACGAGTCGGCTCGGCGATCGACAGGAATCGGGTCAACGGATACCGGCAGCCGAGTCGGGAAAAGTCGGGTCGGCAGACATCGGCAGGCTATTAGGCCTCCAATGAGAAGTCGGATCCCAAGTCGGAATCCGAAATCGAATAGAATCGGAGTCGGAGTCCATCGACATCGAATCGAATCGAATCGGCGGCATCGAAATGAGCCCTGTCTGGGTCGGGGGTTGCTATAAAGGTGCCCCTAGCTCAAGGTGTGCCCTCAGCTTGTCGCTCGATCTGGGAGTCCCACGACGCCCTCGAGGCCTCGTGAGGGGATGCTCTAGCAGGCCGTGGGAGCCTCCTTGGAAATCCTGGGGGCACTTCTTTGTCGTCGAAAAACTCCACTCCGACTGGCACTGCGCGAGACACCGCAGCCCCTCGCGCGACCCCGGCAGGAGCGTCCCCTGCAGCGATACATTCGGACGGGGGGGACGAGAGGAGGGAGCAGGGGGCAGGCTCCCCTGGCCGCCCTCCGTCCTGGGGGTGCCTTGGGCCAGGGGCACTTCCAGCAACACCCGGCTGGGGGGCCTGGGCGGGGCTTGCGTTGGAGCAGGCGCGCGGGCGGGGGGGGGCCGTGGGAGGAGGAGGGGCTCTCAGCTGGCTATCCTGTGGTGCTGGGTCCTCATTTTGAAGAGGCGGTCCCCGCGTCCACTCCTCTCCTCCTCTCCTCCCCCTCCCACTCCTCCCTCACCTTCCTCCTCCCGCTTCTCCCTCCTCCTCCCGCTTCTCTCTCCTCCTCCGAAGAAGAGGAAGAGGAGGAGGGGGGAGGAGGAGGAGGAGGAGCAGGAGGAGGAGGAGGAGGAGGAGGATGAAGACGATGAGAAGGAGGACCAGTGTAAACCCAATAGTCACCAACGATGTTAGAATAAACCTTCCCCCAAGCTCCCTCTTCATAGGCCCCTTGCCTTTTTCAATCCCTGAAGCATGCCAAAACATCATCTCGGCATTTCAACGCCAAGGAGAAACCTGACTGTTGCGTCTTGACGATCCGAGATTTCAACACCGCGAATCATCGTAACTGTCTCGCCCTCCTAATTTTGAATATTTTCAGCACGCCATTTCTGGTACGCCGATCATGGGAGTCCGTGAAGGTCTTGCAATTTTGTAATAAGAATGTGCGCGGCGCTAGGGCGAGAACCACATTCTGAGAAGGAACTGCCTTCAATCCGTGAAATTCGTGCAATTTTGAAAAAGAATGTGCGCGGCGCAAAGCCGAGAGCCACATTTTGAAAACGACCCGAATCCGCGAAGCCCTTGCCAATGTTTAAGCCTCAGGATCATATGTGGTGGGGAATTCTCCGGCGAAGCTCCCAGCCCGCCCTGAAAACTGCATTGGGGGTGCAACAGGGAGACGTTATTGATAAGGAAAAGGAATGGAGGAGGAAGAGGAGGAGTAGGAGTAGGAGTAGGAGTAGGAGGAGGAGGAGGAGGAGGAGGAGGAGGAGGAGGAGGAGGAGGTGGAGGTCGTGCGCGCGGGCCCCGCTGTGGCCGCCTCTCCCACTCTGCGGGGGGTGGGGCGCGCCAGGGAGCAGGCCTTCCTCCCCGCACGCGCCCCGCAGGCCCCGACAGGCACCGCAGCGGCAGCGGGTCCCCGGCGCCGAGGGGGCGGCCAAGCTAAGCCGGCAAGACCTTGTGGGAGCCAAGCCTCCTCGCGCTGCGACAAAATCACGAGGGAGGTTTTTTGGGTTCGGCCTCCAGAGGCCCTCGCAGGGCCTCGGGACCGGCGAGGGCCGAGGCGTCTGGGCCAGGACCCAAACCTCCTCGCGCTGTGGAAAAACACCGACGGGAGGTTTTTGCTATTTTCGGCCTCCAGAGGCCCTTGCCAGGCCTCGGGACCGTCAAAAAACAACTCGGGATGAGAAACTGGTCCCCGGGAGGAGGTCCAGACCTCTGGGGGTCGACGTTGTGAAAAAGTCGAAAGGTCGGGGGTCTGGATAGGGGAGGGGAAAGCAGGTCATCGTGGCTCCGTCTGCGGGGAGGCTGCCGCCCAGGTCTCAGAATCCAGGCCGCGCGAGTGATGGGGAGTCCACGTCGGCTGCCAGGGGCTCGTCGGCCGAGTGCAGCGAGACTGCTTTTCGAGTCGCTGTCGCCCGCCGTGCCTATACATTGAAGCTCGCGGTGAGGGAAGGGGAGGGATCGAGGATCGAGCCCCCTCCTCCTCCTCCTCCTCCTCCTCCTCCTCCTCCTCCTCCTCCTCTTCTTACTCCTCGTACATCCTTCTCCGTCTTTCGTCCTCCGCCCTCCTCTTCAATCCTCTCCTCCTGCTCCTTCTCATCATCCTTCTCTTCTTCTTCTTCTTCCTCCTCCTCCTCCTCCTCCTCCACCTCCTCCTCCTCCTCCTCCAGGGCCAGCCGCCTGCGCCAGGATGGGTAGCGGGGCCGTGTAGACCTCCACCTCGCACAACGACAGGGGACTGCCCGTGGTGCTCATCACCCACACGTACCTCCAGTGAGGGAGAAGAGGAGACAAGCAGGAGGAAGAGCAGGAAATGAGGAGGAGGAGGAGGAGGAGGAGGAGGAAGAGGAGGAGGAGGAGGAGGAGGGCTCCTCTTTCTCTCATCCTCGTCTCCTCCTCCTCGTCTCCACCTCTTCATCAACTGCTCCTTCTCTTCCTGCTCCTCATCCTTCTGCTACTCGTCCCCATCCTCCTTCCAGTATCATAGTCGAGCGTCTCCTCCTTTCTCCTTCGCATACTCCGCCTCTGATCATCATCCTCCTTTTCCTCCCCCTCCTCCTCCGTATACTACTCATCTCTTCATCAAGCGATGAACATTCTCAACAGCAGCGTCAAACAACATCATCAAGATACCCCACTCGCGCTCCTCATTCCCAGGCATCTCAATGTAGCATCGCATGAGTTCTAAGGAGATCATGCTGTTTCCCCCCCCCCCACACACACATCTCCGCATCAGCATGGTGCTCCCCAAACAAATACATAATGCTAACCATCCTCACCCTCAACATCAGCTACAGCTTCATCAGCATCAGCATCGATCGTCATCTCATCATCATCATCACCAGCATCATAAGCATCATAAGCATCATCACCATCATCAGCATCATCATCAGCAGCAGCACCAGCAGCAGCAGCATCACCATCATCGTCAGCATCATCATTCGCATTGTCAGCATCAGCATCACCATCATCCTCAGTATCAGCATCGTCAGCATTAGCATGATCATCCTTATCGTAGTCAACATCACCATCACCATCATTATGATCACCAGCATCACGGCAAACTCTGCGTCCGAAGCGGAGTTTGCCCTGGTGGCCGAGGCGCCCTCCCCAAGGCGTAAGGCCGTTCGTCGGAACAAGCGGCGCGGCGACGCGTCAAACATGGATGTTTGTTGTGTGCTCCCATCCGAGCGTCTTCAGTCCCTCTAGAATTAGGTCGGGCATGTACTCCAACAGGCGGGCTGTGGAAGCAGCACAAGAGATAGCAAGCACAAATCACACGTGAGCAATACTAGTAGAAGCATCGTCCCCATACGACCTGTTCGACTACGTATGTAAGCACTTCTCCCGTAGGAGAGGGACGCACCCGACTTGATTCCAGAGTGGTGTTCCCGCTGCAGCGTGGGCCTCGTGACGGGATGGGGGCCGCGCCACCGCCGCCCAGGCAGGGCGCCCTCGCCCCCTGCGCGGGCCGCGCCTCCTGGGGCCGAGCCCCTCCTCGTCGTCGTCGCCCCGCCCTGGTCTTCCTGCCCCGCCCTCCCCCCACTGGGTCCTCCTGCTCCTTCCCCGCTCCTTCCGCTCCAGCTCCTGCCGCTGCTGCTCGTCCACGACCTCCTCCGTCTTCATTCTCGCCCTCTTCCTCCTGGTTATCCTCTTGCGCATCCGCCTCGTCCTTCTCCTCCTCCTCCTCCTCCTCCTCCTCCTCCTCCTCCTCCTCCTCCTCCTCCTCTACGCAGCTCTCCATTTCCGATTGTGCAAAATACGATGTGGTCTTTGTTGGAGTTCCAGAGCCGCTGCGACACGCGTCTGCGGATAGAGAAGCATCAGCACGCACGGAGGGGATGGGTGGACAAGGGCTAGGTTTGCCAGATACGGCGCGAGCGCACCCACCTTGTCCTTCTCCTCTCTCCTCCCTGACTCCCCCTCCTCCTTCCCCCTCCATCACCCTCCCTCCCTCCTCCCTCCTCCCTCCTGGGCGGTATCCCCCGGGGCCGTAGGCGACCCGAGGAGGGGAGGGCGAGGAGGAGGGAGGAGGAGAAGGGAGGAGGAGGACGGGTCGCCTAAGCCCTTCGGAGAAACCCTCCCCTCCCTCCGCCCTTGGGGCCGCGGCCCCACCTTCAGGGCCCGCCTCTGGAGCACCGCGAGCCGACCCCATCCCCGCGGGGCCCCCGCTCGGCCCCCGCGAGAGGCAGCTGCAGTCCTGTGGACAGACGCTGGGGTCGCCTCGCCTCCTCCTGCTACTCGTGCCTCCTCCTGGGTCGGGGAGACGTAAGACTCGGCTTCGGGGGACTCGGGGTTGGCCTGACGGGGCCATCATGAAACTGACGAGGCCCCATCTGAAATTTGACCCGGGCTCCCGCTGCAGACATGCCACGAAGACTGGACCGTCAGAATCCAGGACGCGCTCGTCAAAAAGCGTCGGCAAACCCGAGTTTCGGCTTACTCGAGTCTTACGTTTCCACGGCTGGGGTGCGTTCTGGCCAGGATTTCGAGGCGACTCCGGCGGTGGCGACGAGGGCCTCCCAGGAGGACCCCCATATGGGAAAAAGCGAAGCAGAGGCGGCGGGAGGGTACCTCTCCCTCCCCCGAGGCTCCCTCTCCCCTCCCCCCTCTCTCCTCCTCACTCCTCCCTCCTCCCCCCTTCCCCCCTCCGTCCCCCTCCGTCCCCCTCCGTCCCCCCTCTCTCCCCCTCCCTTCCCCCCTCCGTCCCCCTCCTCCTCCTCGCCCGCTGCTCTGCGCCCGAGAGGCCCGCTCCCAGGAGGCACACGAACCGACGTCGCTTTTGTCCACCCTCGCTCACCAACAGATACCAACCGATGCCAAGCTACGGTCCGCACCAGTCAGGCCGCTTGACCAGGAGGCGCGTGGTATGACTTGGTGCTGCGTGAAAGCGAAAGCGGGGCAGGAAATTCTAGAAGAAGAAAAAGCGGCATAAGCATCAAGTACTGGCGCTTCGCGCGGATTTCTTGGATCTGCGCTGGACCCCCCTCCCTGGCGCGCGGAGCGCGCCAGGGGCGGCGCTGGTGGCGCCGCGGGGGGAGGGCCCAACAAGGATCCAAGGAATCCGCGCGGAGGCGCCAACAGTTTATGATTATGGCGATTATTCTGCTTCGATGGTTCACGCTCTGAGGTCCGCGTCGACTCCACGCCAGATCCGCGTCGAGGCCGCATCGAGCCCGCGTCGAGCACGGGAAAAGACCAAGTCTGGGGACAAGCGAGGCCCCCCGAAGATGCAACGTGTCCCCCGCCTTCTCGCTGCCGCTCCCCCCGCCGCGCGCCGCCGCCGCTTCACCCCTCAAGCCTGGGGGGGGGGGCGGGGGCGCCTCCCGAGCAGCCCGCGCGTGCCGTTGTGGGCGCCGCAGCCCGCGGCGGCGGGGGGCCACCTGGGGGGGGGCGAGGGGCTTCTCGCCGCCGAGGAGGTGCACGGGGCCGAGGCGGGGCGTCGTGGAGCGGCGGCGGCCCGCCAGCCCGCCCCGCGGCGGCGGAGGGCGGGGAGGAGGAGGGCGAGGATCGGCTGCGCGCAGGAGTGGCCCTCTGCCAAGGCGATCCGCCGTTCGTCCCCGCCTCCTCTGGCTCCTCGTCCGCGCGTGCCCGTCTCTCCGGGATGGATCGGACCCGCGATAGCAAAACGTGGTTTAGTGAAAACGACCTCGGGCCTAAACCCGGCGGGCGCAAGCCTGGAAAATGACGGCCGCGGCGCCCTCTCGAGAACCCAAAACGGCCAATTCACTAATCGACGTGTCTGGGTGTGGGTTCTGTCCACCCCCGAGTCTCCTCTCTGGACGCCCGAGGTGGGTACAGTCGGACCTGGTCCCGAAGAACATCCTGTGAGACCCCGCGTCGGCCAACGGACAAGCAGAGCATCCAGTGGTGCCCTCCCCAGGATGCGCAAATAATATCCAACAATAAAGAAGAACACGAGGGTACCCTCTCCGAACCGACCTCGATCTTATACCTCGGCCTGGCTGTACGGAAATAATGGGTACGATGCCGAACAATAAATGTTGTCGAAAACCGACCGCGGCCGCTGTTGGGCATGCGGCCTTCTGACTCAACATGACAACGTCCGCAGCGAACCCTGTTCACAATGGACAGAAGTTGCTGCCGGTCTTCGCACCCATGATATCAGTACCCATTTCAATCGGACCGATCCTCCTCATGTTCTTTACCTGTTGGCAGGGTTACCTGCAAGTCTCTGATACACAGCTGAGCTTCTGCGCGAGGTACGGCATGTGCTACGCAGAGAGCGGGAACGCACATTACGTCACGTTCTAGCTTCATCCTGCCACACACTGCGTTCAAGCGAACGCCGTCGGCGATCTAACAACCAAGAAAGCGCATGACGTTAACCGCGGCCATCGCTCACACGTAGTAGAGATGGGAGCGCCATGTATTGGAAATATCTCCCAATCCATTTTCGGCCATCCTCCCAGAGAGCCCCCGCACCGAATAATCCAGCAACCAGCTCCCAATGAACCGCGCAGACCGCCATCACAACTGCAATGCACGTATTTCCCAGTCGGTCGCACCGAAGCTCCAATGTCGATCAGGGGTCCGTCGAGCGCAAAACCGTTTCCTGCAAGAGCCTCGGCTTCTCCTGCAAGAGCGCAACTCCTTCTCCTCTCCTTGCTGATCTTTCTCCTCCTCCTTCTCCTCCTCCTTCTCCTCCTCGTCCTCCTCGTCCTGCTCCTCCTCCTCCTCCCCATGTGTTTGCTCCTCTTCCATCTCCCCTGTCTCATCCTCCTCCTGCTCATCCCTCTCCTCCTCCTCCTCCTCCTCCTCCTCCTCCTCCTCCTCCTCCTCCTCCACCTCCTTCCACGACTCCTCCTCCCTCCTCCTCCTCCTGCTCCTCATACTCCTCCTCCTCCTCCTCCTCCTCCTCCTCCTCCTCCTCCCTCCTCCTTGTGCTCCCCTCTCCTCCTCCCACGCGAACTCCCTCCTCCCTCCTCTCTGCTTTCTCCCGACGACGACGACGACGACGAGGAGGACGACGACGACGAGGACGACGACGACGGCGACGACGACGACGACGGCGACGACGGGGCGCTGCGGCCCGTGGCGGCGGCGGGGGCCACCCGGCGTCGACGCCGCCACCCTCGGAGCGGCCGACGCGCACCCCCGCGGCGCACAGCACGGGCTCGCCTGGCGCGGGACGCCCGGGCGCGGCCGAGCCCGAGGGTCCTCCGAACGCGAGGCGAGGCGAGGCGAGGCGAGGCTCCTCCTCCTCCACCACCACCGCCTCCTCCTCCTCCTCTTCCTCCTCCTCTTATTGTCCGTTTGTCAAACTTAGGCTTCTTGGCTGGGGCGTCCCCCCCTCCTCCTCTTCCTCCTCCTCCTCCTCCTCCTCCTCCTTTTCTTCGTCCTCCTCCATCTCCTCTTTCTCCTCCTCCTCCTCCTCCAGTTCCTCCTACTCCTCCTCCAGTTTCTCCTCCTCCTCCTCCTCCTCCTCCTCATCATCATCATCATCCATTCCTTCTCCTTATAGATAACTTCTCCCTGTCGCACCCCGAGGCCAGTTTTCAGGGCGGGCCGGGAATTTCGCCTGAGACTTCCTTACCACTTATGACTCGGAAGCTTAAACAGTGACAACAGCTTCACGAATTGAGGGCGGGTGGTTTTCAAAATGTGGCTCTCGCCGTAGCACCGCGCACATTTGTTTTCAAAATTTGTCAGAGCTTCACGGATTGAGGGCGGGTGATCTTCAAAAGTTGGCTCTCGCCTTAGCGCCGCGCACAATCGTTTTCAAAAAAATAGGAGGTTCACGGACTGAGGGAGGGTCGTTTTCAAAATTCGGCTCTCGCCTTAGCGCCGCGTGGATTCGCTTTCAAAACTTATAAGGGATTCACGGGTTGAGGGCGCATCGTTTTCAGTATGTGGCTCTCGTTTTCGCGCCGAAGTTTATATAATTTCGGCGCGAAAACGAGAGTTCCTTTTTTATATAACTTTCGAAGTTGTTTAAGTTGTGCAAGGGTGTTACAGATTAGGGGCGGTCCCTTTTCAACATGTGGCTCTCGCCTTCGCGCCGCGCACATTCGTTTAAAATATTGCAAGAGTTTCACGGGTTCCCATGATCAACGCACCAGAAATGATATTCTGGAAGGATTCAGGATTATGCGGGTGCCACTGCTGTGTTGAAGTCCCAACGATGGTGTTATGGTACGTGTTATCGTCTTCGTCCTTCTCCTCCTCCTCCTCATCCTCCTCCCCAGGTTCCTTCTCCCCCAGTTCCTCCCGCCCCCTCATCCAAGGCGTATAGTTGACGTCCCCATTGTCGCCGTGCGTGATGTTGGCCACGTAGATGTCCACCTCCGTGGCGTGGCCGCTGGAGCCGCCCTGCGCCTGGCTGGTGAGCACCCAGACGGCCTCAACGCGCGAGACCTTGCCGAGGTCCACCTTCCGGCGCGCCCGGCCCAGCCCAAGGGGGGATTGGCGGCGCGCAGAGTGGGGAGGGGGAAAGGTTTCTCAGAAGGAGGCTGCTTCTTGGAAGGCGTGGGCCCTACATTTATAGATAAGGCCCGCGCCTTCTAAGAAGCAGCCTCCTTCTAAGAAGCCTTCCCCTCTCCCCTTACTCCTTCTGCGCGCTGCCGAGAGGAGCCGAACGGGCCCCTCCGACCCGCGCTGAGACGAGGCCAAGATGAGGATCACTTCGGACGAAGATAATCGGAAATGTCTCAGATCCAGTGGCTTTGGAAGATGTCTCGGGCGCCGCGGCCTTCTCAGAGCGTTCCCGAACGCTCTGAGAACGCTCGGGAACCCTCTGGAACAAATGCATCCTCGTGCCAGCCACGCCCGACGTCCTCCGCCACCGTCCAGATACGGTGAGGGCATTATTTGATGAAGGAACATTGGATAAGGAATCCAGGGTCTGGAAGCTGGTGAAATTTCGTTCGTGGATTGGCCATGGCTATCACTGCCGCCATCATCCGATGAGGAACCCGCGAGGGTCTGAAGCCTCCCGGGCACATTCCTGAACGAACGCCCCGACCGTATGTCTGCTTCTCCGCTCCACTCCCTCTCCGTCTTGCCCTCTCCATTCCATTCCCCTCTCCGATCTTCCCTTCACCATCTTTCCCTTCCCATTCCCTATCTCCCCTTCAGTGTCAGGTGTTAGCCTGCGGCAAGTCTTTCAGTTCAGGCCAATGTCTGTAGTAATGCACGTTGCGGCTATCAACGATGATGACGTGTGCCCCTCATCTCGAGAGCGCATTCGATTATTCAACGAAGTAGAAGTCAAGAATTGGGGCTGTCGGACACGAGCGAACGCTGCTGAATATCAAATACGGGGTCGCTACAGTCGGCACTGATAGGAGAACATCTGAAAGAGGAGACACGCCTCTTTCGAAGCCAACCTGTGCGACATACATGAAAGCGGCAAGAAACGCTTGAGACAGGACACGAGGCCATCCATGACTTTGCAGGGAAGACCAACTAGCCAGACAAGACAATTGGCCATTGGTTGTTCGATACCTGGTTCCAGGCGCGATGTCTGGGCTTTACAGGACGGCTCGGTTCAAGCTGGGGTCGGCTCAGGAGTCCTGAAAAAAGAGGGGCCGAACAGCTGCGAACAGAAGTGCATGAATCAAGGAACCCAGGGAACACACAAATAAATACACACAAAATCCGCCGATGAAACCATATATATATACACCCATATATATATATATATATATGTATTAAAATATTGTCAGGGTTCTCGTCTTCACCCCCACTTCTCATATGTTGCCACCTTTTCCTGGAGGTTGACGATTAATTGTGTCTGTGGCTATTTCTTCCTTAATGAATTCTGGCAGCGACGATGTCGCGAGTGAGTGGGCGTGGGCGGGCGTTTGCCTCACTGCTTCGTCTGAGCGTCGCCCCTCCAACAAAAATAACTACACACACATGGCTTTCTCTTCGAAAAGCCAGGCGCATCCAGCCAGCGCGTGAGAGATACAGCCGGCACGTACAGCAAGGATGCGGGATGAGGATGAAGGGGCCTTGGACGCCACCGGCGACGCTTCTCGAGCGCGGCGCGGCCAACGAGAGTGGCCAAGGATGGCCATCCCAACTGTGCGGGTGGACTGCATGGGCAGAGACGGCTCGAGGGCAACAAAAACAGGCCTTGCAGGGCACGGCGAGAACCAGCGATGTGTGCGGAGAAACTGGCTCGGCGAGCGGAAGCGGGGCAGGCAGCGCCAACGGCAGGCCGAACCGAGTGGGCGGGAGCAGAAGCGGCCGAAGCCGCAACGACAGAGAGAGCGACGGGGAAGGCGAGAGAGGACGTGACAAGAAGGAACGCAGTCAACCCGTGTCACAAGGATGCGCGGTAAGGATGCAAGGGGCTCGGAGGCCCATGAGAACGTTCTCCGAACAGGGTTGACCACAAAACGTCGCCAAGGATGGGCAGGAGGGGCAAGGATGCAAGGGTACCCGTGGGAAGGCTGCCCATCCTTACTACGCGGATCGACTGTGGTGGCTGGGTGGCCGCGCAGCACAAGCCGTGGACAGGCATGGAACTGTAGCACGGCAGCGGTAGTAGGCCGTACCAGGTGAAGGCCAGCCACGAAAGCCGCCAAGCGGCGAGGAGCAGGAAACGAGAGGGGAGGTGTCTGGGACGCCCAACGACACCCACAGTTCCCGTCGGAGATGGCGGGCCTGTAGCCGCCCCTAATGATCCAAAGGGCAAGCGGCGGCCAACCACGGAAGCGCCAGCTGGGCCAGCCGTCCGCAAGGACACAACACAGACACACGCACACACATGTTTTTTATCCGACGCAGCGACGGGGGGCAAACACCATGACTCATTGCTGCGGGTCGCGTTGGCGACGAATTGACCACCTTGTGCGATGACGTGGCCAAGCACCACCAAAACACACACACACAAATACACGCACGCACATTCACACACAAACGCACACACACACACGCACACACACGCACACACGCACACACGCACACACGCACACACAGGCACACACACAAACACGCACGCGCATCCACACACGCACGCACACACGCACGCACGCACGCACAAACACACACACACACACACACACACACACACACGCGCACGCACGCACGCACGCACGCACGCGCTCGCACGCGCGCATGCACGCACGCACGCACGCACGCACGAACGCACGCACCCAAACACACACACACACACACACACACACAAACACACACACACAAACACACACACACACACACGCACATACACACACATATACACACACACACACGGCAACCAGCCTGACCAATCGTCACACGTATGACATCGGTCAGGACCTTTGACCAGCCTATAGGCACGACGCACGCATCCGTCATCTCCCCACGAGACCCCCTTCTTCGAGATATGGTCTAGCTCAAAAGCCACGTTGTCAGCCTGTCTCCAGCCCCTGCGCTTCGAAGAACCAAAAGGATAAGCCCCTCCAGACGTCCGCAGAGCAGGAACCCACATACAGCGAAGGAGAGGGTGGCCCCTCTCCGAAAACTTGGAAAGCTCCTGCGGGTCGATGGCGTGAGCCGCGGGTAACTTCCCTTCTATACTCTGGGAAGAAGGCAAGGAAGGCCGTGTCTAGCTGTGGCTGCGAGTTTCCAGCTTTAGCGGCTGCTATCAACTGGCTCCAGTCTGGCGGCTGAAGACCTGGCCCGACTGGAAGCTTTCGCGGAAACGCATCCGGCCTCCGCAACACTCGAACCTTCGAGCCCAGCGGCTTACCTGACGAACTGAGGGTGACGGGCCAGCGCGTCTTGATACCAGCGGCGTCATCAATGACGCCAGTGTCTTGATTCCAGAGGAATTCCTCTGGATGCCTCCTGCCGGTGCGCCCAAGAGTTTCCGCGATACAATCGCCCTGACGCGCTGGTCAGCTTCCTCGCGAAAGCTATGCTGGGTGCAATTCCATCCAGCCCCGATGGTGAAAGAATGCCCACGCCGCCCAAATATTCACCAAACCGAGCAAGTATGAAACTCCCTTCAGGCACCCGGGGGTCCTCCACCAGAAGGTGCACAGAGACGCCCAGTGAGCCCATTTCCACGAACGAGCTGATGCGCGCGACCTTGACCCGACAGGGACAGGGTAGGACCCTGGCGACGTTCGGGGCGGCCCCCATGCCCATTAAATGACGCGCAGATTTGAGCTATGGCAAATCCAGAAGATAAGCCGCCAGCCTCAGTGAAGATCGAGGCATTGAGCGCGAGGTCCCAACCTAGCTTCTGAATGGAGTCCTCCTTATCCTTGCCCATGCCACCAAGCACCCCGGCCTCCTGGAGGAAAACCGCAGAGGCCTCAATCTCCTGCCTTCTCGAAATAAGCATGGAGAGATGCCCATGAAGTCGCGTCGAACGCCTCCAGGAAGAAACGTCGGGCTCTACGACGGGATCCGAGAGAGCTGGGCCCTGAACTCCCAGTCTCTCGGAAGGAGCGTCGATGAATTGAAAGGTGCTGGCCTCCTTGGGCCGAGCCGCCTGCGACAGAGATGAGCTCGGCGCGCCTGGGGCCGCCAGCCCTGGCCGCGGGGCCCGCGCGCGGCGATGGGGGGGCCGAATGAAGGGACCTGCCCCCGCGAGACCAGGGCGCTCTGCGCGATGCCCCCCCACCTTCTGGCCCTAACTAGGTTTCGAAACCTGTTGCAACAAAAAGTGGGGGCGAGAGGCCAGTCTCTCCTGACCCTGCAGCTCTCGCCATCATAATGGCGAAATGGACTGCGGCACCTCATCCGCCTTCGCCTTGGCCGCGGCCGCAAGCAGCTCCTTGGCCGCGGTGCGCGGGTCGCCGATGACCTCGCCCTTGCCCTTGCCCGCGCCGACGACGCCCGCCACCGCAGGAACTGGAGCAGCTGGCGTTGGAGCTGGGCCATCGGCCGTTGGGCTGCTCGGAGCAGCCCCTCCGCTACTCGCTCCATCCTGGGTTTTCCTCTTCTTGGCCTGGAGGCGCTCCTTGACTTGCTCGTGCTCGGCCTTGAGCTCCTAGGCCCTCTCGCGGGCCGAACCGAACAGCTCGCGCGCAAACCTGATGAGCTCCTCAGACAACTGGGCTTCCTCCTGCTCGGCGTTCCCCAGGTCCGCGCGGCCCGCGTCCTCGCAGCCCGCCAGGCCGAACAGGGTCGAGGCGCCGCTGAAGGCGATGGAGGCCTGGTCGTCCAGAATCTCCTCGAGGCTGCTGGCCACAGCTGGCTCCTCGGAAGGGGCAGACGGAGGCAGAGTTGCAGGATGGGTTGTTTCGGTATGCAGCTCCTGGGCGACCTGGGCGCACCCCGCATCTGTCGACCTCGCTGCGCTGCATGTCGAGTGTGGCCTGGATCGCCGACCAGGTGCTCCACCTGGTCCTGCAGATGGTGTCCCGACCGCTAGACCTCCTGGCTGCGCGAGCTGGCGCAGGCCCTCGGGGTCTCGGGAGGCTTCGGCAGGGGCGCCTTGCAAGCCAACCCGTGCTGCTTGGCAACCTGCACGCTGCCTGACTTGCAAGCATACATCGATGAGCTGCTTGACCTCTTCTCCCGACATCTTGCCCACGGAGGGGAAAACACAAGGAGGAGCCACATTGCCAAAAGCAAGAAGCGGCCAACGGCTCTTGCCTTTGCTGTCCTTCCCGATCTTGCCGCCGTCAGCATCGTGGTCGTGACTGCCGTTGCCGAACATCGACTTCCCGTGGCGGCCACAGTGCCTCGCAACGCGAACGGGCCTGAAGTCCAGCACCTTGCCACCATGGTGCTTCCGACATCGCACTGCAGAACGGAAAGACTGGCGAACGCACACCGTTGCGAAAGGAAGAGCGCCCACGGCCGCACAAGGGCACACCGTGGAGATCGTGAGATAGAAAGCCTGCTGCGGGGCAGCTTGCCTCGAGCCAGCCCCTCGGCTTGAGCCAACATGGCTACGGACTCCTGCTGCTGCTGCTGCTCCTCCTCCTCCTCCTCCGGATCCATTTTGGCTCAGGCCCCCGTCGGGCCCCAGGGGGGCCCGACGGGGGCGGCGCACTTGACAGGGGCGCAGCCGCTCCGAGCCGCGGGCAGCGATGGCATCGAAGGTGCTGGTGCCGCTGCACGCGCTGGCGCAGGAGCTGGGCGCGAGGCTCGCGCTCTTCGAGAGGGGGTACGGAAGTGAGGTCGCGGTTCAGGTCGTCGACGGAGTCTGCGATGGCGGACCGACGAGCAGCGCGCACGCCGCCGAGGCGTTCTACATCGTGGTCAACTCCGGGGAAGACGTAGGGTGCGGGATCGGCGGGGGCCCCCCAGGCCAAGCAGGCCAAGCTCTTGCCGACGGAGCTCAAGGCGCCGCAGTTCGACCCGGCGGACAAGATGGCCGACTGGGTGACCAAGTCGTGGAAGGCCGTGAAGAAGCGGAACGTGGTGGAGAGCACGGTGCCGAAGACGCGCCAGCAGTACGTGCAGGTGCCGGTCGGGACCCTGGGGGTGATGAAGGAGCACTGGGAGCGCAGCTGCATGCTGACCGAGGAGCGGGGGTCCCTGCGCATCGATCGGGTTTAACTAGTTGGGCAAGGGCATCCAGAAATGGAAGATGAAGGATCTCAGGGCCGTCAAGCTAGAGGCGGGGGAGAGGGCTGCCGCTATCCAGGCCAGGGCGGCCGTACGCGGGGCTGTGGTGGGCCTGCCCTCGAAGGTGCACGAGGAGCAGGTCCTGGAGGCGCCACCGGGCTGCTGGAGTGATGTTCCTCGCGAGCAGTCGCAGGTGCCAGCCGCAGGTACCTTGAAGCGGTGGCAACGCTTCACGGAGGCCTCGAAGCTGGGAGCGAAGGTCTTCCGCGAGGTCGACTACGAGATCGAGGAGAAGACGCTGGCGGACGCAGCGATGGTGCGGGCCTCCAGGACCCCTGAGGCAGCCGCAACGGTAGCCGCAGCAGTCCTGAAGGTCAAGCAAGCTTCCAAGGCGACGAACGCGCTGCAGGCCGAACAGGTGGTGGAGAAGTCCTCGGGCCAGTCCTTGGCACATCGCGCACGGTCGGAGTCCATCCGTCGGGACCTGATGGAGATCGAGTGTGGCCCGGGCATCAAGGACAAGAAGAGGGAGGACAGGTTTCCGACGGCGCCATGGGCCTCCAGGCAGGAGCGCTCGGGGTCGGAGGAATCGCGTTCCATCTCGATCCTGAGGGACAAGAAAGGGTGGAACGCCTACGGCCAGAAGAAGAAGAAGAGGAGGTGAACACTGCCTGCGAGGAACCTGGTGTGTCCCTCGCCCACGCTGGGCCTGGTGAGCTCGGCCCTGCTACGCCCGCCGTGTGCGCTGGTGACGCATGCTGGCGCGGCTCCTCGGAGAAGGGCGAGTACTTGGTCGACAAGGCCTTCGCGGCGTGGAGGCGGCAGGTCGTCCATCAAAATTAAGGTGTGCGCCGCAGTTTTGGCTCGCGAGACCTGCGACGAGGAGGAGATGGAGGCCCATCTGGAGTATGCGGTGGCGACCCAGAACGCGTACGAGGCCTTCGTCGGCGACGGCGACGGCGGGCACGAGGTCGCGTACCTACAGGAGCCGTCGGAGGAGGGCTTCAAGGTGCAGCAGTGCCAGCAGACTGGGAAGTCTGCCAAGAAGAAGGAGCAGGCCATCGCACAGAAGTGGGGTTGCGCCCTCTCGGTCGGGGTCTCGGCAGGCGCCACGCTGAAGGTCCAGAGCGCGGTGCGGAAGTGGCTGAGCGGCATGCCTGTTGAGATGCGGGGGCCAGTCCTCGACAAGCTGCTCAATGAGGAGCCGTACGAGGGCTGAGTTTTGGTATTTCTTCTTATTTTAGGGGAAGAAAAACCACGTAAGCATAAACTTCTGGCGCTCCACGATGATTTCTTGGATCCGCGCCGGGCCCCCCTCTCTGGCGCGCGGAGGGCGCTGGAGGCGCCGCCGAGGGGGGCCCGGCGCAGATCCGAGAAATCCGCGCGGAGAGCCAAAAGCGTATGTTTATGAGGATTCTTCTTCCTCGACCAAGGAGGAGCCGTGCGGGGGCTGAGCCTCGGCAGTTCTTCCTATTTGGCTGCCGCGGGCCGTGGTGCGGCCAGCGGTCGGGAGGCCTGCGCGGGTCGTGGCGCGGCCGACGCACGGGGGCTCCTGCAGGAGGCAGCGCCAGTGCGCGGTGCCGTTCGCTCCGCGCGGGGGAGCTTGCTCCAGTCTCCACGTTTTGCCACTTTTTGCCTCCTCCTCCTCCTCCTCCTCCTCCTCCTCCTCCCCCTCCTCCTCCTCCTCCCGTTTCCAGTTTCCAGTTTGCACCGAAGGATCCGCAGTCCACAGAGAGCAGAACCTTCAGCAGAAAAGGGGGGGAAGGAGGAGGAGAGGGCACCAGCTACACGGCCTGCCGTCCATACAGCCGTGTGCTGCGCCCAAACAGATGTCGTCTGGCACTCGGGTCACGGCCTTCCTTGAGAAAAGCAAGAGGCTGCGCCGCTGCATCGTTGCGTGGCCGCCCCAGACAGGGGGCCAGCAACAAGTGCATGCGCTGCCTCGCAAACGCTCCGCAACTCGAGCACCAGACGATGGGGAGGGGAGAGCCATGATCCCCAGCCCACAGCCTGTGGGACGGGTGGGCGCTGCGCGCCACACGCGGCAATCCCTAACACCTGTAGCTGGCCAGGGAGGAATACGTCCGACCTGTATCCATGCACCTGGCGCACAAATAGCCCTTACCCCATCTTAGGATAATGTGACCATTGGGCCCAGGAACCAACACAAGGCCGCTGCTAGGCTTACACTTGCTGGCAACCACCTTAGCAGTGTCCCGAATGGACGGGCTGCACACATGTTCAAGCATGGACGCTGTGAACCTGCCGAGGGCGACTATGTTCTTCTCCGCCTCCTCCTCCTCCTCCTCCTCCTCCTCCTCCTCCTCCTCCTCCGCCCCCTCCTCCCCGTCCCCCTCCTCCTCCTCCTCCTCCTCCTCCTCCTCTTCCTCCTCCTCCTCATTCTCCTCCTCCGCCTCCTCCTCCGCCGCCTCCTCCTCCGCCTCTTCCCCCCGCCTCCTCCTCCGCCTCTTCTTCCTCCTCCTCCTCCTCCTCCTCCTCCTCCTCCTCCTCCTCTCCTCCCCCTCCCCCTCCTCCTCCTCCTCCTCCTCCTCCTCTCCTCCTCCTCCTCCTCCTCCGCCGCCTCCGCCTCCGCCTCCGCCTCCTCCTCCTCCTCCCCTCCTCCTCCTCCTCCTCCTCCTCCTCCTCCTCTTCCTCCTCTTCTCCTCCTCCTCCTCCTCCTCCTCCTCCTCCTCCTCCGCCTCCTCCTCCTCCTCCTCCTCCTCCTCCCCCTCCCCCGCTCCTCCTCGATATCCTCAGCCTCATCCTCATCCTCATCCGATCAGAATCAGCATCAGCATCCTCCTCCTCCTCCTCCTCCTCCTCCTCATCATCATCATCATCATCATCATCATCATCATCATCATCATCATCATCACATCATCATCATCATCATCATCATCATCATCATCATCATCAATAACATCATCATCATCATCATCATCATCATCATCATCATCATCATCATCATCATCATCATCATCATCATCATCATCATCATCAGCATCAGCATCATCATCATCATCATCATCACCAACCTCCGCATCATCATCATCAGCAGCATAAGCATCATCAGCATCAGCATCAGCATCATCATCATCATCATCATCATCATCATCATCATCATCATCATCATCATGACCATCGTCATCATCAGCATCATCATCAGCATCATCAGCATTATCATCATCTGCATTAGCATCATCATTAACAGCATCAGCATCGCCATCATCTTCAACGTCAGCAGCTTCATCATCATCATCAACAACATCATCCTCATCCTCATCCTCATCCTCATCCTCATCCTCATCCTCCTCCTCCTCCTCCTCCTCCTCCTCCTCCTCATCATCATCATCATCATCATCATCATCATCATCATCATCATCATCATCATCCTAATCCTCATCCTCATCCTCATCCTCATCTTTATCCTCCACCGCCCATCACCCTCCACCGCCCCCCCGGAGCGCAAGAGAACGGCGCGCCTTCCACCAGGGGCTGAGGTCCTCGACCTGGCCGCCGAGGCCCCCCGTCTCGATGCAGGTCCTCGGCGGCCCCGACGACCCCGCCGCGCCAGCGGGTGCCCGGCGGGGCGAGGAGGAGAAAAAGGCGGAGGAGGAGAAGGCGGAAGAGGACGAGGGGGAGGAGGGGGAGGAGGAGGAGGGAGGAGGAGGAGGAGGAGGAGGAGGAGGAGGTGAAGGAGAAGGAAGAGGAGGAGGAGGAGGAGGAGGAGGAGGAGGAGGAGGAGGAGGAGGAGGAGGGGGAAGAGGAGGAGGAGAAGGAGCGGGAGGAGGAGGAGGAGGAGGAGGAGGAAAAAGGAGGAAAAGGAGGAGGAGAAGTCGGGATCTACCAAAGGGTGGGTGACCCTGAGGGGGGCATGAGTTCGATCTGCTGGTGCACCGATCTGCCGCAAACAGATGCCCTCCGAATTCCAACCCATTGGCAACTGTCGGGAGTTGCCGGCGGCTGGGGGCATCTGTGTTGGGCGGTTCGGTGCAAAAGCCGATCGAACTCTCTCTCTCTCTCTCTCTCTCTCTCTCTCTCTCACCTACACACACCGAGGCACACACACCCTTTGCGAGATCCCGAGGGAGGTGGGGTCAAGGGTCGAGGATCGAGGAGACGAGAGGGTCCAGGCTCGAGGCGATCGCCTGTTCGAGGCATGCCACCCGGGGAAAACCCTGTCGGCCACCCTCTATAGGGGCGGCCGGGCCATCGGTGCGGCGGGGCCGCTCTCTGGCCACGCGGGCGCCGCGCCCAGAGATGCCCATGGATGCAGGAGCCACGCTGGGAAAACATCACGACGCCGAGTGTCTGGGCTGTGGGCGCGCCGAAGTCGAAGAAGCGAGGACGGCAAGGGAGCTCCGCGCAGCTGTCTCGAGCGGACCCGTTGGGCGGCACGCCAGGGAAGGGGGGTCTGGCACCGATGCAAGAAATCCCCGTGAGATGGGGGGGCCAACGTCTCATAAGTGCTGCACTCGGCCTTTTAGTGTTGAGCGTGCCTCCGGCCTGTATTGGATGCCCCCCGCGTGGCAATTGAGAGGAGGGGGGCCGGAGAGCTTCTGACCTCACACCTGGCCCGCCAGCGTGGGAGCCACTGCTCTCGCGCTGCTGGGGACAGGGAGGAGGGAGGAGGAAGGGCGTGAGGGGAACGGATGTTCCGGAGTCCACTAGTCGCCAGTCTACGTGGCACAGGGCACCAGGAGGAGGAGCAGAGAGGACGCTAGCCAGCAGGGGATGGGCGGACAGAGAGATGGGCACGAAAGGCCAGGAAGAGCAAACCGAGGACGGGCACACCTGTACGCCACGAAAAGATGTACACAGACGCGCTCCGTTCGCACTTGGCATGTGCCTTCAGGGAGGGCGGCGGTGTACAAGTCGGTGGCTCTCTGCGGTGACTTCTACACCGCCGCCCTCCCCTGAGGCTCAGGAACAGTCCACTACGCTAGAGGCTCCCCCTCCTACTCCTCCTCCTCTGCCTCCTCCTCCTCCTCCTCCTCCCCCTCCTCCTCCTCCTCCTCCTCCTCCCTCCTCCTCCTCCTCGTCCTCCTCCTCCTCTTTTTCCTCCTCCTCCTCCTCCTCCTCCTCCCCTTGCGGGTGTGTCTGTGTGTACATATTCTCGTGGCGGAGCCCGCGGCAGGCTGGCGCTGCCGAGAGCCAGGCCGGGAGCGGAGCGGCAGACGACGCGGCAGCAGAGGCCCGCGGGGGCAGGGCGCGGCGGCAGGAAGGGATCGCAGCGCGGCGGGAGGGAGGGCACTCCTCCCTCCTCCCTCCTCCCTTCTCCCTCCTCCCTCCTCCCTCCTTCCCTCCCTCCTTCCCTCCCTGCCTCCTCCCTCCTCCCTACTCCCTCCTCCCTCCTCACTGGCCAGGTGGGCGTTTTCTTATTCGGCGTTTGGACACTGGGCGGAAGGGGGAGGGAGAGGGAGGGGGTCTGGCTCTGGACCCCTGCTCAGTGCGCCTGTTTGCAAGAGTGCTGACTCTGGGGGACACTCCGCCCGCTCGAAACAAGCACCAAAAGGGGAAGGGGGGGGGGGTGCGAGGGCCCGCGCCGATCGGCAGAACAATGACTCAATGATACTGGAGAAAAAACCCAATCAGATTTTTGTTAGGGCTATAGGGCTATAGGGCTATTGGGCTATAGGGCTATACGGCTATCGGGCTGTAGGACTATCGGGCTATAGGACTGTGACCTACAGGGCCATAGGGCTATAGGGCTATGGGGCTATAGAGCTATATGGGCTATGGGGCTATAGGGCTATAGGGATATAAAGCTATTAGGGCTATAGGGATATAAGGCTATAGGGCTACAGGGCTATAGGGCTATACGGCTATAGGGCTATAGGGCTATAGGGCTACTGGGCTATTGGGCTATTGGGCACCCCCGGGCACCCGGGCACCCCCGGGCACCCGGGCACCCCCGGGCACCCGGGCACCCGGGCACCCTGGCCCGGCCACCGAAATCGGCCACCCGGGCACCCGGCCCCGGCCACCGAAATCGGCCGCTCACCTCACCTCAGCTTTATATCCGCTAGGACCCCTACAGAAGCAAGCTCTGATTAGGGAAAAAGCACTCACCGGAAGCGACCAAGAAAAAACACACTCCCGATCCCAAAATCGGTGATTCACAGGGGATTCGCGATATGGTTTGCGTCCGTCGGTGTCCCCATGCCGAAACCATACCCTGGAAATCTACCTCCCCGAAGTCTCGAGGGGCCTGCGTTTTGTTTTGGCTCTCCCGTTTTCGGGGTTGGGCGCCTGTTTTGAGCTTGGGACGCAGGGGAGACACACAAAAACAAACAAACAAAACGCCCAGGAAGAGCAAACCGAAGACGGGCACACCCAGGTCCGGTGGCAACTCATGGCAGCCTCCCGTACCACCTGTCGGCTACTGCGAATCGACGCTAAAATGACGCTGCATCGACGCTGAATCGACGCTAAATCGACGCTCGTCGACGCCAACTCGGCGCTACCTGATCGACTCCCAGACGCTAATCGACGCTCGTCGACGCTACAGACGGAACGAAAAAGGGTACACACCCGGCTCGCAGGACTTGCTACCGAGCCCAGGGCAGGGCCTGGCGGTGCCGAGAACACGGCCAGAGCGGGGCGGCCTGCAGGACGACCACGCCACCGCAGGGCCCGCGGCGGCGGGGCGGCGCGGAAGCCCGGCACCGGAGGGGGGGGGCGCGGCCCGCACCCGCACCCCGGCCACGGGGGCACCGCCGTCGTCCCCTCCCCCTGCACCGAGGGGCAGCGTCGGCCCCTGGAGGCCTCGACCCGCTCTCCGGGACCGGCGCTTCCGCCCGAGCCGTCCGCCCAGCGGTCCCGAGGCCTGGCGCGAGGGCCCCGGAGACCGAAGCTGGGCGGGGAGCCATGCGTCGCAAGTGTTGCGGCGGGCACGTCCCTCTACAGGAGGAACAGTCGAAAAGAGTACAACGATAATCCGGTGACGATGTTTCGACTATTCTTGATTATTTTGGAACACTGTTGGGATACTCTCTCTTCTCGCCCAAACAAGCGCCTGTAGGAGGACATGCCCGACCTAACGCAAGTGAGTTCACCACTCGAGAAGGGGCCCCGGCTCTCGCCCAGGCCAGCCGCGCCACGGAGGGGCAACGATAGGGTTAAGTCGGGCCTGTCCCCCTACAGGGGGATTTTCGACGAAAATTAAAAATACATGAAAATACTCAAAAATGGTCAAAACATAATCAAAAAATAGTCCCCCGACTATTTTTTACTTTTTTGGGAATATCCCCCCTGTAGAGGGACAGGCCCGACTTAACGATAGGGGGGACTGGCAGAAAGGGGGAACACATCGGCCTGGAACTGGCGATACACAAGCACTGGGAGGCGCCCCACACGGCTACCGCAGGGGTCCGACCACAAGAAACCTTCCACAAGAAGCCCAACCCTGAGACCCCAAGACGTCCATGGCTGTTTGGTGTGGGCACGTCTAGCTTTTTCCATGGCAAGACCAACGACACCGAAGAAACCCAGGGCACCCAGGAGACAAGCAGGGTGTTTCTTGGCATGGGCCTCTACTCGGGGGCGCGCAAACATGGATTAGCGATCCATGGATCTGGCGCGCGGTCGCCAAAGCCAAAGACGAAAGCAACATCGAGACGACACCGGACCGATAGATAGATCGAAAATCCTTGCGAATCGGCGGCATTGGAGGATGCCGATTCTAGGCCTGTCCGAGCTGGGCCGCTGGGGGCCCAGCGAGTAGTTCCCGTCCGACAGCGGCGCCGCCGTCTCCGCGGGCAGGGCCCCCGGCAGGGCGGTGGACTGCCAGGCCGAGCGCGCGCCGGCGGAGCCAGCGTCGCCCCGGGAACAGCCAGGGCCTGGCACGGTGAACAGGCCGACCAGCAGGTACCTGGGGCGTCCTTCTCCTTCTCCTCCTCCTCCTCCTCCTCCTCCTCTCCTCCTCCTCCTCCTCCTCCTCCTCCTCCTCCTCCGCCTCCTCCTCCTCCTCCTCCTCCTCCTCCTCCTCCTCCTCCTCCTCCTCCTCCTCCTCCTCCTTCTCTCTCTTCGTGAAAGTAGCCCCTGCCTACAAGGAGCAGGAGTGCAAGCTGATGATGCCGCTGCAAGATTCTCTCGGAACGTTGATCGCATGCTGCGAGCAGCTGGGGGGGGTGTCCTCAAGATCGGCGTCGCGCCGATGAGTCATCTCGACCGGACTGTGCAGACGTTTCTCACGCAGCAGGACATGATGCACTGAAGGATAGTACTGATGATGTCTGCGTACAGAGTTGTGTTGCGACGTCGGCGGGTGACGTTGGGGTGCGGACAACTTCGAGTACGCCGATGTCCTTGGCCACGAGTACTGCGACATTGATAGCTACCACAGCTTCGTCGAGGGCGATTGCTACTTCACAGATGTTCTCTACTGCCTCTTCCTCCACCCGTCCTCCTGCGACCGCGTCTTCACCTTCAACCTCCAGAAGTGCGACTTCGTCTAGGCCCACGGCGGGCTCGCACGTAGCTGACCAGGCCGAGTCTCCCCATTTGCCCTCTCTCCCTGAGCCTCCTCCTCCTCCTCCTCTCCCTCCTCCTCCTCCTCTTCCGAATCCGAGGCCTGCGAAGCGAGCCAGGACCGAGCGTGAGGCCCTCCGTAGTTTTCGGGATTCGCGGGGTCAGCGGGGTCAGCGGGTCGCCTCGTCGGATTCTCGGGACATGCGTTGTGATGCCTAGGGTTCAGAAACCCTGTAGGCAGTGGGCAGGCCTTGCGGCCTGGATCGCGGCAGTGATATCAGTCCTCCTCTGTCTCTCTCTCTCTCTCTCTCTCTCCTCCTCCTCCTCCTCCTCCTCCTCCTCCTCCTCCCCTCCTCCTCCTCCTCCTCCTCCTCCTCTCCTCCTCCTCCTCCTCCTCCTCCTCCTCCTCCCTCCCTCCTCCTCCTCCTCCTCCTCCGCCTCCTCCCTCCTCCTCCTCCTCCTCCTCCTCCTCCTCCTCCTCCTCCTCCTCCTTCTCCTCCTCCTCTCCTCCTCTCCTCCTCCTCCCCTCCTCTCCTCCTCCTCCCCCTCCTCCTCCTCCTCCCTCCTCCTCCCTCCTTCTCCTCCTCCTCCTCCTCCCCCTCCTCCTCCTCCGCCTCCTCCTACTCCCCCTCCTCCTCCTCCTCCGCCTCCTTCTCCTCTCGGCCGGGTCCGCTGCACCCAGCTGGGCCCCCCAAACAAAGGAGCGCGCGAAGGTGGAGCCCCGCCGCCGCTGCCCCTCCCCCCTCCCGGGTGGGGCTGCCAGAGGCAGCGAGGTCCCCAGTGTTTTGTACTGTCGAAGCGCAGCCTCAGCCTGAGCAGGTTCCCCAGACCCCCTCGCGATGTGACAAAATCACGACGGGAGGTCTTTCCCCGCTTTCGGCCTCCAAGGGGGCCTCGCCGGGCCTCGGGACCGTCAAGAAACGGCCCTGGGAATGGGTCCAGGCTCCTGGGGGCCACGTCACGTCATGAAACAAATCACAACGTCGGGGGTCTGGGTCTTCCGGCCGCACGACACACACACACACACACACACACACACACACACACACACACACACACACACGCACGCACGCACGCACGCACGCACGCACGCACGCACGCACGCACGCACGCACGCACACACACACACACACACCCACACCCACACCCACACCCACACCCACGCCCACGCACGCACGCACGCACGCACGCACGCACGCGCACGCACACGCACACACACACAAACAAAAACACACACACACACACACGCGCATGCACACACACACACACACACGATCGAACGGTCGCGGCCTCGCGCGAGACGACGAGGCGGAGCACGTCGAGCGGAGCAGAACACCAACGCGCGCGGCCGGGCCCTCAAACGCGGGATCGCTTTTGGGCAACCGCACATCCCACCCAGGCAGGGTGGCGAGTGTTCCGTGGCAACTCACGAGAGCCTCCCATTTCATATTGTCGGACCTTGCGAACTGACGCTAGTCGACACGACTCGGCGCTAATTCGACGCTATATCGACGCCAATCGACGCCAGCCGAAGCGAAATCAGCACATATCATCGGCACCCGGTAGACGGAATGAAGAAGGTATACCAGGTTCCCATGATTTGCTACCGAGAGCAGGCACGGAAGGCGCATGATGTCATGTGACATCACGCAGCACGGCACTACGGCGAGCACACCTACAACACGCTGTGCTATGCAATGGGTCCAAGGCAATACGGGGCTTCAACACCCGCCGTGGTATTCTCGACCACGTATGCTGTTCAACCACGTATTCTCGAGCCGCGAGGCTTTCATGAGAGGGCCTCACCCAACATTCACCCCAGGCTCACCTTCTTGCAGCCCCCGCTCCCCCCACCTTGCCCCACCAACCTTCAACTACCCACTGTTGTGGCTGAGGTGGACGGTTTTCCCCCGGGGCCGCAGGCAACCCGAGGAGGAGAGGGCGAGGAGGGGGAGGGCTCCTCCTCCTCCTCCTCCTCCTCCTCCTCAGATCATACCGCCTCTGCAGTTTGTTCCCCATTATACTCCAAGGCCGCGCTAACGACGTGGTTGGTGAACGGTGCGGTCGGGGATATGGTTGCCGAGACACCGAGCTCACGCAGAACAGAAGGTAGGACTTCACGAGACACATTTTGCTACATTTCAAGTGTGCGAATGTATCGAGCGAGAACGACACAACGAGTTGCAGAAAAACACGAACCACGCGTTCCTATACTTGACGCGGCCTCAGCCCGCCACACTGTTGCCCATCACAGCGACGAGGTTGGTCGCGGTTTAAATGCTCGAACGGCGCCGAGGCATGCAGCCATCCTCTACCGCCCTGGCGCTCGCCAGGTTGACTGTAGCCACAGAGCTGTGAACAACCGTGCCGCCCAACCGAACATAGTGGGCGCGCCCGTGCAGCACTCCCGCCATCAGTCGTTTCGATCCAGCTCCTGCCCACGAGAGCAGCCAACGACAATATCAAACCGTGGGTTGGAGAGGGTTGTCAACCGTGGGCTGGGGAGGGTTATCATCTAAAGACGAAGGACCAGCGCCTACAGAAGTCCGACGCAACAGGAAGGCTCAAACCTCCCCCATCAGCTGGTGAGCATCCCAGGTTGGGCCCCCAGTCACGTCTTGGGAACCGATCGCCCGCCTCGGCGGGTGACGGACCCCTGTCGGTGACAGGGGGCCGTCCCATCGGGATGCCCCATGGCTAAGAGGGGGGAGACCTGAGCCTTCTCTTTGGCGAGTGTGACCCTAATCACACCCTCTGCACCAAGCCTCACCCTAACCGTCATCTTTCGACCTCATGTGCAGCAGCTACCGCAGTTCCACTCCGTCCACTTTTGACCTTCACCCCACCCCCTTGTGGCGGAGGGACGGGATGGTCTTCTGCGGGAGGGGGGACACTGCCAGCCAGCCACCCTGGCGAAGGCCTTGGCTGGCACCTGCGGCCTGCAGCACCTCACCCAGGGGCCTCACAGATCACACCACCTCTGCATTTTGCCCCTCACTCTACCATGGCCGCACATCAGGCCACTCAGCCCGCTACACTATTGCCCATCACAAAGACGAGGTTCATCACGGTTCCATGCTTGAACGGCGCGGAGGCATGCAACCATCGCTTACCGCCCTGGCGCTCGCTGGGACGACTGCAGCCGCAGGGCCGCAGACAGCCGTGACACCCACCAGAACATGGCGGGCGCGCCAGTGCAGCACACCCACCATCTTTGGGGGAGGGCACCGATGATACAGCTACTCCCCGGAACTCTCCTGGGGTGCGTTCTGACCCAGAATTTCGAGGCGACCTCAGCGGTGGCGACGAGGCAAAGGTAAGTAGTGGCATATGGGTACCGTTTCCTTCTCCGTTTCCTCCTCCGAGTCTTTTTTTTCAGCCCGGCTCCTGCCCACAGCACAGCCAACGACCAGATCAGACCGTGGGTTGGGGAGGGCTGTCATCGGAGGTGTTTTTAAAAAATGCAATGATTTGCGATGCAATGCTTCACTGCGCAATGCCACGCCATGCTATGGCATGCTACGCGCTGCCGTGCTCTTCTACGCCATGCCTTGCCGTGCTCTACCATCTCTATCTCCGACGACCGCTCGCCGGAGGGCACCAGCCAAGCACCGCAGCACGCGGGCGGGGGCCGGCGCTGGGAGGGGTCGGGGGATGCTGATGGCGAAGCGCCGCCACCCTTTGTGCGCGCTGCCAGGTCCAGAACACTAAGTGTACACCGACACCGATGGTGGGCAGGCCAATCCTGGGTCCAGGACTGGTGTGTGCACGCGACACAGACTTGCTATAATTAACCTATGGGCACATCCTTCGTCGACATCAGGCGAGGAGCACCTTAAGGGACAGGCCCCGAAATACACGGAGGTCCCGGGAGCCATGCGGCGAGACCTCCGTGCACCGGCCTGCCAGCGTACTATCTGTAGGCTTGCATGCCCGTCGTTGACGAGTCGCAGGCCCAGACACGTCTGACTGAGTGGATTAAGCCAGACAAAGTCTTGCTCGCAAGACGGAGGACGAGGAGGAGGAGGAGAAGCAGGAGGAAGACGACGACGAAGAAGGGAGGGAGGTGAGCGAACGCCTTCGTCGAGCGGCCTGGGGCTGGGAGCGCTCTGCCTGGCTCGACATCATTGCCCTGCCGTCGCGTACCCTCTCGCGATCTTTGCCCTGCTCGACATCCGACTGCGCGAGTGAGAGGATGGTCACGCCATGGTAAGGGATGGAAGGGAGGGGTAGGACGTCAGGAATGACGCGAGCGCTTGCCAAAGCGCGCCACATAGTTAGTCGCCCGCGCTCGCTACGCAGTTACGGGCCAGCGAAGCCCGCACGACTAAGTGCACGTACCACGAAGAGATAAAGGCGGATCGGCAAGAGCGGCTCGAGCTGCGGCGGCAGCATTGAAGAGAAGAAGGCCAACGACCGCTGGATCGAACTCGCGACGAAAGAGAGAGCAGAGACCAAGACGGGCGATGGGAGACCCGAAGAAAGGGAACGGGTGGATGGCGAGAACGTGGCTGTATTGAAAAACGGGGAAATCTGCCTGGTTTTGCGGCCGCAGCCCGTCATGCATCCATGTTAGACGCCATCGTGCACTCGAGCTGAGGCAAGCCAGGCTCCTGCGAGTCTTCAGTCAGCTGTGCTAAATCCTCCACCTCCACCTCCTCCTCCTCCTCCTCCTCCTCCTCCTCCTCCTCCTCCTCCCTCTCTCCCTCGCGACCCGAGGCTGCCGTCGCCCTGCAGAGCGAAGGACTGCTCGGAGACCACACCGCAGGCCCTGCGGCAGGAACGCCGGACACGACGACGACGTCGTCGTCGTCGCCGTCGTCGTCGTCGTCGTCCGTCGGTGTCGGCGGCGGCGCTCCGAAAGAGTCCGACGACGGTTCGGACTGGGGTGCATGGTGGGGTATCCCCCTCACACCTGTATCGGCGGCGAGCGAGGGGGGAAGTGAGAAGGATAAGGCCTTCTCAGAAGGCGGCGGGACTTGTGAGAAGCCCGCGCGCCTTCTGAGAAGACTTATGCGTCTCTGGTGAAGGCTTAGAACACATCTCAGGAGGCCGGGTGGCTTCCGAGCCTTCTGAGAAGGCCCGCCCCATCTTTAGAAAGAGAAGCCACGCCATAAACATGAACTGTTGGCGCTCCGCGCGAATCTCTTGGACCTGCGCTGGACCCCCTTCCCTGGCGCGCGGAGCACGCCAGGGGCGGCGCTGGAGGCGCCGCTCGAAGGGGGCCCAGCGCAGATACAAGAAATCTGCGCGGAGTGCCTAAAGTGTATGTGTACGTCGTTGTTCTTCGTCGAATCCACGGTGGCCGTTCGAGGCGATCCGGGCACCCCCAGAACGCCCTCGGCGAGGCGCAGCTGCTTGACTGCACCCCGAGGCTGGAACATCGCCGAGAACCGGCGATGACGCCGGAAAACCTCGAACTTCGAACGTCCCCCTCGGGCTCGCGGCCGACTGTAAGCTCGGCACCACACTGCGCGCGGGGCACGGACGGCGGCACAGCCCGAGCTCAGGCCGCAGCCCGTGCACGGCCCATGCCGAAAGGGTACGCGCGGGGGGGGCAGGGAGGGAGGGGCAGGGTGCGGGCGCGGGGGCGGAGAAGAGGGAGTGTAAGGACACAGGGGGGGAGGGACGGAGGAAAGGGGGGACTTCTTCTTGACCGGACTGCTTGCCTGCAGCCTCTGCAGTTACAACACTGCACGGAGTGGTTGCACGAGACTGCCGATGTGTATATTCGCACCTGCCGCAGCCAAGCGCTGGCAGTGAAACACTTCAGCGTCGACAGAACGCTCAACTTAGCTCTTTGCGCACGAATGGCTTGCGATCGAGCCAACCACGCGCTGCAGCATGTCAAGGAAGCATGGGCGAGGAGTCCTCCCTGCTCCTGGCTCCCTCCCTCCCTTCCCCGCTCTCCTCCTTCGTCTCCTCCTCCTCCTCCTCCGCCTCCTCCTCCTCCTCCTCCTCACCACCACCACCACCACCACTCGTCTCTCCTCCCTTGCTATCTTCATCCTCGTTGTCCAGCTGCATCCCTCCCCTCCTCTGCCCCCTTGCCCCCCCCCCCTCCCTCCATGTTCTTCACACCCTTGTACACCAATTTTCCTCCCCCATCCTGGCGCCCTCTGGTACCGCAATCCCGCGTGCACAGCTGCGATGTCCAGAGTAACTCCTGAGACTTATACGGACAGGACAGAAGACTGTTCAAATCGTAAGTCGCTGAATTTGGCACCCTGTCTCTATTTCTGTCATCAAGTACCCCTCTCATCGCTGGCGACTGCACAGCGACTGCGAGGCCCTGTGGACTCGAGCCACAGGATGGAAAGTCAGGGGGGTAATACCAAAACAGAGAGGGGTGGGAACCATTGGAATTCCTGCAGAAACGTTCAGAGATAATCGCCGAAGTGTCCGTGAATCGCGGGTGACTGACATGCAAACGTGGTCAACACGCGAATGCAGCCACACACGTCGTGCGGCACATTTGAACATATATGACTTGCCGTGTATCCACATCCTACTGGCCCCCACGCCCAAACAACATCTTCCTGTCGCAGGTGGTCGCAACGCAGCGGCGAAGTCAAACTGGGAATCCAACCACCCGAAGATCGGAAGGGAATCGGTCATTAAAGACCAGACGGGTAAGGGCGTAATGAAAATACCGGTCAGTGGGAAATGTGTGCTGGATGTGGGTATACACCTACTTTTCGCAGGCGACCGTGGTGGCGAGGCGGAGGAGAGAGAAGGTGAGCAGAGTAAGGAGGGAGGAGGAGGAGGCGGAGGAAGGGCACAACGGCACAACCGATTGCATCTACGAAGTAGGCTCATGCCTGGCTGTCTGAGTGAGGCGCCACAGGGGCCTGGTAGTCACATCAGCCCTTTTGGCGTAGGTGGTTTACCAACTTAGCTCCTCCAACCTCCTTCGTCCCCTTCGGGTCGGAGGGGTTGATACCTCTCCCCCGTACCCCCTCTCCATGGGTCTGGCCCATTCGCGAGTGGTCAGGACGCTCGAACATTGTCCAACACGGGAGGCGCGATGACCGCGACAGGACGGCTCCACCTGGCCGCGAAGCCTCCCAAGGACCAGCCCGAGAGGCCGACACTTTTCTAACACCTGGCCTTCTCGCCATTTCGTTTCCGATGGGCTTCTGAGGCACCACGGCAGCTCCCAGATTGCCCGAGAAAGCCCCAAGCGCGGCACGAGAGGGGACCAACACAACTCCAAGAGCGCCCAGAGAGCGCCCCAGGAGGCCGGTCACGCCGCACTCTGGTCGGATCGACGGCCCCCGAGATGGCCCTAAGAGCGCCCCCAAGGCCTCCACGAGGACCCGAAGAGGGCCCCAAGAAAGCCCCAAAGGTCTTCCACATGGACCCACGATGGCCCAAACAACGTGCGAACAAGCTCCCATATCGGACGATCCACTAATGCATTTCTAGTTAACTCCTGGGCCTGCTCAGGCTGATCCCCATCGTCGGTTTGAGGGCTGCCCCCCTCTTTGCTCCACTGCGCGCTCCCACATTTCCTTATCAGTGCACCTCGCCTGGGCGTCGTTGCAGGATGGGCGTATGGGGATACTTGTTTTTTGTCGCAGCCGCCAGCGAAAGCGCATGGGGCGTCCGAAAAGGTCGAGCGGGCTACGCGCGAACCTAATCAAACAGCGACCGAGCGCCGGGGGGGCAGCTGGCTGAAGCTGAGCTGGCTGAGCTGGCTGTAAACGGCCAGGGTTGCATGCTGCACACGTGCGAGACCCAGACGGAACATCAGGGTGAATTGAAACCTGCAGGCCAGGAGACGTCGTGGCCTGGGCCGTAGGATGCCGACCAAGCGTCCGACCAGCGAGGTTGTGCCGCCTGACGGTCAAAAACCCAGGTCGACAGCGCGCAAACAGGAGAGCAGAGTCGGAGGGGTGCAAGCACTCTCGGACCCGTTGTGGATACCATGGGAGCAGATCACCAAGTACGCTACAGGACCTTGTCGCCACCGGGCGCCAGGGGTCAGGGCCACCGACGTGGCGAGGTGCGGGACCACGGAAAGTCCAGCGACAGTGGGCCAGTGGGGGGCTGCGCAGATCACTACAAAAAGGCTGAACCACTCCTGAGTGAGCCGGCGGACAACCCCAAAGGGCCAGCATCAGACACGGCCGGCTGGGGCAAAGACTGAAGACCAGATGCCCGGAGAATGCTGACGCATACGTAGGAACTGGCCTGGGGGCGTGTGTCGGGGACGCCGCGTAGAGGGAACCGCGATTTGCGCGGGATGGGGAGGCCGGGGCAGGTGGGAACTGACCTCACCTCACCGGCGGTTTATGGGGATATATTTTTTTGGTTCGCGGCTCCAAGGCGAAGGACATGGAGCGGGCACAACGTCCGGGGCGCGGTACGAAGATAATTGGCGCGAGATTGCCGCAGACTCCAGCGGACAACACACGCAGCGGCGCATGCACATGCCAGGGGCAAAATACCCCTCATTGAGATGCATTTCAACGTCTGCTGGTGACCTGCCCAGACAGCCCGGCTGGTGGGGAAGCAAAAGGCGCGGCAACCGGCAACGGAACGGGGGGTAGAAGTCGCCCTTGCGGCGCCAAGCTCCAGCCGAACCGCAAAAGCGAGGCCAAGACGGACAGCGAGGCACTGTAAACGCCACTGGCGGAACGCGAGCCCGAGAGGCCAAAGACCAGGTGGAGCCCACGTGTGTGCACACAGAACCAGGCCGTCCAAGACCTCGGAAAAAGGGGGGTGAGCGCGAGCGAGAGAAACTAACTCAGACACACTGTAGCTCAAGCTTATGGGGATACGCGGAGCGGCAAGGGTTCAAGCTTCTGGAGTTCACGAGGCTCACAACCTACAGTAACTAAAGCATGTGATGGTTAGATGCATGGTGCTGTTACGAAAACGAATGGCTGGCTGTTCGGCACGACTGACCTGCGGCGACTTCGGCACGTGCGTCATCCTCCCGCCATCTGCGTCATCGTCCTCCCCTTCCCACCGCCCTCCCTCGATTGCCTCATCCCTCCCCTCGGCCTCCCCCTTTCCATGCGTCGGGCAAACGGGAACAGCGGAGGAGGAGGAGGAGGAGGAGGAGGGAGGAGGGAGGAGGGAGGAGGCAGGAGGGATGAGGAGGAAGAGGGGCTCTGGCGCTTGGGCGCCAGATCCACGGCTCGGGGTATGCGATCCCGGAAGCATGGCGCCAGTGCTCCCCGACGTGGCGACGGGGCGCGCCCCGGCTCTGCAGGGAAGCGGGGCCCGCCGCCAGTCCACGCGCCCTAGTCCATGTCTGCGTTTCCTCGAACGTCCTCGTCCTCCCTCCCTTCCCCACAGGGTGGATGGTTCGGCCGCTGTGTTCTTGTCTGGCCGCCGGGCAGGGTGTGATGCAGATGCTGCTGAAGCTGCTGTTTGAGAGCTCACGCCCTCCGGCCTTCTGGCCCCCGAGGGGGGCTCCAGACTGGAGCGGATTTCTTGGATCTGCGCTGGACCCCCCTCCCTGGCGCGCGGAACCCGCCATGGGGTCCCAGCACAGACCCACGAAATCAGCGCGCACCGCCACAAGTTTATGTTTATACCGTTTCTTGTTCTCCGAGAGGGGGGCCCCAGACGGCGCTGTGGTCCTCGACGCTCCTTCCTGCCGAGCCGACCCGATGCCTCTCCCACGCGGCGGTCCTCACGAGCACGGTGACGTCGGCCGTGCTGTTGGCAAAGCCCTGGTGGCGCACCGCGACGGTGTGCACGCCCGCGTCCGCCACGGCGAGGGCGACCGTCATGACTTCCGGCGACTCGGGGGCCGTGGGGGAGGCAGCAGCCAGAAGAACAGCGCGGGTAGCAGGAGGACGAGGAAAGGCAGGAGGGGGGAGGGGCGGAGGAAGGAGGAACAGCAGGGAGGAGGATGAGGAGGAGGACGAGGAGGAGGAGGAGGAGGAGGCAGAGGAGGAGGAGGAGCAACAGCGAGGAGGAGGAATAGGAGGAGGAGGAGGAGGAGGAGGAGGAGTAGGAGGATGAGAAGGAGGAGGAGAAACAGCAGCATCAGCAGCAGCAGCAAGGAGGAAGAGGAAGAGGAGGAGGAAGAGGAGAAGGAGGAAGAAGGAGGAGGAGGAAGGAGGGGAAGCAGGAGAGCAGCAGCAGTAGCAGCAGCAGCAGCAGGAGCAGCAGCGTGGAGGAGAAGGAGGAGGAGGAGGAGGAGGAGGAGCAGCAGCAGCAGCAGGAAGGAGCAGAGGGATCAGCAGAGAGGGGGGGGGGAACAGGGAGGAGGAGAGCAGATAGCAGGGTGGAGGACGAGGAGGACGATGTGGAGCGGCAGCAGCGGGAGCAGGAGGACATAAAGCAGGAAGGACGAGGAGGACAAAGGCGGGACGAGGAGGGACGAGGAGGACAAGGGAGGGACGAGGAGGACGAGGGAGGGGACGAGAAGGACAAGCGAGGGGAGGATGGAGGAGGCAGGGGCTGGCTCGGGCCTCAGGGCGGCTCGGTCCAAGCTGTCTGGCGGCGGGCCCGCACCTCCCCCGCACGCCCGGCCCGGGTGGCCAGCCATCCGAAGGTGGACGGGCCCGGGAGCCGGGCGGGAGGAGGGGGGGGCGGCGGGCGGGAGGCGGAAAGAGGACGGAGGGGGGAGGAGGGGGAGGAGGAGGAGCAGCGAGACGGAGGAGGAGGAGAAGGGAGAGCACAAGGGGGGACGACCGTGGGAGAGATTGAGAGCGATGAAGAGGGGAGTGAGAGAAGGAGGAGAGGATGAGAGAAGAAAGGAGGAGGGGAAACGAGGAGGGGGAAGGAGAGGAAGAGGAGGAGGCAGGGTATGAAGCAAGGAATGGAGCAGGAAGGGGAGGAGGAGGAGGAGGAGGCGGAGGAGGAGGAGGCGGAGGAGGACGAAGAGGCCAGCGTACGACTAAGAGGCGGGGGAGAGGGAGGAGGAGGAGAAAGAGGAGGAATAGGATGGAGCGGGAGGAGGAGCAGGAGGAGCAGGAGGAGCAGAAGCCGATTGTACTGCAGACCTGCGCATACCTGACCACGAACTTCCCCAGTGGTGAAACATCAGGTTAGGGAGACGACTTCACATATCACTACTTCTGTTACAGTCGTAAGATTCCTTCTGCTACATGACAGATCAGAAGCTCACTGCCACTTACAAAGCCTAATAAACCCCTTAAAAGCATTGTCCTCTTCTACTGGCTGCCATGCATACCCCGGTAACCTACTCTTCCCCTACTACTACAGGGCCACCGTGCTAGCGTCCCTTCGGTTGTTTCTGGAAGTGGCGATATCGGTGGTGAACCGGGTGTACCTATGCGGCAACAGATATCACGCAGCCGCGTGTCGACCCAGAATCGGCGATGCATCGCCGAGGATCGGCGATGGGCCCCCGATAGCGAATCCGCACGCGGCAATGGATGGGCGATTGGGCGATGCATCCCCCCTGAGCTCATCTCCCCCAACGTTGCCGCTGAGTGGTCCTGGTCGACAAGTTTTCGGGTCGTAACTTGAGTCTCCAGCGGCCGTGCGGAACGATCTGGGCCCCCCCAGAACGCCCTCGGCGCGGCGCAGCCAACGAAAATACCAGAAAAACTCGAACCTCGCCCGAGAAGGGTCGATGCATCCGCCCTGAGCCCATGCCCCCCCCCTAACGTTGCCCCTGGCAGGCATCAGAAACAAAGGGGAGGAGTGTGGGCAGGGACGCTGGCGGCGAAGGCACCTCGACGCTGATCGGCTGCCCGGCGCCAGGGGGCGTGACGTCGAGCGCCACGAGCGACATGTTCGTCATGTTCGTGCTTGCCACGAGCAGGTGCACCGTGAGGGTGGGGTGTCCTCCTCCTCCTCCTCCTCCTTCTCCTCCTCCTCCTCCTCCTCCTCCTCCTACATCTGTCCCCCATTAAAATAGCTCCTTCCTGTCGTGCCCACAGGCGTGTCGGCAGGGCGGGCCGGGTGTTTTGCGTTAGACTGCATCACCGTTTGTGATCCTGTTGCTAGAGAGGTGCAAAAGCTTCACGGATTGAAGGCGGGTCGCTTTCAATGTGTGGCTCTCGCTTCAGCGCCGCACGCAATCATCTTACAAGTTTGGCAACAGCTTCACGCATGCAGGGCATGCGATGCGATGCGACCACCGTTGCGGACAGCGTCCGAGCCTAGGGCGGACCAGGTGGGTGAGGCCATGGCCTCTAGAATCTGAGGTGTCTGGATTCATGCAATGCGAGACATGTAAAAAATTAGGAGGAGAGGGGGAGGAGGAGGAAAAGAAAGTCCTTGGTGTCGGTGTCGGCGCTGGTTGGGCGAGATTACGTCATTGGTCTGAGTCCCGGGTGCTGGTCGACGTGAGGTCGGTGAAGTGGTGCTCGAGCGCTGTCCATGCTTCGGTGTCTTGGGCTGTTTGCGTCCATGTGATGTCGTTCGGCTGTCCTTTCGAATGGGCTTGCGTGGGCGGTCGGTGGAGGTCTGGTCTGCGTTGACGTAAGTAAATGGTGATTTCGTCGTCCCAGCGCTTGTTTTGGGCACCGTGCTGCCTGTGTCCCTGCTGGCGCGGGTTGAGGACTGGGTGCCAGCGCAGCACTCGCCATGTCCACCTCGTCCAGTCGTGGTTTGCGACTCGTGAAGCCATGCGCCAGAATTTCCGTTTGTGCAGCGTCTCCCAATTGTCGATGTGGTGGAGCTTCATGAGGTGCTCTTCGCGTCGTGTCGCTCGCTGGATGTAGTCGACCCATGGTTCCATTTCGTCTGCGGTGGTGCTGTCTTCGCCGTCTTCGCTGTGCTTGTCAGGCGTGTCAGGTGCATCACGCTGTGATGGGTTGCTGTCTGCGTCGTCACTAGTGCTGTTGGTGCGGTCTTCGTGGTCTTGTGCTTCGTTGTTCGCGCCGTCGAGATTCGGTCCCTGGCCGCTGTGAGGGCCGGCTTATTTTGTTGTGCGTCTCCGTGGCGTTCTGATGATCAGGATGAGGATTTCGTCTAGGCTCCGCGCACATGCGCCTCAACAATGTAGAGCAACTTCACGGAGGGAAGACGGGTCCATTTCAAAATGTGGCCTTCGCCTGACCACGGCGCTCATTCAATTTCAAAGCTCGCAACAGTTTGAAGGATTCGTGTGGTTGAAGTCGCAGGAATGGTGCCCTGTCGCTATTTAAGGTTGTCAAGACACATCAGTCGCGGTGACTTGACGTGTTGAAGTCCCAGGCATGCTGTTCTGGCACAATTTAGGACTGTCAGAACGCATGTTCCCTGAATGCTTTCTGGCACGAATGGAGATTTTCAGACGGTTATCTTATAATGGGCCACTTCCCGCAATGATGGTAAACTCTGGTAGGAACCCATGAAGAAGGAACCTGGCAAGAGGGCTTACCGCAACATCCTTGGTGCGTCTTGCATCTACACTGGTACTCCTCCTCATTCTCCATGTCCACCTCATCGTCCACTGGATGCGAATCATTTATCCGATCCCGATCCCCAGCGGCGTGGCCTGGGCCCCACTGATCGATTTACCCTCTCAGATGGGAATATAGGCCGTCCCCTTCGGGCTTCGAGGGGTGTATCCCCAACTGGGGGGGAATTTGGTGGAGGATCTCGAAAGGGATGGGGATGAGGATGGGGGTCGGCTAAAAAACACTGGCTGAAGGGGTGGGAGGGCAGTTCTTCTGGATCTCTGGATTGGCCGCGCGCGTCTCGTGGGGGCGCGCGAGGTGCTCGCAGAGGACACAGGCGCCCCCGACACAGCGCCGACGGCAGCGGACGACGGCGGCGGGACGAGCGAACGCGGCGATGCGATCGGCGGCGGCGACGACGACGACGACGACGACGACGACGACGACGACGACTGCGGCGGCGGCGGCGACGACGACGACGTCGACGACGACGGCCGGCTGGAGCCGCGCGGCGGGCAGTCGCGCCTCGGGCGCGGCGCTGCGGCCGGGAGGGAGGGAGGGGATGAGGATCCGGCGGAGGAAGGGAAAGCGGCGCATGGCAGCAAAACAAAAAAAACAAGAAAAGGGGCATGCCAGAAAAAGCATGCCATGAGGAAGCGGCGCATGCCACAAAAAAACAGGGGAGAGAGGCGACGTGGGTCGGCAGCAGAGGGGCGGGCGACGGAGGCATGGGGGGGGGGAAGGGGAGAAGAGGGGCAGAAGGAGGAGGGACGAGGAAGGGAGGGAGAGGCAGGAAGCAGGAGGAGGAGAACGACGACAACCACGACGACAACGACGACGACGACGACGACGACGACGACGACACCGACGACAAGGAGGAGGAGGACGGCGCAGCGAGTATCGAGCGAGAGAGGAAGGAGGGAGGGAGGGCGAAGGAGGAGGAGAGGAAGAGCAACGGCAAGAGGCACCACGAAGTCTCCGCGCACGTTCCCGGCGTTCGGGCCGATGCTGCCGTGCTGCGCCCAGGCCGCTGCCTCACGGCACCGGGGACCCACCGTACGGGGGTGGGGTGGCAGGGGAGGGAGGGTGAAAAGGAGGAAGAGGGGGAGGGTGAGGCTTAATTATCAGAGTGGGGGGGCCGAGCGGTCATTTACTGTCCCTGGGCGCGTGGTTGAAGGGAGGTTCTGCGGTGCGAAGTGTTATTGCTGATGTTGTTCCTGCTGATGTTGTTGACGTTGACGTTGATGTTGTGATTGTGGTTGTGGTTGTGGTTTTGGTCGTGTTTGTGGCTGTGGTTGTTGCTGTCGTTGTTGTACGTGCTGTTGTTGTGGTTGTTGTTGTGTTTGTTGTTTGTTGTTTGTTGTGTGTTGCTTGTTGTTTGTTGTTGTCGTCCCCCTCGCGACCCGTCACGAGATCATACCGCGACCCGCCCACGACCCAACCGCGACCCACTCCGCGACCCACCCGCGACTCACACGCGACCCACCCCTCGATCCGCCCGCGACCCACCCACGACCCGCCCGCGACCCACCCGCGACCCACCCGCGACCCACCCGCGACACGGCCAAGGACCCACCCGCGACCCACCCGCGACCCACTCCGCGACGCACCCACATTGCTTTATCGCAAAAGTCGGCGCCTGCGGCGGGCTCCTTGCACAAGATGTAGAAATTCGGCGCCTGTGGTGGTCTTCTTCAGAGACTCGCACACTGCGGACGTCCCCGCCGCCCCCGCAGTCTTATCCGCAACTGCGGGGGGACTTCGCAAGAACAAGCAGAATTGGTAGAAAGAGAACATGGGTGAAAGAGGAATGAAGAGGGAGGAGTAGCGGGACGGGTGATGGGTCGTCGGCGGAAGACGGGGAGGACGAGAACGAGGACGGGGGGAAGGGGGGGGACGAGGGAGGGGGAGGGGGGATGGCAAGCTAGGTGCGCTACCACTCCTTCCCATCCCTTACCATGGCGTAGATCTCCTTTCTATTCGCGCAATCGGATGTCGTAGCATGGCATTGCATTCCATGGCATAGCACGGTGTCGAATCTTAAAGCATAGCAAGACATAGCATGGCGTGGCGACGCCCCAGAGTGGGGGGGGAGGCTTCTGCGGCCCCGATAATCAACGAATCGACACCCAATATGAAATCACTTCCGATGGTTTCTTCGGGAGGCCATTATTTAATGTGTTGGGCCTATTTGGCAGCACTGACAACCATGCCTTGGCATGGCACTGGAAATAATGGCGCCAGCGCTGCAGCGGGAGCACGATTCAGAACGCGGAGATGACGCCAGCGCTGCAGCGGGAGCACGATTCGGAACGAGCGGAAGCCCGAAAATGAGGCCAGCGCCTCAGCGAGAGCAGCATTTTGAAAAAACACCAGCGAAGACCCAACCCGCCGACATCCTGAGTGGAAAGAAACAACACGCGAAGGGGAGCCGAACACTCCGAGACAGATTCCGCCACAGACTCAGGGGAGAGAGGAGAGTAGTATTCAGATTGAGAATTTGTGGAGGGGGGACGAGGGACGGGGGGAGGAAGGGAGGGGAGGGGGAGGGAGGAGGGGAAGGGAGAAGCGGGAGGGGGGGTGGGAAAATGGAGCTCGATAGACCGACCCCCACAAAACTGTGAAAGCAGGTCGCCAGCCCCTCCTACCCCCTCCAGTTCCTGCTCCTGCTCCTGCTCCCCCTCCAGCTCCTGCTCCTCACCCTCCTTGACGCCCCC
>CAUYUJ010016926.1:631398-666398 GCA_963575745.1 Prorocentrum cordatum
TACTACTACTACTACTATAGCTTTTACTACTACTACTATTACTACTACTACTACTACTACTACTATAGCTTTTACTACTACTACTATTACTACTAGTACTAGTACTACTACTAGTACTACTACTACTACTACTACTACTACTACTACGACTACTACTACTACTACTACTACTACTACTACTACTACTACTACTACTACTACTACTACTACTACTACTACTACTACTACTACTACTACTACTACTACTACTACTACTACTACTACTACTACTACTACTACTACTACTACTACTACTACTACTACTACTACTACTACTACTACTACTACTACTACTACTACTACTACTACTACTACTACTACTACTGCTACTACTACTACTAATATCTACCTACTACTACTACTACTACTACTACTACTACTACTACTACTACTACTACTACTACGACTACTGCTACGACCACCGGCTGCTGATGCTGCTGATGTTGCGACGCAACCACGAGCACGACCCCTACTACGGCAACTACGATTGCTACTGCTACGACTTATCATGTCATTCCGCCCCTACCCCTGCTCATGTTCTTGCTCCCCTCCTCCCCCTTCATCATTGTCTTTTCTTTGTCCTCCTTTAGTTGCGCCCTGCGCGTGCCCCCCATTGTCTTCCTTATCGTCATCATCGTAACGTTTTCAATCAGCCATCCTTTTGCTCATCCTCTTCGTCCCAATTTTCTCGCCCACCCCCCTCATCGTTGCGCTCATCATGAATCTCCTTATCGTCCTTCTGCCCCGATCCCCCCGACGTCCCTTCCAAAAAAATACCCTGTGACGTACCCAACCCATTCGTATCAATGGAAACGAGGAGTTGGCCGAAACTTGTATGGACAATCGACTTGATGTGTAAGCTACTTGGGGGGCATCACTGTGCTGGGCCCCGCAAGTAGGCCTCGAAAGTGGCGACCGTTTCACAGATCGCAGCCCCCCAGGGATGGCGAGGTCTAATTTGAATCTGCGTGTGGCGTCACCATGCTGGGCCCCCCAGCAGGCCTCGAAAGAGGCGACAGCTTCACAGATCGCAGCCCCCCAGGGATGGCGAGGACTAATTTGAATCCGCGGTGGGTACCCACTGTGCTGGAGCCCCCAGCAGGCCTCGAACGTAACAACAGTTTCACAGATCGCAGCCCCCCAGGGATGGCGAGGTCAAATTTGAATCCGCGGAGACTACCCACTGTGCTGGGCCCCCCAGCAGGCCTCGAAAGTGGCGACAGTTTCACATATCGCAACCCCCAGGGATGGCGATGTCTAATTTGAATCCGCGGTGGGTACCCACTGTGCTGAAACCCACAGCAGGCCTCGAAAGTGGCGACCGTCTCACAGATCGCAGCCCCCCAGGGATGGCGAGGTCTAATTTGAGTCCGCGGTGGGTACCCACTGTGCTGGGCCCCCCAGCAGGCCTCGAAAGTGGCGACAGTTTCACAGATCGCAGCCCCCCAGGGATGGCGAGGTCCCATTTGAGTCCGCCGTGGGTACCCACTGTGCTGGGCCCCCCAGCAGGCCTCGAAAGTGGCGACAGTTTCACAGATCGCAGCCCCCCAGGGATGGCGAGGTCTAATTTGGGTCCGCCCGTGTACCCACTGTGCTGGGCCCCCCAGCAGGCCTCGAAAGTGGCGACAGTTTCACAGATCGCAGCCCCCCAGGGATGGCGAGGTCTAATTTGATCCGCCGTGTGTACCCACTGTGCTGGGCCCCCCAGCAGGCCTCGAAAGTGGCGACAGTTTCACAGATCGCAGCCCCCCAGGGATGGCGAGGTCATTTGAGTCCTGCCGTGTGTACCCACTGTGCTGGGCCCCCCAGCAGGCCTCGAAAGTGGCGACAGTTTCACAGATCGCAGCCCCCCAGGGATGGCGAGGTCAAATTTGAATCCGCCGTGTGTACCCACTGTGCTGGGCCCCCCAGCAGGCCTCGAAAGTGGCGACAGTTTCACAGATCGCAGCCCCCCAGGGATGGCGAGGTCTAATTTGAATCCGCCGTGTGTACCCACTGTGCTGGGCCCCCCAGCAGGCCTCGCAGTCGCAGCCCCCCAGAGGAAAATCCTTTTATATGGCGGCCGTGTGTACCCACTGTGCTGGGCCCCCCAGCAGGCCTCGAAAGTGGCGACAGTTTCACAGATCGCAGCCCCCCAGGGATGGCGAGTAATTTGAGTCCGCCGTGTGTACCCACTGTGCTGGGCCCCCCAGCAGGCCTCGAAAGTGGCGACAGTTTCACAGATCGCAGCCCCCCAGGGATGGCGAGGTCTAATTTGAGTCCGCCGTGTGTACCCACTGTGCTGGGCCCCCCAGCAGCCCTCGAAAGTGGCGACAGTTTCACAGATCGCAGCCCCCCAGGGATGGCGAGGTCCCGTTTGAGTCCGCCGTGTGTACCCACTGCGCTGGGCCCCCCAGCAGCCCTCGAAAGTGGCGACGGTTTCACAGATCGCAGCCACCCAAGGACGGCGAGGTTCCATTTGAGTCCGCCGTGTGTACCCACTGTGCTGGGCCCCCCAGCAGCCCTCGAAAGTGGCGACGGTTTCACGGATCGCAGCCCCCCCACGGGATGGCGAGGTCCCGTTTGAGTCCGCCGTGTGTACCCACTGTGCTGGGCCCCCCAGCAGCCCTCGAACGCGGCGACGGTTTCGCAGATCGCAGCCCCCCAGGGATGGCGAGGTCCCATTTGAGTCCGCCGTTTGTACCTACTGTGCTGGGCCCCCCAGCAGCCCTCGAAAGTGGCGACAGCTTCACAGATCGCAGCCCCTCGCTGGCGCGCAGCGACGAGCGAGGCAAAAGGCAAGGTGGAAGAGAGGGGCGGGAAGGAAGGAAGTAAGGAAGGAAACGCGCGAGCAGTGCTCTATTCAAAACGAGAACCCAACGCAGGGGGGGTGGGAATTATCCTGCGACGTACCCAACCCTTTCTACACAAGTGGCAATTGCATTCAGGACCATTCAATAACGAAGGACATTTCGGCGCCATGGTATAGTGGTGAGCTGCGTAGGACGCACCTCCGCTGAGCCTCTCAGAAGCCCATGCGCGCCAGGTGAGCCAAGCGCGCCAGGCGCGCCAGGTGCGCCAGGTGCGCCAGGTGCGCCAGGTGCGCCAGGTGCGCCAGGTGCGCCAGGTGCGCCAGGTGCGCCAGGCGCGCCAGGCGCGCCAGGCGCGCCAGATGCGCCAGGCGCGCCAGGTGCGCCAGGTGTGCGCCAGGTGTGCGCCAGGTGCGCGCCCGGTGTGCCAGGTGCGCCCAGACCGCCAGGTGGGCCAGGTGCGCCAGCTGCGCCAGGTACGCCAGGTGGGCCAGGCGCGCCAGGTGCGCTGCGCCAGGCGCGCCAGGTGCGCCAGGTGCGCCAGGCGCGCCAAGTGAGCCAGGTGCGCCAGGTGTGCGCCAGGTGTGCGCCAAGTGCGCCTAGCGCACCAGGTGCGCCGGGTGCGCCAGTTGCGGCAGGTGTGCCAGGTGCGCCAGGTGCGCCAGATGCGCAAGGTGCGCCAGGTGCGCCAGGTGTGCGCCAGTTGCGCCAGGCGCGCCAGTTGCGCCCCGCGCGCCAGGCGCGCCAGGTGCGCCAGGTGCGCCAGGTGCGCCAGGTGCGCCAGGTGCGCCCAACGCGCCAGGTGCACCAGGTGCGCGCTAGGTTGCGACAGGTGCGCCAGGTTCGCCAAGTGAGCCAGTTGCGCCATGTGCGCCAGGTGCGACAGGTGCGCCAGGTGCGCCAGGTGTGCGCCAGGTGTGCGCCAGGTGCGCGCCCGGTGTGCCAGGTCTGCGCTAGGTGTGGCAGGTGCGCCAGGTGCGCCCAGCGCGCCAGGTGCACCAGGTGCGCCAGATGCACCAGGTGTGCCAGGTGTGCCAGGTGTGCCAGGTGTGCGCCAGGTGCGCCAGGTGCGTCAGGTGCGCCCAGCGCGCCAGGTGCGCCAGGTCGCGCCAGGTGCGCCCAGCCTGTCAGGTGCGCCAGGTGCGCCCAGCGCGCCAGATGCGCGCCACGTGCGCGCCAGGTGCGCGCCAGGTGCGAGCCAGGTGCGCCAGGTGCGAGCCAGGTTCGCCAGGTGCGACAGGTGCGCCAGGTTCGCCAGGTGCGTCAGGTGCGCCAAGTGCGCGCCAGGTGCGCCCAGCGCGTCGGGTGCGCCAGGTGCGCCCAGCGCGCCAGGGGCGCGCCAGGTGCGCGCCAGGTGCGCCAAGGGGACAGGGAGGCCTCAAAGTGGTCTGCGTAAGACGTACCTCCGCTGGGCCTCCCAGGAACTCGCGAAAGTGGCGACACTTGCGCAGATCCCAGCCCCGCAAGGGACAGGGAGGCTTCAAAGTGGTCTGCGTAAGACGCACCTCCGCTGGGCCTCCCAGAACCCACGAAAGTGGCGACAGTTGCGCAGATCGCAGCCCCGCAGGGGACAGGGAGGCCTCAAAGTGGTCTGCGTAAAACGCACCTCCGCTGAGCCTCCCAGGAACCCACGAAAGTGGCGACAGTTGCGCAGATCGCAGCCCCCCCCAAGGGACAGGGAGGCGTCAACGTGGTCTGCGTAGGACATACCTCCGCTGGGCCTCCCAGGAGCCCACGAAGGTGGCGACAGTTGCGCGGATCGCAGCCCCGCAAGGGACAGGGAGGCCTCAAAGTGGTCTGCGTAAGACGTACCTCCGCTGGGCCTCCCAGGAGCCAACGAAATGGCGACAGTTGCGCAGATCGCAGCCCCGCAGGGCACCGCGGACACAGGAGAGCAGAAGGAGAAGAGGGCGGGAGATGGATACCTCAGTGCTCTATTCAAAACGAGTACCCAACACAAGGAGGGTTTGGAAAAGAAATATCCCGGCGAAGGGCCCAGCCATGGGCAGCCGCGAGCACCGCGCACGTGAATATCGTCTTCGGCGGAACTCATCGCGGGGGCGCGAACTGCGCAGGGGGCGCGCCAAGGTGGAACGGCGGCGGCGCACGGGCGCTGCCGCTGGGGCCTTCGGTGGAACTCCGCGCAATGGCTTTCGGCGCGGCCCCCTTTGTCCGTGATCTGATTGACGGGGGGCGGCGAGGAAAGCTGGGCCGTCCAAGATTGCTCCCCCTTCTTTTCCCCCCTCTGCGCCCGCGCAATCCAACGCCCGAGGCTTCGGGCGCGGCGCAGCTCGGAGTCCCCGCGACGCGCGCCGGTCGCCTCGAAGGGGCCCCAGCGACGCGCGCGGCTCGTCCGCCGAGCGGAGCGAACAGAAATAACTAGCTCGGTGGCCGATGGCGGGCAAGGCTCCGGCTGCCGAGCAGAGCGACGACAGGCGAGCGAAGCGCTGGGCACAACGCAGCGCGAAGCTCCGGGGGCGCGCGCCCTTCGCTCCGAAAGAGCTTCAGCGACGCGCGCGGGTCGCCCGCGGCGCGGGGACAAACAATCAGACCGCCGAGAGAAGGCGAGGCTCGGGCCGGCCGCTCCCCTGGTCCTGCAAGTCTCTTGGGTAAATCGGCGAAGCCCAGCTCACTGGCGAGGCTTCGTGCGAGCCGCAAACTGCTCCAGCTGCTTCCGCAAGCCCTCCGGCGGCCCCTGCCAGGCAAAACTCGATCTGCGACGCCCGCATGAGCAGCAGGTCCTCGTGGCGCGTGGCGCGCGAGAGCAGCGCGTAGTGCTCCAGCCACCAGTCGTCGTCTTCCTTCTTGCCATTCCCGACCTCGTGGCGGCCGCAGTCCAGTACCACGACTGGGCGACGTCGGCGGCGCGCCGGACCGCCGACGGCCCAGGGCGAAAGTCTACAGGGCCGGGAGAAGGTCTGGCTGCGAACCGTTCGCGCCTACGCCAAGGGGCCACGCAGCGTGTGAAAAGCGCGCTCCTTAAAGGGCCACGAAACGTTGTACTGGGCGAAGGAACCAGGTACGAGCTCCGCCACTGGGGCCTTCGGTGGAGCTCCCATATGGGGCCACGAAACACAGCACTGGGCGCAGGAACCGCATGCCAGTTCAGCCATTAGGACCTGCCACGAAACGCTGCACTGGGCGCAGGAACCGCATGCGAGTTCAGCCCCTGGGACCTTCGGTGGAGTTCCCTATGGGGCCACGCAGCGCTGTACTGGGCTGTACTGGGCGCGGGAATTGCATGCGAGTTCACCCACTGGGACCTTCGGTGGAGCTCCCAATGGGGCCACGAAGCGCTGCATTGGGCGCACGAGCCGAATGCGAGTTCAGCCACTGGGACCTTCGGTGGCTCCCTCGATGGGGCCACGAAACGCGCACGAACTGCATGCGGGTTCCGCCACTGGGACCTCTGGTGGAGCTCCCTATGGGGACACGCAACATTGTAATGGGAGGGGGAAGCGCAAGGCGGAGGGAGGGAGGAGGGAAGAGGAAGGAAGGAAGGAAGGAAGGAAGGAAGGAAGGAAGGAAGGAAGGACGGAAGGAACGCGGGGCGCTGTCTCTTCAAAACGAGGGCCCAACACCACAGGATGGTTGGGAAATGCCTTCGTCGTTCCTCCTCGCCGCTCATCCATAATACGATCTTCTCACCCTTACACTAATCTTCGTCCCTGTTCTTCTTTTCCCATCCTCTCTAACTCCCGCCCTCCGTCCAATTCATGATCCTCCGTGTTGCTGCGCCTCCCCATTACCCATCACGCATTCCTGCCCATGTTTTTCGTCCACCTTTTCCTGCTCATCATCATCATCATCATCATCATCGTCATCATCATCATCATCATTATTATCATCATCATCATCATCATCATCATCATCATCACCATCATCATCATCAACATCATCGGCATCATCATCGTATCCCTCATCCTCCAGGGTGTCCTCCTCATTTCCTCTTTCCTTCCTCCTCACCATCAGCATCACCATCAGTATCACGATCCTCTTTTACCGCACCCGCCATCATCTTTCTCCTTCCATCCCTCCCCCCACTTGTTTCTCATCATCCTCTCTGCCATCCCCCCTCTGCAGCTCTTGAGCATGACCACTACTATCCTCAATCCTCTGTGCATGTCAACCGGTTCCTCCTGCCTCCCTCGCATATGGTTGCCGCACGAGCACGCGGTGACAGACAGACTGCCAGCCACGCACAGGCATATACCCAGGAGGTGTGATTCACTCGCTAAATTTCAGATGTCGTTTCCGCCCCCTCCTTTCCCGTCCTCCACCTTCCCCTGGTCGTCGTACTCTTTCCGCTCATTTTTCTAGTCCTGCTACTACTGCTGATAATCCTCCTACTCGTTGCCCATCCTCGGTTTCCTCCATCTCATCATCCTGATCATCCGCCACCGCCTCCTCATCTTATGTACAAGCCCCCTCCGTTTCTGATTGTGCATCCCACGATGGAGTCACTTGGGCGATCGAGGTGCTGTGGGGCAGCGCAGCCAGCAGAGATAACATAGTTCAGGGAAATTTGACTGAATGGGCGGGAGGGGTTCAAAATCACACGCATATAACCATATGCGTATGCAAATACATATACGCACGTATATACAAGATCTTGCGCGAGTGCGCAACCTTGTCCTCCGCCCGTATCTTCTCCGATTCCCTTAAATGCGTTCATCCAGGATCCTCCTCATCCTCCTTCTCTTTCCATCTCCTCCCCCTTCCCCTCCTACCGCTCCTGCTTCCTGTATCCTTCCTCCCTCCTCCTTCCTCATCATGTTGTTTTCCTCCTCCTCCTCCTCCTCCCACTGCTCCTCCTCGTCATTCCCCTCTTCCTCCTCCTCAATATCCCGTATCATAATCATCACCACCATCATCATTATCATCATCATCCCTTTTCATCCTCCTTCATCCCGTTTCTCATGAATGAATTCCTCCCTGTCGCACCCCGAGGCTAGTCGAAACGGCGGGCCGGGCGTTTCGCCTGAGAGATCCTTACCCTTTACGGCCCTGAAACTAAAAGTGCTTTGGGGGCCTCCGGAATCGGCAAGGGCTCTGAAGCTTCTTGGGCACACTAGAGGGCCCAAGACGGCTCCGCGTGAGGCGTTCGTGCCTTAGCACGAGCAGTTCATTCCCGGGCAGCAAACAAGGGGCCGAACCACGGCTGCAGCTCGGCAACACACCGTTAAAAAAAGCAAAGAAAACAGCAAGGGGCAGCCATCAGCAAATTCCCTGACACCCCACTCACCCAGGGCCACTGTCCAGAGAAGCAAAGCCAGCCAACCCATCTGCAAGACGTTCACACTGCAGGCTGGAACAACATCCGAAAAGGCAATCTGCCAGAATTCGGCTAAAGCTCTGTGGTGGCGGACCGTAGCCCAAGTCGGGCATGAACTTGTTCCTCCACCGAACCTTCGCACAAACTGTGACGCCGACTGTTGTGGGCGAAATGCAGCAACTGAAATTTAAAGCACCGTGCAAGGGCGATCGCCAGTCGGGAGCATGGAGAATAGCAGGGAGGGGAATCAGAGAAGGCAAGCATCAGCTCGCCAGGCCAATGCTAGCAGATCACATAGAAGCAAGCGCATCGAACCTAATGACTCATATCACCGAGGTCGGACAGAACAGGATCACAGATGCCATATGGGTATCCGAACAAGCAACTATGACATGGCACGTGGGCACGAGCCGATGTGTTCATGCCTCTAGTCACGGAGAAGACCAGCCCCAGACAAGGCCCCGTCTGTCAAACCACAGGATTCACACTTCTCTTAATATGAATAACCACATCCTCCAGCACCTCCCCCATCCACCATGCGAGTCCTGAAATCACCCCCAGCATCACTGTTGAACTCAGGGGGGCAGCTAGAACACGAAAAACAGCTGCTTGACAATTCCAATGGCGAAGATCAACAAAGCATGGCGAGTGACAAAGCAGGCCTTACGACCAGCGGCAGCTCTTCAGGGGAGCAGGGACGAAACACGAAACTGTCCTGCGACCACCCTGCCAGGGTACGGTAGGTACAGACATCATCATCATCATCATCATCATCATCATCATCTTCATCATCATCATCATCATCATCATCATCACGAAACGTTTCCTCCCGGGCCTCCAGGATCTCAAGGATCTCGCCACGGCGACATATTAATCGGTGTTTCGTGGCCAGGGAAACAACTTCCAGGTTTTCGAAAGATCCCGGACAGCCGATGAACTTCATTGTCAGCATTCGGTTCGCTGACCGAGGACCCAGGCCCCATCACAGGTAGCTGGAAGGCCAACTCATTAGCCCTAGATCTATCTGTGGAGACGTGGGCAAACTGCAGCATAAATGGGAGAGTGCTGAGGCAGTGGGTATGGAAGACTGCGATGCCCTGAAAGAAAGTCAGGCAAGTCTGACGTACGCCCCGTGCACGAGGGGAGGAATTAGCGGTAGGTTTCTTCCAGTACTCCGAAACCGCTGCGAGGCTAATCACAATCCCAAGATACTTACAGCATGTAGAACCTGGGCACCAGTCAGTCATGGGCGTTTTAAAATAAGATGCAGGAGTTGATCTTGAATTACCGTAGAATGCACCAGAATTAGAAGCTTCCACGTGTTACGCGCTAAGCCTACAGCAGCCTCCAAACGCTGAATGAGCTCATAAAGAACCTGGATGTGTGTGTGGGTGTCTTGCGAATGCCGTCCAAACAATCATCAGCATACTCAAGACGCAAATGAAAACAAGCATGGCGTTGCGCACTGATGTAGGCTTGCAGCGGGGAAGCACCCAAACAGAACAGCACCATCGACGAGGGATCGCCCTGCCGGACACCCAGAGAAAGCATAATCTCTCGAAAAGCTTGGCCCATAAGAAAAGCTACCGCCCATAAGAAAAGCTACCGCAGTGTTACTGCAGCACAGCATTAGGACAACACGCATAATAACAAGCAAGGGTTCCCATGTGTTCCAGGACCTCCTAGAGCCAGGAAGTCAACAGAGAGGAGAACGCAGCAACGTAGTCAGCCATTAGCAGGTGACTGGCATCGTTACCGCGAGCGTGCTCCTCAAGCGCCCCTGCCTCTGCACGGGTGTCTTTATTAGCAGCGGTCGCACTACCTATCGCAATCTCGATAGTTCCCATCACCTCCGCCATCGCCATGACAAGTTACTCTGACTGTAGGACCCTACATGCGAACCACGTCGTCCTCGAGACTGGTGTGGGGCCCTTACGGTCTCCTCTGCGTCATCCTCCTCCTCCTCGCCCTGGCGTGAGCCCGAAACTGACGAATGTGACGAAATTCGGATGACCATCTCGGATTCATCACATGATCTGCGGGCCCCAAAGAAACGGGGCTCCCGCCTGAGACTCCCTCGCAGTTCACTCACGGACGAGGCTCCCGAACGAAACATCCTCCAAATTCAGAGCTCAGGGGCCCGAAAGCGAGGACGGCCACGAGGCTCGGAGGACCCGCTCGGATTAAGAACGTGACATGCGGGCTCCATAGGGAGGGGGCTCCCGCCTTAGACCTCCTCGCAATTCACTCACACACGGGGCTCCAGTTCGAGACTTCGTTATGATGAACCTATGCGTGTGCGTGTGATGATGGTGATGATGATGGTGATGACCACGATGCTGATTACGAGGATGATGATGTGAGAGTGGTGCGTGCGACGGCACAATGGTGATAATAAGCGAGATGTCGGTCATGTTGATAATACTGCGGATGATCAACTGAGCGGGTGCGAGATTGATCGCGCGTGGTGAGTGCGTGACTGGTGATGCTGGCTGGCATGAGTGATCGAATGAATGGTGATGGTGATGGTGTGAGTGATGATGATGGGGCTGGTGCTGTTATGATGATGATGATGATGACGGTGATAGTGATCATGATGATCTGTGAATGATTGAGTAAGTGATTGCGCGTAGGGAAAAGAGAAGAGTGGGAGGAGGAGGAGGAGAAGACAACGCGGGGGGTCCAGAGAAAACAGAACCCCCCACTTAGGAAATGGGACACAACACTACCATCGACCTCTTCACCATGCTCATCCGCATCCTCATAATGACCATCATTATCATCAGCAGTAACATCATCATCCTACTCATCCTCGACGTCGTCATCATCATCATCATCAACATCAGCATCAACATTGACATTACAATCGCACTCACAATCGCCAACACAATCATCGTCGTCATAAACACCGCCATCAACATCATAGCCAGTGTTCCTCTACATCGACACCGTCGCCGTCGTCACCATCATCACCATCATCATCATCATCATCATCATCATCATCATCCTCATCATCCTCTTCATCACCATGTTCATCATCATCAGCTTGGTTCACCTCACATATGCCGTTGGCGGTTCGAGCTCCATTTTCTTTTCCTTTTTCAAATCAGTTGATTGCGCTGTTCAACATTGCCGACTACCCCGTCCTCACTCCCCTCACCTTGCGTTCAGGCCTCCCAGAATTCAACTGTTCTAATATTGCCGTTCTCTGGTCGTCGCTGCTGGCTGGCGCGGGGCCCGCCGGGCCTGTTCCGCGATTGTGTGAGGCTGGTGTCAGGGCGTTTCTTGGGAGCGTTTTTCGCTCAGCGCTCTGCGCGCAGAGCGGGAGGAACGGGGGGCCGCAGGAACGAGGGAGCGGGAGCGAATCCGGCAGTGACAACAAGGAGCAACCTTCGACAAGAAAACAGAAAACGCTAAAACAGTCATAACCACAGCGACTGGCCTGATCACGCTAAACGAACGTAGCGTATCTGAACGTTCATGCCCAAAGTTCTAAACGGTAGCAAAACAAAAAAGGCGTTTAAGAACCAAGCTAATCATCATCGTCGCCATCACCATCATTAGCAGCATTATTATATCGTCACTACAAGCACCAAGCATCACGATCATCATCACCATCATCATAACAGACCACCACCACCACCATTCGCCACTCATCAACCATCGATCATCATCATCAACATCGTCAGCATCACCAAGCATCATCAGCACCGCAATCGTCATCACCACCAAAAGCATCACACTCATGACCATCCTGCTCATCATATACATCACCAGCATCGTCGTCGGCGACGGCGCCATCATCAGCATCAGCACTACCATCATCATCAGCAGCAGCATCAACATTCTCATCGCCATTACCATCAGCACCATCATCATCGCCACCATCACGATTACCAACAACAATACCATCCTCATCACGGGCACTTCCCATCATCAGCATCATCGTCATCATCGCCACCAGCAACATCACCACCACCAACATCATCACCACCATCATCATAACAATCAGGATCCGCATCATCATCATCATCATCATCATCATCATCATCATCATCATCATCATCATCATCATCATCATCATCGTTGTCATTATCATAACCAAACTCAGCACCATCAACATCAGCATCACGACCATCATCACCATGACCACCATCATTATCATTAGTATTACCATGATCATCATCATCAGCAGCAGCATCATCATCACCATCATCAATACCATAATCTTCACCACCGCCATCAACGCTGCAAGACGGGGGGCGACGGGGCGGAGGACGACAACGTCCTTCGAGGCTCGTCCGTCGCCCCGCGCCGCTCCCCGCTCATGCGCCCCTCCGTGAGCGGCCGGGCTGGTCGCCGGAGTGGGCGCGGGCGTGGGCTGCGGCGTGGGCGCCGCCGTCGCGGTGGGGCACAGGCACACCTGGACCTCGTACCAGCCCAGCCTCGGGCGGGGGGGGGAGGGGAGGGAAGGGGGGAGGAGAGGGAGGATGGGAGGGAGGAGAAGGAGGAAGGAAGGAGGAGGAGGAGGAGGAGAAGGGAGAAGGAGCAGGAGGAGGAGCAGGAGGAGGAGGAGGAAGGAGGGAAGGAAGGAGGAAGAGGAGAGGAGGAGGAGGAGAAGCAAGAGGAGGAGGAGAAGGGGGGCCAAAGGAGGAGGGGGGGGACAAGGAGGGGGAGGAGGGGGAGGAGCAGGAGGACGAGGAGGGGGAGGAGGGGGAGGAGCAGGGGGATGGATGATGATAAGGACGGGGAAGGAGAAAGAGAACGGGGAAAGGGGGCAGAGGGAGGAGGAGGGAGAGGAGGAAGAAAAGGAGGAGGAGGAGAAGCAAAGAGGAGGACGAGGATGAGCAAACAAAATAGCAACACAAACGAGGGGGGCGGGGAGGAGATGAGCAGGAGGGCGAAGAAGAGAGGAGGTGGACTTGTGGAGGAGGTGCAGATTAAGGACGCAGGGGGAAATTGTGATGGAGGGCGGAGGTTTGAGCATGGAGGGGGTGGCGGAACTGCAGGGGGGAGCGGGGGGGAGGAGACGGGCGGCATGAATGGGGAGGAGGCGAACGGGAGGAGGCACGTGGAAGGGAAGACGGGGGGGGAAGGGAAGAGGGGAGAAGGGGAGGAGGAGGGGCGAGGTGGAGGACGACACGGAGGCCGAGGGAGCGGGGGGGACGGAGGAAGCGTAAGGACGAGGTTTCAAAAGAAAAGGGAGTGGGAAGCGGAGGGGGGGAGGGGGACAAGGCATGTGGAAGGAGGGCGAGAATCCCGTTCAAAGGGCAGCTATCCAGCAGTGTGTTTGGTCTAGGGGGCAGGAGGGGCGAGGCAGATATCATGGCCCCCCCACCCCACCACCGTGCCAAAGCGTGTCTTGCATCGTATGCTTGGTTTTGTTGGCACATCGGCGCGGTTGGCAGAACGTCTGCAAAATAAAGGGGGGCATCAAAGCCAGCCCGCTCCGTCAGAGGAGCGGGGGGAGGACGCCGGCCAGACGGGGGCTGGCAAGGGGGAGGAGGGAGGGGAGGGCTGGGGGAGCGGGAGGTAGGGAGGTGGAGGGTATAGAGGGGCAGGAGGGAGGGGGTGGGGAAGGGGAAGGACGGAGAGGAGGGAAGGAGGCGGTAGGGAAGAAAGGGAGAACGGGCGGGGGAGAGGATCTGAACGGGGAGGGGGAGCGGAAGACGGGTTGCTGTTTCTGCTTGGGAGGTTCCAGCTGCAGCGACAGGAAGCATAGGAGAGAGCCTCGGCCGTGCAGGTACAGGTTGCAACGACGATCTGCATGCTGCAGTGGGTGCAGGGAGGCCTGCAGCACTCCGCGACCACACGATGGAGGCAACTGCGTCGGGAGAACGCGAAACTAAATCCGCAGTGGATCGGGGGGGCGGGGAAGGAAAGGTGAAAGAGGGGACGGGGAGGCTCCCCTCCTCCTCGTTCTCCTCCTCCTCCTCCTCCTCCTCCTCCTCCTCCTCCTCCTCCTCCTATTCCCCCTCCTCCTCCGCCTCCTCCTCCTCCTCCTCGAGCAGAGATCAGGGAGCGGGGGGCGTTTGATTCATCCCTACCCGCGACGCCCAGAGGGCGCACACAAGACAGAGGCCACAGGACGAGACAGCAGCCCAGCTGGCTTGGAGAATAGGCGCAGCCTGTGGAACGACCCACGCTGGCTCCTCCTCCTCCTCCTCCTCCTCCTCCTCCTCCTCCTCCTCCTATTCCTCCTCCTCCTCCTCCTCCTCCTCCTCCTCCTCATATTCCTCCTCCTCCTAGGCGCTGGGGCCTAGCCGAGGGTTTGACGGGGCGCCAAGAGCGAGACCCCCCCCCCAGAGACCCAAGGCGGTGCTGGCCACTCACAAGCACACGGGGACAGGGGGCCAAGCTACACCTCGGCAGGTGCCGGAAGATGTGACAGAGAGTCGCCCATGCACTGGCGGAACCCCTCGACCCGAGCTCTAGGACTGACCGCGCGTCACCATCACCGTCAGGCAAAACAACGAAAAAACGGGAGTGAGATAGAGAGAGGCATCGGGTGAAAATGAAGTCCCGCGTGGCCAGACGGCTGCAGGCAGGGCTTACCCCTCGAAAGCGATAAGCATTCGTCAGCATCCCCAGCGTCGGTGTTCCGAGGGCGCGCAACCAGAGGGCATTCCTCCTCCTCGACCCGAAAGAGACGCAGCAGACGCCTCAGCGCCTGTCTGGAAGTCTGGCCTGGACTCTCGAGCGCCACGAGGGCCACAGAGCTGGTGGGGGGGGCACCTCCCACGGGCGCAGTGCCTCGCACACCCTCGGCAGATGCAGCAGGCGCGCCGAGCCGAGATGAGGCCGCAGCCCGAGGACCTCCCTCCCTCGCGCGAAGACTGCGCCGTGGCGGGGTGGGCAGCCTTCTCGAGAGGACCAGAGAGGGGGCCACATGCGAACCCCACCCTCCCCATCAGAAATCGGGGGGGGTAGGGGTAGGGTTCGCATGTGCCCCCCTAACATGGGCCTCTCATGGGCACAAGGCCTCCCCCACCCCACAGGAGCAGCAGGCCAGGAGGAAGGTCCGTCCTGAGATGGCGAGCCGCCACGCCACCCGCGCCAGCAGCAGCACAGACACTCTGGATTTTTCCTCGAAAAAACAATCCGCGTCCTTCGCGGGACTCGGGGGGGGGAGGAAGAAGAATGAAGGAGGGGATGGGTGGGATGCGGGATGCACGCCACGGGGACAGGTGGGGAGAGGGGGGAGGAAGGAGGTGAAGAGGAAGAGAAGGAAGGGGGAAATGGAGAACAGGAGAGCTGGGGAGGGAGGGAGGGACTAGAAGCAAGGGACGGGAAGGGGGGGAGGCAACGAAGTGGAATGGCGGGCGCGGAAAGAATGGGTGGGAAAGAGGCGGGAGGGGAGGGTCCTCCGCATCCATTTTTCGGGGAACGTGAGAGAACGCCGAAAAGGAAAAGGATCAGCTTCCTCCCCCAGGGAGCTGGTTCATGTGGCTGTTGCTGCTGCTGCTGCTGCTGCTGCTGCTCCTCCTCCTCCTCCTCCTCCTCCTCCTCCACCTCATCCTCCTCCTCCTTTGCCGCGCCCTTCCCACTGCTTATTTGCCCCGGCACCATCCATACTCGACCGCGCTGGTGTGGATCTGAAGCTCGGTGGCGTTGACTGCCCCAAAACTCTGCTCCTGTGGGCGGCGGGGGGCAGGAGGGGGGCGCAGAGACCACAAGGTGAGGAGCAGGAAGGTGAGGAGCAGGAGGGGGAGGAGGAAGAGGAGGAAGAGGAGGAGGAGGAAGAGGAGCAGGAGCAGGAGGAGAAGGAAGAGGAGGAGGAGGAGGAGGAGGAGGAGGAGGAGAAGGAGGAGGAGGAGGAGGAGAAGGAGGAGGAGGAGGAGGAAGGGCGGCGAGAACGAGGCTCTGGAGGCACGCACGAGCAGGAGATGACCAGCCAGAGGGGCAGCCCGCGACCTGTCCTTCGGCAGGGGCAGGACTGCGAGCATGAGCAAGAACTCAAACAAAAGAAGGCGGCGATTCGTCGTAGGAGTCTTCGGTACAGCATGCAGCCGGAGCCTTGTCACAGAGAGCCCACAAGAGAGAACGGAACCCCATGTTGACGAAGTTTGCGACTTGGCTTACGAATGCCGACGGACCAAAGATCCAAAGAACCCCGAAGCCCTCCGGAATCCTGCGTGGTTCTAAATGGCAGGTCGGCTGTGGCCCAGCACTGTACCCTGAAGCCTGATACCTCAACGACACCCTTGCGGCACAAGACACTAGACAGGTTGACGCAGATACGATGGGAACCACGATGGGGGGGTAACGATGGGGGGTCACGGTGGGTCGATCAGAATAGGGATAGGAAAGAGGATAGAGGCAGGGCCAGGGATGTGGGAGATCGGGGTACTTGCTATGGGGATATGGATGGGGATGTCGAGCGGGGATGACATGAACTGGGGCAGACAAGGTGGGGACAGGGACGGCATGGGGCATGGGAGGCCACAAGCGGCAATGAGAGGCCACAGAAGCCGACGGCGAACAACGGGAAACCACGGAGGACCACGGGAAGCGACGGCAAGAAACAGGAGGCAACGGGAGGCAGCGGCACAGCTGGAGGCCACGTGAGGCCACGGGAAGGAAACAGCAGGTAACACGAGGCAGCGTCGCCCGCCCGATTCCGGATCCGGCAGCGCATTTCCTGGCTTGTCGGAAAACATATCGAATCCTCACAAGCTGGTCGGGGAAACACCTGGGAGGGAGTTTGCTGGGTAGGCGGAAAACGCATTGCTAGCAGATCCCTGGAAAAACTGCTTGGCCACCATGATCATAACTCCGCAACGTGTTGACCAGCTCGCCGTTCATACGCCCGATTCTCCACTGCGTCACGGTCTCGTTTACCGGTCCTCGTTGTTGCGCGCTGGTTGGCAATGCGATGCCCCGCCCTCACGACTCAGAGCTTACGGCCAGGAGCTGTTGCTTAGCGTGTCGCGGCGATGGCCCTGGCGACACGGCGTGCCTTGCAGGCAGATGGAGTGTCGCTCCGCTCCGCGGTGCGGGGGGCAGAAAAGACTCGGGACGTTGACGCGCGGGGACCGGGACGTGGTTAGCGTGCCGCCCCGACGCGCGGTAGGCCAGAACCTGCAGCTCGACGCGCTAGGCAAACCTTCCTGGCCGCATGTCCTCATGACGCTTTTATGCGACGACCAAAATTGAACGATGCGGGGCGCATCCCGTGCCCACCGCCTGAATCCCACCAGCCATTCAGGGCGCAGGTGGTGTAGCGCATTTTGTCATCCATCTGCCCCTCTTCCCTTCGGGGAGGGGCGCATCACTGTTCCTTATTGATATACACCCCCTCCCCCAGGCGACCGGGGGGCCAACCCGAAACCATGCCGACACCATGCCGACACCATGCCGACCCGCCCCCCACCATCCCTGTCAAAAAACAATACAAGCCGCACTCTGCCTCCACGTCTTGAGTATGCGCGGCCAACCCGATGCGGCCCCCCCCACACCATCACTGTCAAAACAATGCAAAGTACACTTTTGAATTGAGTCATGTTCGGAAGGCCCGCGAGCACCTTGTATTGTTTTTGACAAGGACCGCGGGGGTGTCAGCATATTCACTGCTGTGCGCAGGGCTCCCATCCCTGACAAAAACTATACAACATACATCTCGCGGCTAAATCTGGATCATGCGCGGCCATCCCGCGATCACTGTCAAGTGGTGTTTGACAGGGACGGCGGGGGGGGTGGCGCGTGGCCTGCTGTGCGCAGGCCCACCAGACACAATGATGGGCATCGGTTTTCGACAAGGATGGCGGGGGCCGTGTTTCCCGATGTGTGCTGTCACGTGCGCAGGCGCACCCGACGCACTCTGCACGTGCCCCGAACGCGGCGCACCTGGCGCGGCTGCAGTGTGCGGCACACCTGGCGCACTCGGAGCACGTGGCGCATCTGCGGCACCAGGCGTGCCTGGCACGCTCGGGCCCAAGGGGTGCCTGGCGCGCGCGGCGCTCCTGGCACGCGTGGCGCATCTCGCCCAAGCGTCGCGCACCTGGGATCGGCTTTGGTTCCCAGTAGCTGTCCATCCAAAGACGGCCGCTGAACATGCTCGGGCTCGGGTGTTACTTATGTATGGAGGGCGGGTGGAGTGAGCTAGACGGCTTGCGGGCGGGTGGGTAGCTTGACCCTTCCCCCTACCCCCTCCCCTCGACCTGGACGGGGGGTCCCCCGAGGGGTTAGGGCGTGTAAGATGGCTCAAAAGATGGCTCCATGAGCGCCTCGGAGAGCTCAAGATGAGCTCCAAGATGGCTCAAGATATCCCAAGATGCCTCCAGATGGCTCATAAGATGCTCGAGGAGGCCCCAACACCGCTCCAAGACGCCTTCAAGTGGCCAAAGAGCTCCCCAAGGAAGCCCCGAATAATCCCAAATCTGTCCCAAACCATCAGAAAATTAATGTTGTTTGCGTTCTCGCAGTTTTACTTCTGGTTTCCATCCGAGGCTTCAAATTGGCTCCAAGATGGTCCAGGAGGGCCCCAGGAGAGACCCAAGACAAGATGGCCCCAAGAGCGCCCAAGAGCGCCCCAAGAGGCGACTCTGGGGGCTCCTAAGAGGGACGGAAATTGGGGAACCCCTCTGTGTTGATCGATGTCCTCCAAGATGGCCCCAAGAGTGCTCCGCCTCCTCCTCCTCCTCCTCCTCCTCCTCTTTGTCCTCCTTGTCCACTGTCTCTTCCTCCTTCCTCCTCATCGCACTCCTCCTCCGTCTCCTTCTCCTCCTTCTCCTCCACCATCCTCCCTCTCTTTGGGTATCGGACGGCTTTCCCCGCCCTTTGTTCTTCTGCATGCTTCCCCACTTCCCTGATCACCTCAACTCCCCTGGGCATCGTTTCTGGATGGGCTGGTGGGGATTTTTTGTCGCAACCGCAAGCGAAAGCGCAGGCGGCGAGTAACGGAACGGGCGGGCCGCGCGCGAACCTAATTGCCTAACGCGCCAGCAAACAGAGGCCTAGGCGGCACCTCAGATCACCGGAAGCGGGAGGGGGTGCGGACTGCAGCTGCTAGGAACTAGGTCCAGGAGCGGGCACATGCAATTAGCCAACCGAAGTGAGGGCGCAGCGTAACATTGACTGCCCACCGTCGCCGCACCGCAAAGGAAAGAGAGACCCCCCCTCCCCATGTAAGGCATCATCGCGGTGCGCGCATGCAGTCTGACAGGGACGCGTGTAGGAACCTTGCTTAATTACCTGTCGACCGAGCGTGTATCGGCTCTTGGGTGGCGACTGGGCAGAGCAGGAGGAAATGTATCCTCTTCGGCGACCATCAGCGATAATGGGCACATCCCTCCGCACCGAGATGCATGAAACATGTGGCCAGCAAAAAGCCGATCTTGTCGTTGCAGGCGTGACGACCGACGACGACAGGGCTACCCCGCTGACGGAAGAGGAAAGCTCTGCCCAAATTCTTGCGCTGTTGGTCGGATCGATGCCTCCTCGCAGCACCGCGAGGCTCCTCTTGGCGGGGGCGGTTTCCCTCGCCCCCCCCCTCCTCCTGCTCCTGCCCCCCCGGGCTCCAGAACGTCCCCGCTCTCCAGGAGGGCGCTCTGCTCGGCCACCAGCGCCCCGTCCACGGTGAAGTTGTGCAGGGAGGCCGTCGGGTTTTGGCCGGTCTGGTACGCGTGGAGCATCACCTGCAGGGCAAAACTCCCCCCAGATCCTTCTCCTCCTCCTCCTCCTCCTCCTCCTCCTCTTCCGCTTCCTATTTCTCTTCCTCGTCCTCCTCTTCCTCTGCCTCTTCGTCTATTTTGTCATCCTTCCCCTTCTCTCCCATCGTCGTCATCACCTTCTCAGCATCTTCACCCAAACCCAACAAACATAACCACCATCACCATCGCCACCACCGCCCAATCACCATTACCATCAACATCACCATCATCACCATCATCACCATCATCATCATGATAATCGTCGTCCTCGATGCTTTCATTCTCACATCCGAACCCTTGCATCCCTCCCCTGCTCATCCCTCGTTCTCCTGATCCTACCTCTCCTACCCGCCTTCCGACCCCTCATCCATCTTCGCATCGTCATCCTGCTCGGCGTCCTACTACTGCTGCTGCTGGTGTTCCTCATCCTGTCCCCCCCCCAGCTCATCCTCCTCCTCGACATCCCTCGTTCTGCTGCTGCTCGTCGCATCGTCGTATCTCCCTGCTGGTGCTGGTCCTCCTCCTCCTTCTTCTCCTTCCCATCCTCCTCCTCTTCATCCCCGCCGGCGTCCTCTTCGTGGTCTTCGGCGTCCACGTCATCGACGTCCCGATCCTCATCACTGCTCATCTGCCTTCTGCTTCTCCCCCCCGTGCTCTCCCGCTCCTGCGTCTCCGCGTCTCCCACATTCGGCTGCCCCTGCGCCCGCCGTGGCGGAGGCCTCCCCAGTGGGCGCCGGATGGCTGCCATGTCTGGCCGCCCCTCGGGCAGGAAGGCCCCTCGGGCAGGAAGGAGAGAGGCCGACCCGGGCGGCACCCTCTCGGGTCGAGCCCGGCCTCGTTGGGTTCCCGTCGACGGAGGCGGATGGAGTCCTCCTTCTCCTGCTCCTGCATCGTCATGGCTGCCATCATAGCACCACCGCCGTCATCGTCATCGTCATCAGCATAGTCATCGCCATCGTCAGTGTCATCATCATCATCATCATCATCATCATCATCATCATCATCATCATCATCATCATCATCATCAACAACATCATCATCGGCATCCTCATCATCAGCAGCATCATCAGCAGCAGCGTCATCATAACCATCATCATCATCAACATCATCAGCAGCATCATCAACATAACCAGCATCAGCATTATCAGCACCAGTAGCAACATCAGCATAATCAGCGTCATCAGCATCAACATCATCATCAGCGTGATCTTCATTATAATCATCTCCTTCGTTGTCGTCGTTTTCAACAGCAGCAACAGCAGCAACAACAACATCACAAGCATCATAATGTTCATCATGATCGTCCACTTATCAAAGCAAACAAGTTCCCCAACAACTGGTCTGCGCGCCGCAACCGTAAGAAGGGGCGGCCCCGTCAGCAGTGGACGTCGTCCGTGCACATGCTTCCCTAACAGTTGTACTTTACATTCGCGGATACGCAGGCGGCTATTCGCGGCTGCTAAAAGGTGGTGGCTACTCGTTGTGGCTGCAGGTGGTAGCTAGTCGTGGCTGCTACTAGTGCTGCTTTGCCTTGTATGGCAAACGATCTCACGCCACCCGTACCGGGGAAACATTTTCTGGTCATCTGTGCAGCAAAGTTCCTTTCTCCCCCTTCCTCTCCCTACCTCCTCCCTCCTCCCAATTCTGTAGATTCGTGGGGTTTCATTTTCTTCTTCACAGTCGGGCGCTTTGATTTCTGCTTCACAGTCGTGGGGCCCATCTTCTCTTTCACACTCGCCATGCTTGTAGCCTCTGCTTCAGTCGAGTACCCGCGGCGTCTTTCTTATAGTATGTTCTGGAGAGTTGCCAGTTGCGCACTCTTCTGCCCACACTTCCTGCTGGACGCTCGGTTTTTGCTGCTGCTGGATCATCATCACACTCAGCATCACCACTTTCATCATCATCAGCATCATCATAATCATTATCATCATCATCATCACCACCACCACCAGCATCGTCATCAGCATCACGGCATCATCATCAGCAGCAGCATCATCATCAGCATCAGCATCACCGCCACAAGCACCATCACATTCACCACCATCGTCATCTTCACATTCATTCACCACCAACATCGTAATCAGCATCAGGAATAATAATCACCGTCATCACCATCATCCCCCTCTTCATCTTTCTCCACCTCCGATCCACGGAATGCATATCCTGGTGCTGCTGATCCCCTCCTCGGCCTCCACCTCCTGCTCCTCGTCCTTCATCTCCTCCTCCTCCTCCTCCTCCTCCTCCTTCTCCTCCCAGCAGATCGCATTTTCTCCCTGCTCATCCTCCGCCTATGTGTCGTAATCTGTATTGGGTGTTTCAGAGGGGCTCTCTTTTCAGGGGGGTTCTTTATCAGGCGTTTCGGAGGGGGTGGGGCTCAAGAACTCGAGCCGGACAGCCCTGGGAAGGGTCTGCTCCCTTTCTGCGAGGAGCAGCTTTGGTATATCATCTGGCGAGTCGAGTGCGGGCAGCTTGGACGCGCCTCTCGGTCGGTTTCCCTTCCTCCCTCCCTCCCTCCCTCCCTTCTCCCTCGCCCTACCCCCGTTCCTCCTCTCTCCGCTCCCTCTCTCCTCCTCCTCCTCCTCCTCCTCCTCCTCCTCCTCCTCCTCCTCCCGGCCTCCCTCCCTCCCTCCCTTACTCCCTCCTTCTCCATCCCTCCGTCCGTCCCTCCCTCTTTCCTCGTCCCCCGATCAGCTCGAAATCCGCCCGCGTCGACCTTTTCGAGCCGGCGGCCCGAAGGAGTCGACGGAAGGGGGATGGGGGCGATGGGCAAATGAGACCCCCTGTCCTCCTCCTTCTCCTCCTCCTCCTCCTCCTCCTCCTCCTGGGTGAGGGGGGGGGGCTCGGCAAATGAGACCCATCTCAGGGGTCTCGTCCTATTGCCCTCCTCCTCCTCCTCATCCTCCTCCTTCTCCGCCTCCTCGTTGTCGTCATGCTTTTGCCCTCGGCGGCAGGTTCCACCATCCGCCTGAGATCGTCTCTGCGCCCGCAAACGGAAGCGCACGAACACAGCGGGGAGACAGGGAAGTGATACCGAGTACAACATCAGAAAATAGACAAGTAATAAAGCAGGGCAGAGTGCACCAGAACAGACAGTTGTCATGAAACCCTTCGGCTGTCGGCGTCGCTGCCGTCCTCTTTATCATGCTTCTATGGGATGACAGCCCCATACAGGTATGATAACCCTCTATGGGATGCCTCTATTGGAAGTCAAACCCATATCCAGCTTGCGCCTTTTTTAATGGGCTTCCCGCTCCCTCTGAGGCCACCAAGCCTGCAGATTACCCGGCGAAGCGGCCGAGGAGGAGCAGACGGAGGAAGAGGAGGAGCAGAAGGAGGAAGAGGAGGAGGAGGAGGCCCAAGAGGACGGGGAGGAGGAGGAGGAGGAGTAGGAGTCGAGGAGGAGGAGGAGGAGGAGGAGGAGGCTGAGGACTGATGCCTCGCCTGCCTCAAGAGGCAGGCCCAGAACAAAAAAGATGGGATCGGCACAGAGGAGCCTTCGAGCGAGCGAGGGGCCGAGAAAGGCGGGCGCGTGGAATGGCCGACGACGACGACGACGACGACGACCACGTGAAGTTTTTCCTTTCACGGGTAACGGTCGTTACCCGTGTGGGGGGGGGGGGGCGGGAGGGTAACGGTAACAGCGGCCGCGGCGTGCACCCGCCAGGGTGCGTCCGCGCCACTGGCGCATCAACCGCCTGTGTGCACCACAGCATGAAGGGGGGGTCCAGGCCACCCCCACTAGTACGATCGTTAGCGTTACCCGGGGGTTCTCCCAGGCAACAGGCGTTACCTTGCGGAGGAACAAAAAAACTCACGACGTCGACGACGACGACGGCGACGACGGCGACGACGACGACGACGACAGAGACGAGGGCCTGCTGGGATGGGCGCAGGGATTGCTAAGGGACTAGGGGGGGTTCTCAATGGATGCCAAAGGGGTTATACCTGGCCTGATCTAATTAATAAGTGGGTTACCCATGCCCCAAGTGGCTTAGGGGGAGTAGACAGCTCCGCTAAGTAGGCTGAGTCCACTTCGCCTGGATCGCCATCCCCCCCAAGCCACTTGCGGCAGTAGCAACCCACTCACGAGACAGGTGAGGCCAGACATAACCCACCTTGGCATCCGTTGGTACCCCCTCTGTCCCCTCAGCAACCCCCGCGCCCATCCCAGCAGGGCCGAGAGCAAGGCGGGCCCAGGGAGGAGTGGGCCACCGAGGCCGGCCCACGGCCGTCGGTGCAGCCACACGGAGGGCGCACCCACGGGGCCTCCTCGGGCTGCGGCCCCGCGCCTCCGAGACGCCGCGAGGCCGCCGGGCCAGATGGCCTTCTGAGCACGTGCGCGCGTGGGCACCCCTCCTTCCTCCCTCCCTGCACAGCCAGAGTCGGGCCAGGTATAACCCACCTTGGCATCCACTGGTGGCCCCCCTGTCCCTCAGCACCACCCGCGCCCCTCCCAGTGGCCATCTCTGGAAGCCCCAGGAGGCCTCCAGGGGCCTCCGGAGGAGGGCCTCTGGTGGAGGGCGTGGGGGGCGCGGAGCGCGGCCCGCCCCGACGAGGCCAGGCCGACGCGGCCGCGCTGCGGGCGCGCGCGCGTGGGCGGCGGCAGCCTGCGCTGCCGCCCCGGCCAACACATCGAGGGCAACCTCACGACCTTACGCAAGGTGGCCCAGACCCCCTCGCGCTGTGAAAAAATCACGGCGGGAAGTTTGTCGCTACTTTCGGCCTCCAGGGGCCCTCGCCGGGCCTAGGGACCTTCAAACAACGATTCAGGATAGAAAACCAGTCCTGGGGAATGGGTCGAGACCTCTGAGGGTCGACGTTATGAAAAAGTCATGACGTCGGGGGTCTTGGGGGACAGGGGATGCCACGGTGGATAATATCTGGCCTAATCTAGCTCATTAGTGGGTTGCTGCTGCCCCAAGTGGCTTGGGAGGATGGCGATCCTGGCGAAGTGGGCTCAGCCCACCTAGCAAAGCTGTCTACTCCCCCTAAGCCACTTGGAGCATGGGTAACCCACTTATGAGCTAGGTTAGGCCAGATACAGTCCACCTTAGCACCCGCTGGGAGACCCCCTATTGCCTTAGCAACCCCCGCACCCATCACAGCAGCTTGCGCGGGCCGCCTGCGTGAAGTGCCACTTTGCAGACGAGGGCGCTCACGCGCGACCCTGCGCGAGCAGCTTGCGCGCGAATGTCGGCGCAGTTGAACCCGTGATCCTTCGTCGCTCACGTGGGGTCCAGGTAGATGGCGTTGGAGGAATCGCGCCACATCCCCGATGCATCGCCGGTGCATCGGCGATGCATCGGCGACATCGGCAATGCATGGGCGACGCCAGCGTGGAAACCACAAGGCTCCACCTCGAGCCGCACCGCCGAAAAATTAGCAATGCAGCGCGATCTTGCGACCCCGTCTACTCGGACCCAGGCCCGGAGGCCTGGAGACACAGCTACAGCTTCCCAGGCAGTGCTTGCGCTGAGGGGTTCTCACTTGCGTTGCTGAGGAACTGGAAGGGTCCAACGAAGATGTTCCACGCTGCCGCCCGTGGGCGACTCGTGGGCGCTCGCGGCCGCCTCGCGCGCTGGGTGGGTCCCGCGACATTTCGCCACGTTGCCGCCCGTGGGCGCCTCGTGGGCGGCTTGTGTGTTTCCCGAGCATCGTGTGGAAGCCACCAGCTTCCCAACTGGTGGGGAGGGGACTCTGCCAGGCCAGAGTATGCCGAGGCAGGAGAGGTGGTGAGACCGGCAGCAGGCCGCGGCCAAGACAGCCATCGTGCTTCGATGGGGGGATGGCCGGATGCCAGAGGAGGAGCGGAGGGGCGCTGCTGGCCACGGCGAGCATCGGCCACGAGCGGGTGCTCCCTGGCCCGGGATTGAGGAGCGGACCGGGAGCAAGAGCCCCATGCCGAAGCCAACGTGGTCGTCATTTGATCGTCCTGTCTTGGCTGTACTGCCGCGAGAAGATCCGCGTGCTCGGTCACCAAGGTGGCCCACAGGGCCTCGTCAGAGCACGCAGCAGCCATTCCTGCAGCCCTTGTTCGCAACAATCGTGCAGTCGTGCAGAGCCCGTGTTCATGCAGATCGGGTGTTCCCGCAGGCTTCGTGCTCGTACAAGCCCTATGTCAGCAGAGACATCTGTAGTCGTCAAACCTTGTGCTCGCTTGGAACATGCGTTCGCGCAAAAGCCTCTCGTCCATACACGCGCTATCTCAATCCTCCTCCCTCTGTCTCCTCCGTCTCCTCCCTCCTCCATCATCTCTGTTGGCCTCTCCTTCAAATTCCCCCTCTTTTTCTACATTAAGGAAACATCGGCGGCGATGCTCTTGCGCTTATCAACAACACGCGCCCTTACCGGGACAGACGCCGAACAATACTGAGAGGACGAGTGCGGGACCACAGTAGCTTGGTATTCGGCAGTGCTGCTGACCAGAGCGTGGAACAGGCGAGATAAGCTGGACAAGAGGAGTAGAGCGAACATCAAGAGTAAACGCGCCGTCACGTGCCTGGCCCACCATCCTACTTCTCGTTCTCTTCCTCTTCTCCTCTTCCTCTCCCTCCTCCTCCTCCTCCTCCTCCTCCTCCTCCTCCTCGTTCTCCGTCCATCCCTGATTCCCGCCCTCCGCCCTCGTGGGACCGCCCGAGCCAAAGGTCCGCCCGACCCGACCGAATCTGACTGGTCGAGCACTGGTCCGTGCGGCCCGACCCGAACACCCGAACACCAGGGTCGGCCAACCCCGCCCCGACCGCCCGAGCGAGGGTCCAGCCGACCGAGTGCTGGCCCGCCCGACCCGACCCGACCCGCACGCTCGGGCAGTGGCACCCGCCCGCCGGGGCCCAGCCGCCCCCGAGAGGTCGCTCGAGAGGGGAGCGGAGGGGTCGCAGAGGGCGGACACGTGCCGAGGGCGTGGGGAGGTCCGCATGCGCCTGCCTCGACAGAGAGGATCACGTTTGGTGAGATGGTCGTCCTGATCCTCCTCCTCCTCGTCCTCCTCCTCCTCCTCGTCCTCTCCCTCGTAGTTCACCCTGTCGTCGTCCGTCTTCTCCTCTTCCACCTCCTCCTCTTCCACCCCCTCCTCCTCCACCTCCACCTCCCCCACCTCCTCCTCCTCCTCCTCCTCCTCATCATCATCATCCTCGCACTCGTCGTCGCGTTCGTCGTGGTCGTCGTTCTCCCCCGGTCCGCGCTCGCCTTGGAGATGCAGACGGGGGACGCCCACGTGAGCTCGATCCACGCCTCGGGGCGGGGGGGGCGCCGACTGCCCGCCTGTAGCCGACGCCACCGACCCCCACACGGCAGACCTCGGCCTCAGGATCGGCGCCAGGCTTCCCCACGGCGCGGGCCAGAAGCTACGGTCAAGCACTTGTGCTCTGCGTGCCGCGGCTGCGGCCCCGGCGACACGCTGTGCCAGCGGATAGCGTGTCGCTCTGCTCCGCGGGGGGTGGGAGGCTGGGAAAAGGCTCGGGACGTTGCCGCTCGGGGAGTGGAGCCTGGGTGTGGATAGCGTGTCGCGCCGAAGCTTGGTGGGCCAGAACTGGTGGAGCGACACGATAAGCTTAGGTCGGCGAGAGTGCGTTTCACGGGCGCTTGCCTTGGGAACATTCGGCGGCGCGTTTCAAACCAGGGGAGGGCCCCCCCCCCAACACTCGGCGCTGTCGATCAGAACCACGTGGACTCCCCTCCTCCCCAGCCCCCCCCCTCCCCAACACCCCCTCCCTCTCCCAGGGGAAGGGGGGGGGTCCAAACCCCCCTCCCACTCCGGCGCCGGCGCCGGCGCCAGCGGTGGCCGCGGCCAGCAGCGCCGACGGCGGGGACGCAGCAACGATGACCAGAGAGGGCTCAGGGAGGAGAGGTGGAGGGGGTCCAAACGCCCCCCCCCCTCGCCGGCGCCGGCTCCGGCGCCGGCGCTGGCGGTGGCCAGCAGCGCCGACGGCGGGGACGCAGCAACGATGACCAGAGAGGGCTCAGGGAGGAGAGGTGGAGGGGGGTCCAAACGCCCCCCCCCCCTCGCCGGTGCCGGCGCCGGCGCCGGCGCTGGCGGTGGCCAGCAGCGCCGACGGCGGGGACGCAGCAACGGTGACCAGAGAGGGCTTAGAGGCCGCAGAGCGGAACCACAAAGCGCTATATCGAGCCCTCGCCCCCCAAAAGCCACCGAGAGGTAGTTGGGAAGGTCCAGGAGGCTTCACAAATGCTCCTCAGACGCCCCCGAGACCCCTCTGACGAGACCTCAAGAGGCATCCATTAGAACTTTGACCCCTAGCCCCTAGCCAAAACACGGTGGCGGGAAGACCCGAAGGCCACACCACCACCACCACCACAAACCACCACACCACCACCACAACCACAACCACCACCTCCACCACCACAACCAACACAACCCACCACCACAACCACCACCACAACAACCACCACCGCCACCACCAACACCACCACAACCCACCACCACCACAACCAATACCACCACAGCAACCACTACGACAAACCACCACACCACCACCGCCACCACCGCCACCACCACAACCCACCACCTCCACACTCATCACCACTTCCACGACCAGAAACCACCACAGCACCACCACAACCCACCACCACCACCGCCACCACCACCACCACCACCATAGCCTAACACCACAACCACCACAAGAAGCACCACCACAGCACCACCACCACCAACGACCACACCACCACCACCACCACCACCACCACCACCACCACCACCACCACCACCACCACCACCACCACCACCACCACCACCACCAAGACCGCCACAACCACCACCACCAACACCACCACAGCCCACCAACACCACCACCACCTCAGAGAGGCCCCAAGAGACGCCCAAGAGGCGCCCAGGAGGCTAAATGCCCTTCAGAGGCCCCCTGGAGCTTTTCGAAAATCCGCCGATCCGGCGTGTGAGTTTCAAGGAGTCTCAGCTACAGCCTCGAGGCTGAGCCTCAGCCTCTGGGGGGGTTGCCGGGGTGGCTCTGCCGGGGAAGGGGGGGTGGGGGGGGGTGGGGGGGTGCGAGTTTCCGGCGGATGCGTTTTTTGACCCCCCTCACAAGGATCGTGGCCTCCGAGGGGGTTCCGAACTAGAGTACCACCCCTCCCGCACCAAGAGGCTCCGAGGAGGCCTCCAAGAGGCTCCAAGGGGCGCAGAAGAGGCCCCCAAGAAGCCCCAAGAGGCTCCCAAGAGACCCCCAAGAGGCCCTCTAGTGGCCCCAAGAGGCCAAGAGGCCCCCAAGAAGCCCCAAGAGGCGCCCAAGAGGCCCCCAGAAGTCCCAGCCAACCACGAGATCCCAACCAGCATCCATGAGGCCTCTGACCCACCACCCACGCACGGTGGCGGGATAGGCCGACGGCCACTGGATCCGCCGCCCCCTGCTTGCAGGGGTGCACGGCGTGCTGGACGAGTCAGGTTTTGGTTTTGGTTCTTTTTCTAAAAGAACTCCCCAGTGGGCTTCGGCCCGTCCCGCCGGCCACCCGCAATTTTCCAGAAAATCCGTCTGTCAATGCCCAAAAACGGCCGTTTCGCTCGGGACATCCTCAAAAATCGCGAAGATGGCCCAAGATGGCCTCCAAGTCCGCCCGAGATGGTCCAAGACGGCCTCCAAAACGGCCCAAGAGAGTCCAAGACGGCCCAAGACGGCCCAAGAGGCCCCCCAGAGGCCTCCCAGACGGCCCAAGAGGCCTCCAAGAGGTCCTCCAGGAGAGTCCGAAGAGGCCAAAATCATTGATTTTCCATTGGTTTTTGAAGGATTTTGGCATTTGCGCCTTTTCGGCTCTCCGACGGCTCAAGACGGCCCAAGAAGCCCCCAAGATCGCCCAAGAGGCCCCCAAGAGAGCCCCATGATGGCCCAAGTGGCCTCCAAGATGGCCCCTAGAGGGCCCCAAGAGGGCCCAAGAGGCCTCCAACACGCCCAAGATGGCCTCCCAGACGCCCAAGATGGCCTCCAAGACGGCCCTGGAGCATTCCAAGCGGGCCCCAAGTCGGCCCATAGAGGCCCCCCAAACGGCTTCCGACGGCTTCAGACGTGCCAGGAACCCACCAAGATGGCCGAAGTTGGCTCGAAGCTGGCCCGAGACGGCCCAAAAAGCCCCAAAGATCGCCCAAAGCTTGCCCAAGAGGCCTCCAAGACGGCCAAGATGACCTTCAAGATGCCCACGTGTTCCCCGAAGGCTTTCCAAACCGATTCGGGGAACACGTGGTCCGATAGCTTGGCAGGTCTGGCCTCAACGTTCGGCCACATAGGCGCTTCCAAAAAGGCAGGGGGCGGCGGTGATTCGCCGTAGGCGTCTTCGATCCGCCGCCCCCTGTGGTCTTGCCACAGGGGTGCACGGCGTGCTGGATGTTTCAGGTTTTGGTTTTGGTTCTTTTTCTAAAAGAACTCCCCAGTGGGCTTCGGCCCGTCCCGCCGGCCACCCGCAAGTTTCCGAAAATCCATCTGTCAATGCCTTTGTTGCCCCAACTTGGCCCAAGATGGCCTCCAAGACGGCCAAGATGGCCCAAGATGGCCTCCAAGATGCTTCCAAGACGGCCAAGATGGCCTCCAAGACGGGTAAGATGGCTCCAAGATGCACCCAAGACGGCCCAAGATGGCCTCAAGATGGTCTAAGACGGCCCAAAAGGCCCGCAAAAGGCCTCCAAGACGGCCCAAGAGCCCTCCAAGACGCCCTCCAGGAAGGCCCGAATAGGTTAAAATCATTGATTTTCCTTAGGTTTTTGAAGGATTTTGGCATGTTCTTCTTTTCAGCTCTCCGACGGCCCAAGACGGCCCAAGAGGTCCCCAACATCGCCCCAACAGCACCCAAGAGGCCTCCAAGATGGCCCCATGACGGCCCAAGAGGCCCCCAAGAAGGCCCCAAGAGGGCCTCAAGACGGCCCAAGAGGCCTCCAAGACGCCCAAGATGGCCTCCAAGACGGCCAAGATGGCCCAAGATGGCCTCCAAGATGCCTCCAAGACGGCCAAGATGGCCTCCAAGACGGGTAAGATGGCTCCAAGATGCACCCAAGACGGTCCAAGATGGCCTCAAGATGGTCTAAGACGGCCCAAAAGGCCGGCAAAAGGCCTCCAAGACGGCCCAAGAGCCCTCCAAGACGCCCTCCAGGAAGGCCCGAATAGGTTAAAATCATTGATTTTCCTTAGGTTTTTGAAGGATTTTGGCATGTTCTTCTTTTCAGCTCTCCGACGGCCCCAGACGGCCCATGAGGTCCCCAACATCGCCCCAACAGCACCCAAGAGGCCTCCAAGATGGCCCCATGACGGCCCAAGAGGCCCCCAAGAAGGCCCCAAGAGGGCCTCAAGACGGCCCAAGAGGCCTCCAAGACGCCCAAGATGGCCTCCAAGACGGCCAAGATGGCCCAAGATGGCCTCCAAGATGCCTCCAAGACGGCCAAGATGGCCTCCAAGACGGGTAAGATGGCTCCAAGATGCACCCAAGACGGCCCAAGATGGCCTCAAGATGGTCTAAGACGGCCCAAAAGGCCCGCAAAAGGCCTCCAAGACGGCCCAAGAGCCCTCCAAGACGCCCTCCAGGAAGGCCCGAATAGGTTAAAATCATTGATTTTCCTTAGGTTTTTCAAGGATTTTGGCATGTTCTTCTTTTCAGCTCTCCGACGGCCCAAGACGGCCCAAGAGGTCCCCAACATCGCCCCAACAGCACCCAAAATGCCTCCAAGATGGCCCCATGACGGCCCAAGAGGCCCCCAAGACGGCCCCAAAGACAGCCCCAAGACGGCCCGGCAGATCTCCCAAACGCCCACGCTGGCGTCCACCCACTACGGCCACGATAAACCCAAGTGAGGCCACAGAGAGGCCCCCAACCCAGCCCAGACGGCGTCAGGCAGAACAGGAAGGCCGCAAGGCATCCAAAGAGGCCCCCAAGATGCTTCCAAGACCGCACATGTGGCCCAATATAAACCCAGAGTAGCCAAAAAGGCACTCAAGAGACCTCCTCCTCCATTCCCCCCCTTCCTATCTCTCCTCTCCTCCCCGTCCTCCCCCACGTGTTCCCCGAAGGCTGTAAAGACCGATTCGGGGAACATATGGCCCAATAACTTGGCAGACCTCTGGCCACAGCAGTCGGCCGCATCGGCGCTTCCGAAAGGGCAGGGGGCGGCGGTGATTCGCCGTAGGCGTCTTCGATAAATGCTGAGTGAGAGAAGGGGAGGGAAGAACAGAGGAGGGACGAGGGCGAAGAAGGAACACATCAGTCGGATCGCCCCGGATCGGCGGCACTGGCCGAAGGCCACTACAATAACCCAGGAGGCATCCATTAGGACCCTGACCCAAAACCAAAGCATGGTGGCGTGGCGTCGTCGTCGTCGTCGTCATCATCGTCGTCGTCGTCGTCGTCGTCGTCGTCGTCATCGTCGTCGCCGTCGTCCTCGTCGACGCTCCCCGCCGCCGCCGCCGCCACCCGCCGCAGGCGCCGGCCCAGAAAAGGAAAACGTCGTCTTCATCGACGCTCCCCGCCGCCGCCGCCAACCGCCGCCGAAGCTTGCGATGGCCCGAGGAGAGGGAGAGTAAAAGGGGACAGGGGGTTCGAACCCCCCCCCCTTCAATCCAGGGGTGGGGTGGCGGGGTCCAGCTCCAAACCCACCCCCGCCCCCCCAAGCGCCCGAACGCGCTCTTTCTTAGGTCTGGCACGTCCTCCTACAGGCGTTTTTTTTTGGGGGTTACGAAGAATAAAACAAATAACCAAAACATGCTCAAACATAAACAAGAATCCCAAAATAATCGTCCCCAAAGTATTTTTAGACAAGGGCAACGCTCCGACACAGATAGCGAATTGTCCTCGCGCCCCCCGTGGGCGACCGAGGGGGGGACACATCCAAGGGCGCGCAAACATATGGACTGGCGATCCATGGAATTGGCGCGCGGTCGCCAAATCCATGGATCGGGGGGGGGCCCTCCCCAAGATGCGGCAGGTGCCGCCTCGCTCGGCGGCGGCAACCACGATCTTCTACGGAAGCGGGACCCACCGCTAATCCACGACCCCTGGATCCATGCTTGCGGTCGCTTGACACATCCGCGTATCTTTGGGGATCGGCGCATGTGCCTTCTTGGCATGGCCCAGGCCGGGGTACCCGCCGATCCCCAGCTCAATGCGGCCCTCCCCCGAAGGCCTCGGAAGGTATCCGGACACCCTGGAAGTCCCTGGAGGTCCACGGAGGCTCCCCGAGGCTCCGGGGGGCCTCCGGACTTCTCTGGAGGCCTCAAGAGGTCGCCCCCTCCCCCCCCATGCGTCCAAGCGAGGCCCCTACGCGGCCCCTGTTGGTCTACAGCGGTGCCTGGAAGGCCCCGAAGCGCTCTGGAGGCTTCCAGGGATAGACTCGAGGGACCAGATACGCCGACTTGGCCGCGGACGATCGAAAAACGCTCGCAGGCGGCGCCGCGACCACGCCGCGACCGCGATCCTACAACGTTCAGCGAAAAAAAAACAATCGGACAAATCCCCGGACAACCTCCTGGGCAGCCCGGACAACCCAGGCTTAGTAACTATTGACGACAGGACGGCTTAACCCTTGACAACACCCTGGACAACCCAGAGGATATCTGGACAACCCCAATGGACAACCCCACGTGGACAAGCCTCCCAAGGACTTTTCTTCCATGAGATCAGATAGCCCTCGTTTGATTGGCCCGATGTCCCTGGCGTTTCATGGGGGGAGGCCGACGGAAACCCTCTGGGCAGTTGGAGGCCAAGGGGGCCCAAAATGCGACAACGGAGGGAGAGAGGAACAGGGAGGAGGAGGAGGAGGAGGGGGAGGAAAAGGAGGAAAACGACGACAACGACGAGGAAGAGGCTCCAAATAAAGAAACAAACGCTATACACGAACGTTTTTTTTTCAGTACTGCACTGACACCTGCACAGGGAAACGGATCCTAATGCACATATATATATATATATATATAATTTTTAGACAAAGATCCTGGTGCGTAATTACGTTTTTTTGCTGCTTTCCCAGGAAACGGAAAATACACACCACGCCACCCCCACGTCGCCCCCGACCGTCAAAAAATCATTGGCTTGTAGGGCAAGAGCCCGCCGGAGGTGAGCACCGGCAGGAGAGAAGCAGGCGAGAAGGGGGGGGCGCCACCGCGCGCCCGATCAGCGGCCCGGCACGCTGAACTTCGTGGCCTCCTCCTCGGCCTGCTCTGCGCGCTCCCTCGTCTGCGGCCTTGCACGCCGTCCACCGATCGAGCACCAGGTCGCTCTGGTCCGCTCGGGCTGCGCCTCCTCCTGAAGGACGCCATCGACGGCCAGCGAGTCGTCGGCCCAATGCCTGTGCCCAAACGGGCACATGTCGTTCAGGAAGAATCCTTCGCCCCACATGGGCGCCAGGTGCCCCCGTGTCTGCAGCCCCACGCCCATGCGGTTGGTCCTGTACTCGACCAAGCCGTGGAGCAAGGGGTGCTTGCGCGCGCTGGCCCGCGTCATGTCCAGCGCACGGTCAAGCGGCTGGGCGCACGAACCAACGTTGTCCTGATTTGCCCAGTCCGCCGCCAGGGCGATTTCGAGGATCCACTCGTCCGCTATCCCATGTCGCGCACGCCACCATTGCAAGTCTGTGCGCGGTTCGCCTGCGGTCGCCTCGTCCAAGACCACCTCGGTATCCTCGGTATCTCTGGGGTCTGCTTGCGCGGCCCCCCACCGCGCCAGGTCCTGCAGCAAGTCGCCCTCGCTTACCTCCATCACGCGGGCGTAGCGGGCACTGCCCTGATAGCCCTTGAAGCTCTGCTGGCCCCCGCCGACCAGCGGCCTGCAGTCGATGCTCACCTGAGCCCCGTCGGTCTCCAGGTTGCCGCCGGCGCTCGGCTCCGCGCCGAAAGTGTCGAGCATCCTGCCCTGGCCCACGGATTCTGCGTTGTTGGGGGCAGTTTTTGCGGCCCCCCACCGCGCCAGGTCCTGCTGCACGTCGCTTTTGCTCACCTCCGTCTCGTGGGCGTTCTGGGCACTGCCCTGGTAGCCCTTGAAACTCTGCTGGCCCCCGTCGACCAGCGGCCTGCTGTCGATGCTGACCTGCGCCCCGTCGGCCTCCAGGTTGCCGTCGGCGCTCAGCTCCGTGCCGAAAGTGTCGAGCATCCTGCCCTGGCCCACGGATTCTGCGTTGTTGGGGGTTGTTTGCGCGGCCGCGCCAGGATCTGCAGCACGTCGCCCGAAGTCACCTCCGTCTCGTAGGCGTTCTGGGTACTGCCCCGGATGCCCTTCCTGCTCTGCTGGTCCCCGCTGACCAACGGGAAATCGTTG
>CAUYUJ010016926.1:671398-706398 GCA_963575745.1 Prorocentrum cordatum
TCGCCAGCGCTGACACTCTGCCTAGCCGCCGACGTAAAAAGAGTGTGTGAGTGTGTGTGTATATGTATGCGCATGTGCATGTGCATGTGCATGTACATGTACATGTGCATGTGCATGTGCATGTGCATGTGTGTATGTACATGCGTATGTGTGAATGTGAATGAATGTGTGAATGTGTGTGTATTTGTGTGTGGTGTGGGGGCGGGCGTGTGTGCGTTTTCAATCGCAAGTAGCGCTTCCATCTGCTGCATGCGCCTGAGGACCCTCTGCACTGCTGACTGTAACAAAAAGTGTGTGTGTGTGTGTGCTGTTGCTTCGCTCCTGACCTGCGGGTGACCAAGAGTTTGAATAGGGACCGACCGTCTTGGCATTCGTATAGGCCTACCACGACATGTTCTTAGAATCCAAACTTGTTCTAAGAACAAGAACGCTGTTCTTAGAACATGAATCGGAGGTGCTAAAAGAAGACAGTCTCAGACAGAACTGTTCCAAGAACATTTCGCGCAGACCACAACACCACAGGTTCTCAGACCACCCTATGGTGGGCCTATAGGCAAGCCAGGACGCTTCGCCTCTGCTCGAGGCATGCCCTTCCAAGATCACGCTGGGTCATCGATGCTTCAAGCGCCTCTGCGCTGCGACGAAGCTCCCTTCCGAAACCTCGACCCTCGGTCCTCGGCTCTCGCCTGCACGCAGGAAGTGGCCCGACGCAAGAGCGACCTCCGGTGCGCAGCTCTCGGGGGCCGCGGCGTGGCCAAGTGCAAGCGCTCGCACGCCAGTGCTGGCGAGACGCTTGTTGAAGACGAAGCGAGGACGAGGACACGCTCAGGGGAGGATACATCGAACATCTCTGAGATCTGGCGGCTCTGGAGGACGTCTTGGGCGCCGCGGCCTTCTCAGAGCGTCCCGGAACGCTCTGAGAGCGCTCCAGAACGCTCTGGAACGGTTTTAGTCTCGTCCTAGCCCCGCCCGACTGTCGGAAGCCTCCCTAGATTGGGTCCGAGTATATGGGGTTGGAGGGTCGCGCCACATCGCCGACACATCGGCAGTGCATCGGCGACGTCCGAATGTAGAACATTGAGCTCCGAATCGAGCCGCATCGCCGACCGACCCTTCTGCTCGGACCCCCGTTGAGTGGCCTGGACCTGTGGCCCCGCACCAGAGGAAGGATCCGTCGGCACCGAGCCGGGGAATCCGAACGAATCGGGCACGTGGGGCGGCCAATAAGGAGGGGCGTCCAAGACGGGGGGGCGCAGACCATGGCCGGCCGCACGTGCGCGGCGCAGGGTGGGGCGGGGGGGGCGCATGAAATAGAAGGAGAGGCGCCATGATGTCTGGGGAGGTATCATGGCCCCCGCCATGATGTCCACCCCCCCCCTCGTCATCACCCGCCTCTCTCTGCCGCCCCCAGGGATTGTGCGCTGGATCGCGCTGCATCGGCACACGGAATGGGAATCGAATTGGACTGGCCGCGCCGGGATGCACTGCAGCAGCATGCGAAAGAGGGGCCGCGCGGGCTCGCCCCGAGTGTCGGAATCGAACCAGATCGAGCCGGCCAGGGCTGATATCGAAACGAGCCTAGGGCCCAGGGGGAGGCTGGCTTAAGGAGGGGAACATCGACTGAGAATCGGCGATACATCGCCAGTAGATCGGCGATGGGGCCCCGCTCAAGAACCCGCAAGGACATGGGCGGGGTGGATCATCGGGCCCCCATCTGCGATGGATGGGCAACTTGTGGTCGATACATCCTCGCCTGAGCGTATCCCACGCTAACGTTGCCCCTGAGAATCGACAGGTGGGCACGTGGCTTTCGGTTCATAACTCGGCTCTCCGGCGGCCGTTCGGGACGATCTGGGCACCCCCGGAACGCTCTCGGCGAGGCGCAGCCGCTGGAAGGTATCCTGAGGCTGAGAAGCCGACGAGAACAAATGAAAACGCCCAAAAGCCTCCAACATGGCCCGAAGAGGCTCGATGCACCCATCCTTAAGCCTATTCCCCCCCGAACGTTGCCCAGATTGAACTGATGGACCCCGGGAGGTGACTCCGGTGAAGGGTCCCGTCCCCCTCTGCGCGCGGCCGAGGCCGCGCCGAGTGCCTGTGCGGTGCCCGGCTCCCACTTCGTTTCCGCGCTGCCATCCGCCGCCAGCGCGGCCGGGGAGGCGCAGGAGGGCTCGCAGGAGGCGTTGATCACCGCCGTCGGGACATCCTTGAGGGGAGGATGGGGAGAGGGAGCGGGGAGAGGAAGGGGGGTGAAGGAGGAGGGGGAGGAGGAGCGCGGAGATGATGATGGTGATGCTGCTGATGCTGATGAAGACGATGACATCGTCATTATCATCACCGGCAGCATCAGCGTCATCATTATAGTCACCACCACCATCATCATCATCATCATCATCATCATCATCATCATCATCATCATCATCAGCATCAGCATCATCATCATCATCACCATCACCATGACCATGACCATGACCATGACCATGACCATGACCATGACCATGACCATGACCATGACCATGACCATCACCATCACCATGACCATGACCATGACCATGACCATGACCATCACCATCACCATCACCATCACCATCATCATCATCATCAGCATCAGCATCAGCATCATCATCATCAGCATCATCATCATCATCATCATCATCATCATCATCATCATCATCATCATCATCATCATCATCATCATCATCATCATTCAGCATCACCACAATCATAATCATCAACATCATCATAATGGTGATCCTTAGACGGCCGGTTTCCTGGATACGTTGCCTTCTCAATACTTGATCCAAGATCCCTCGCCGTCGCAGGAGCTGGAGGAGGAGGAGGGATGCCGGGTGGAGGGGACGGAGGAAGACTGGCGGAGGCGGCATCACGACATCCAGAAGGATGATGATGAGGAGGAGGAAGAAGAGCGGGAGCATGAGGTGGAGGAGGAACGGGGATGAGCAACAATAGCCGGGGAGAAGAAGGGTACATGGGGCCCTGGGGCACACAAATTAATAGACACAACTCCCCGGATCCTCCATCTGGTCCATATCTTCTAGCCTTTCGTCGCCCCTCCACTTCCCACAGTTTACCATCCATTCCCCTTAGATTCGAGGATCCTTTGTATCTGCATGTTTTTTTTGCCCTCCTGGAAGAGGAGAGGGACCAGGAGCAACTGCAGGAGCGGGAGCCGCAGCGCAGCTCCGGGCGAGAGGTGCGAGGACGAGCAGGAGGAGGGGGAGGAAGGCACAGTCGACCCGCACCAGAAGGATGCGCGGCAAGGGTGCGTGGGCCGCCAACAGGGGAACAACACGTGACGTAAACACAAAAACTCGGAGGTCCGCGCGGATTTCTCGGATCGGCGCTGGGGCCTGGATGCCTGACGCGATTGCGGTGGAACCTGTTAGGGTGTCTTGCCGGAGAAGAGAGCGCGCCCGTGCCCAGCAATGCTGCGGCTCTTCAAATAGAAGGGCGGGACGGTGGCGCAGCTGCGAGCGAGTGCCATAGACGGCCAAAATGATGTCTGGATCGAGCCGGCCTTGCGCATTGTAGAGCGCAAAAGGGTGAGCCGGCCATCCTGCGACGGTGGTCCCCGCCGCCCAAAAAGTAAGGGCAAGTGGCAGCGGAACCAGGGAATTCGGGAAGACGTTCCGAAACCACGAGCGAGCACCGAGGATCTTGACGACGTGCCAGGGGTTGGGGGGGCCTTCGGGATCTCGCGCAGCGCGCCTCGCCCATGTCGTAGAAAGGACGCAGAATAGAAAGGTGTGCTGTGCAAAATGTGGAGGAGTAGAAATGATGAGTGCGCCGTACAGCTCGATGGCCACTGCTTGTCTTGGAGCGGAAGAGGTAAGCTGGGCCACGCGGAGCCAGCATTTATCATGCTCGCGCTTCCATTAAAGGTCTAGTGTTACCGCGGGCACAACGACGACTCCGAGATAGCGCGAGTGTATGGCAGTCTGACAGAAAACCTATTCGGGCACAAGGAAATCAATGATGCGCAAGGCGGCGTCCTGGACAGGGATTGACAATCCCACCCAAAGAGCGGATACAAGCGTCCTGGATCTGGAGCTCAAGACCTGCGGGAGCAGAAATGGCGCGGGAGGGCGGGGGGGGGGGGGGGCCAATGGGGCCGCAGGCGGGCGAGCGCGAGGCCTATGTCATCCGAGCACGCGCCGAGCTCGTCGGATCCATGGAGAGCAGCTACAACAAAGTTGAGGTCGCGCGCTGGGGCGTCAAAAGGGAGGGCCCAAATGGATCCTGAAGGGGGGCGCCCTGTGAGGACATGAGCTGAAACGCCCCGCCCGCGCAGGCCCAGGCCCCCTGGGGGCTGCAGAGAGCGGCGACGGCATTGAGACAGACCGGGGGGAAGGGGCCTCGCGGGCCCCCAAAGCTGCAGAGAAGAAGATCAACCCTAAAGATATGGGGTATCGGCCGTGGTGTCCCAAATAGTGAACAGCGGAAGATAATCCAATGAACTAGGCGCGTGGCCCATTTTACTCGGATCTGAACCAAGCGAAACGACGCGGCGCCCGAAGTTCTCGCCGCTCGCGACAATCACCAGCGCGGTCACGAACCGCGTCCACGACGCTCACGTTCACAACGCGCGCGATGAGATGACGCCGCACTTTTGTTGGGAGGGCGGGCAGCTGCTGGAAAGAAATGACTGCGCAGCGGCCCTTGGGGTCTTCACCATTGGGAAGGGTGGCGAAGAAGGAGTCGTTGAACTTAGACGGTGCGAGGCCCGCTTCAGACATCGGAGAGGGGCCTGGGGCGGTGGCCCACGCCACAAAAGGGAAGCTGGTCAAGGCCTGGAGCAGCATGGTGAACCTTGCGGACAGCTCCATTGGAAGCCCGCGATGCCGGGGGTGCACGAGGCCCGCATCGTCGAAATCGGGGAAATGGTGCTCTGGGCACTTCTGGACCGCAACGGGGCCCCCGGTTTGGGCCAGAAACGCGCGGGTTGGGCCTCATGGGCCTCATGGGCCAGAACTGCTCGAGCGCCTCATGGGCGCCGCTGGGGGCTCGGTGCACCGCGGGAGCATCTGGATTGTGGGGGCCCTTTGCGACGCTGAGTTGCGGGAGTATATGTCGACGGCGGGGGTTCCAGGCCTGGGCGCGCCAGGCGAGCTGCATGGCGAACTTGCGCGAGCTAGCCTGGACGATCTGAATCGCGTGGCTCTGCTGCTGATGCCCGGAGGCGATGGCAATGCGCCTCTCGTAGTCAGCCGCGACCGCCGCGTCCACGGTTGCCGCGAATTGTCGGCGGAACATGAGGGCGAGCCCGCCCTCCCCACCAGTGGGCGGCACTTGCCGAGCTCGGCGCGGCGGCCTTGCCCTTCCGCCAAATGCATGAGCATGGCAGTGGCGCGCGCGGCAGTGAGTCGCCCGCCCCCCGCCCAGCGGCCGCAATATTTGGGCAGAGCCTTCTGCCGCCAATTGCGCGCCAGCCGAGCTGCTTCCTTCATCGCCAGCTGGCGCCGTCCCCCGTCAAGGAGCCGAGAAGAGAACTGGGGGCGCCAATGCGCCCTACGATAAATTTCGCGCGGCCAACGCACAGGGCGCATGCCCGCGCAGAATCGCCTCGAGCTGGATGGACATGCAGCAACGGCCGCGCGGGCGCCCTCGCGCCAACGCGGCCAACTGCACCCAGAGCGCGGGCACCAGACAACGCCCGTCGCGCACGGCCGTCGCTCTTACAGCGGGCGCGACGCAAAACGGAGGGCTCGACCATTCGCCGCGCGCGACTCCAGACGCCCCGCGCGGCTCAAAGCGCGGCCCAAGAACGCCCGGCGGCCGATGGCTGGAGCCAACGCGGCAACGGTAAAGGATCTGACCCATGGCTTCCACGGCAATGGCGACGGGGCGGGCTGCCGGCAAGCCCTGGTAGCCCCGGCGCGCAAGAGAGAACGGGGACGAGGCTGACCGCCCGCAGCGTCTTGGCAACATTTAAGATCCGATCGAGGAACCGTGCAATGGCAACTGCCATACTATCACAGCTCCGCCTGCCTGGAAGATCCGACGCGTCGGTTGGACGGGCCTGGCCCGGGGAAATGCGCGACTGCGCAGCGAGAACTGGCGGTTGCATTCGCGCGGCGTGGAAACCCGCACGGCGTTTTCACAAACTCGAGCGACCCTGACGTCGTGGTTTGGGCTCGGGACATCATCCCACCTTGCGAAAATGCGGTCGGAATACAATTTCGCGCGGCGCCCAGCGATCTCCGCGCGGCCTGCTTGGTTACATGTTGAACGTGATTGGGTTACTGTGTGGTTCGATTCTGCGTGCTGAGGTTGAGTCTGTTTTGTGTTATTCTGGGCAACGCAGTGTGAATGGTGTTATGACACGCGTTGTTTCTCTGAATCCAGCCATGTGCACTCTACGCGTACATATCACATGGCTGTGCTTATACCGTAGCCGTCTCACATATCGCGCACGTTTGGTGCCGACGCGCACGCGCCAAGCATTGCGCGTCTACTTCCATGGCGATGCGATGCATGCCCCCCGGAAGCGCTGCCCTCGCCCCTTCCTCATCTTCGCCTTCCCGCCATTCTCTCCCCGCCGCTGCTGGTCCTCCTCCTCAGCGCTCGCACTCCATCCAATGCCTAGCGCCGACGGCTACTGCTCCCTGGTTTTACGCAGCGGTCGCAGATGTCGCGCGACGTCAGGGCGCCGCGCAGGCCTCGCGCGAAATACTCGGCACGACGCGCGGAATCCTCTAACGGGCGCACGAGCGCCTACCAGCGCCCTAACATTGCATCCACGCAGCAATACTTACGAGAATCGCCCAGGCGACGGGGCCAGCTGATGGCCCCGCAAACGCAGGGAGCTGCGCAGCTTGTTGAAGTCGTTGGGCCCGGCCCCATTCAGCTAAACCTTGAAAGGAGAAGGTTGGGCGGTCACCCAACGTTTTCTGCCATCGTTCAAAAATCTGCTGCTGCATGAAAGCCTGTGAGTCTAGCGCCTGGGTCCGTTCTGACGCGGCCAGGAGACGTTCGTTATGTCCTTGACGAATGCTCGGGTCCCAGGCAGCTGGTGTAGATCTCGGACGTCTGTCACGCCCGTCACCATCTCGGTCTCGCTGTCGCGCACGATCTCTGTCTCGATCTTGCCTGGCATGGCAATGTCCGCGTCGGTAGGTGTCACGTCGATCTCGTATACTGCTGGCTGTGCTGCAGCTATAGTCGTGGCCGTGGGATGAATTACGATCGGTGTCGCTGTCGTTTGTGAAGCGTTCTGCAAGCATATACGTCCACGAAGCGTTTGTCCGATGCCAACTGGGAACAGCGCCGCACATTGCAGCGCCGCAACAGTGAATTAGCTGAGATGGTAACTGAGTTCGCCGATTTCGATGAAACATGAAGGGGAACCCCAGCTGGGCAGCCCTGGCGTTCCCCAAAGTGCGGAGAAGCCGGACGACCATCTGCCTTTGGAGATGCTGCACGTCAGTCAGAGCGGCCACGGATGATGGGCTGGACGAGGAGGAGGAGGAGGAGGAGGAGGAGGAGGAGGAGGAGGAGGGGGAGGAGGCCGACGTTGATGGAGATGGACACGACGGAGACGGAGACGGAGACGGAGACGACGACGACGAGGCTCGCAGGGAGCGGAAGAACGGGGAGGGCCGCGGGCCGCCGCTCGCCGGCCTCGCGGAAAAGGCCTGCAGACCACGCTCTGAGGGAGCCTCGCCGCCTTCTCCTTCTGACGCCCCACCTTCCCATTCCTACCATGTCACCAACACCACCACCACTACCAAAATCACCATCATCAGCATCATCACCATCGTCATAATCATCATCAGCATCATCGTAATCGTCGTAGTCATCATCATCATCATCATCATCATCATCATCATCATCATCATCATCATCACCATCATCATCAACGTCAGCATCATCACCAACATCATAATCACCAGTGTCATCATCATCGTCGTCGTTATCGTCATCGTCACCACAGCCTCACAGCCACCATCATCATCACCACCGTCATCAGCATCATCATCGTTGTCGCCATCATCAGCATCATCAGCACCACCACCACCGTCAACAACATCAGCATCAGCATCATCATCATTATCAGCATCGTTATCATCATAATCAGCAGCATCATCATCAGCATCGTCATCAGCACCATGATTAATAGTATTATCAGCATCAGCATCATCGTCGTCATCATCAGCATGATCACCATCAGCATCATCATGAACATCTTCACCCTCTCATTGCCATTATCAACCTCATCACCATAACCATCATGATCAGCAGCAGCATCATCATGATCATGATCATCATCAGGAGCAGCAGCATCATCATCAGCATCAGCATCAGCATCACCATCAGCATTATCATCATCAACATCATGCTCATCATCCTCCTCCTCATCCTCCTCCTCCTCCTCCTCCTCCTCCTCATCATCATCATCATCATCATTATCATCATCCTCATCCTCATCCTCATCCTCATCCTCATCCTCATCATCATCATCATCATCATCATCATCATCATCATCATCATCATCATCATCCCTTCTCCTCCTCCTCCTCCTTTTCCTTCTCCTTTTCTTCTCCTCCCTCCTCCTCCTCCTCCTCCTCCTCCTCCTCTTCCTCCTCCTCCTCCTCCTCCTCCTGGACTCCGGGCGAGCGCGCAGGACCCCCCTCTCCCTTCCAAAAGGCCGTTGCCCCAGCAGACCTCCGGAAGTGCGTCGCTGTAGCGGACCGCGGGCTCGCACTCGGGGAGGACGAGGGCGAAGCCCTGGACGGCGTTCTGCTGGTGCACCAGGTCGACGCCGCTCCTCGGGAGGGGCGGGGAGGGAGGGGGAGGGGATGGGAGGTAGCCCAGACCCCCTCGCGCTGTGAAGATGTCACGACGGGAGGTGTTTCCAAATTTGGGGCCCTGGGGGGCCCTTACCGGGCCCCGCGACAGTCAAAAAACGACTCAGGAGGAAAAACTGGTCCCTGGGAAGGGGTCCAGACCTCGGGGGGTCGACGTTGCGAAAAAATCACGACGTCGGAGGTCTGGGAGTGGAGGGGATGGGGAGTGATAGAGAGCGAGGAAGGCAAGCGAGGAGAGGGGAGGGAGGGATGAGAGGGTGGGAGGGGAGCCAGGGCAGCAGCAGGAAGGGGGAGGAGGAGCAGAGGAAAGGGACGAGAAGAGAGAAGGAGTACAAAGGGCAGGCAAGCACGATGAGAAGGAAGGAGGTCGGAGCGGGGAGCCGGATTGCGGGTGGTGGATGGACGGAGAAGAAGGGAGAAACAAGTGCTTCTGAAGAGGAGGCGCAGGAGGGAGGAGGCAGTGACGAGGAGCGACAGGGAGGAGGCAGAGGCAGGACGCTATGGCTTCAGCGCGGGCCCCGAGTGCTAGCTCGGCCGCCTCAGAGGCAGGACGCTGCAGAAGGCAAGAAGAAGGAGGAATCAGCTAGAACAACCTTGGGGACAGGAGATGATGACGAGGATGCGGAAGCTAGTGACGAAGATGGTGATGGTTAGGAGGATGGACGACGTGAAAGCATGGCAAGTCGGACTGCATCACTTATGGTACGGGCCTGGATCCTCCATTGTGTTGTACCACGCCCTCCCCACCCCAGTCAGACTCCACCCCACGGGGGCCACGTTCGGTACACAAAGCCATGCCCCAGGGAGAGAATTCTGTATGCCAAACCCACGACCAGGACCCTCGCCCACCCCCCAGGGCCTGTGGGCATCGTATACAAGCATGTCGGGTGGACCCGAGTGCGTCGTCTTCGCGACCCGTGGAGGCGGTGTCTCCAGGGGGACATGGCGGCAGGGCGGCACCGCCTGGGAGCAGGGGCGTTCACGACCCGGCAGAGGGGCCGCTCGGGGACCTGGCTGCCCCGACCCCCGGGGGGGGTCCTTCTCCTGCCCCGCGCGCTCCGTGTTCACAGCTGCGCAATCAATGTGATCCCCCCCCAGCGGCAACGGCCGCTGGGGGGGGGGGGGGGCAGCGCCCCCCCAGCGGCAACGGCCGCTGGGGGGGGGGCAGCGCCTCCGATGCAGAGCGGTCGATTGCAGCACTTACCCCTCAGATCGAGGCCTCTAGATGGGGTCCGAGTAGATGGGGTCGGAGGATCGCGCCGCATCGCCAATGCATAGCCGATGTATCGGCGATGCATCGGCGATGTATCGGCGACGTCGGCGTGGGGAAGCACGGGCTCCACATCGAGCCGCATCGTCGATGCATCGGCGATGCAGCGCGACCCTCATCTACTCAGATCCCATCTAGGATTAGGTCGGGCATTTCCTCCTACAGGCGCATTGATTTGGATAAGAAAACTAAAACTAATCAAACAACATATTCAAAATAGAGTTAAAGATGGTCGGAACATCGTCCCCAGACTATTGGTTCTACTAGGTTTGAACAGTCCTCTTGTAGAGGGACCTGCCCGAGCGAAATCGAGGAGGCCTGCAGCAGAGCGGCCTGTGCGGAAGCCGTGGGGGCGAGGCCGGCAGTCTCGGCAAGGCCTCGCAGCCTCGCGGGCGCGCGCCTCGGGGCGGCGGCGGCCCGGCGAGCTACGGGCTGGCGCCGTGCTGGCCTCCGTGGCCCCTCGCAGCTGGCGGCGACGGGCGTCCATGGCGCCTGCCCAGGCCTGATCTGACGAAGGAACAGCACACACACACACACGTACCTTATAGTATCCTCCACTTACCCTCCACTTCCCATAGTTTGCCATCTGTTCTCCTTGGATTCGAAGATTATTTGTGTCTGTGCGCGCTTTTTCCCTGGAGCAGCAGCTGCAGCGGGAGCCGCCGCGCAGCTCCAGGCGAGAAGCGCGAGGAAGAGCAGGAGGAGGAGGAGGAAGGTGCAGTCGACCCGTGTCAGAAGGATGCGCGGCAAGGATGCAAGGGCCTTGGAAGCCCATGCGAACGCTTTTCGAAAGATGCTGGCCAGCGAGGTTGCCAAGGATGGGCCGAAGGGGCAAGGATGCAAGGATGCCCTTGGGAAGGCTGCCCGTACTTGCGGGTTGACTGTAGGGGGGTCGTTGGGGGGAGGACTGGCAATTGGCATGGGCGCGGGTTGTCGAACCCTGGGGGGCGCTCCCGTTCGGGCGGGGACCCCCAACTGACAACACGCCCTCTCCGACCCCCGTGGGTATGGGTGTGCGTGTGTGTTGATCGTTCGTGACGATTGGCTTGCCAAGACTGCTCTGTGGCTCGAGGGAGATGACTGGGGGGCGACCGCAGCATCTCTCGAGTAACTCGTCGACTCCGTGGCCATACGCAGCAGCCGCTGACCAATGGCTCCATGTACAGGGACATCCCAGAAGTAGAAAGCCAACAGCGAGAAGCGGAGAGAGGAGGAACAGAAGACAAGAAAGGCGGGTAGGCAGCGCAGGTGCCAAGAACGGGTGTCATGCACATCGGTCGTTCCAAGCCCGGGCCCAAGATAGGCTTCTTGAGACTTGTTCCGAGAGCCTCGGCGACGTCCACACGGGCTGGCTCTGCACTGAGAAAGGCTTACCGATGCCGCTGCTCGCTGGGCAGGACTTCGAGGCGAATATCCGGCCGTGGCGACGAGAGCCTCCCATGAGCTCTAAAAAGGCCTAGGCGACAGAAGGGTAGCGGTATCGGTACCTTTTCTTCGGTGGCGACTCATGGGAGCCTCCCATACCAGCTTGTCGGCTCTTGCGAATCGACGCTGGTCGACGCTAACTCGACAATACTCGACGCGAAATCGACGCTATTCGACGCTCAATCGGCGCTCTCTCATTCACTCCCAGGCGCCAGTTGACGCCAATCGACGGAATTACGAGGGTATACCAGGCTCCCATGTTTTGCCGCCGACTTTTCCTCCTCTGATGAGCACTCAGAACTTGGCCCATCTTGCCGTTCGGCTCCTGGCCTGCGAAACCCGTAGCCACCGCATGCGCGTCCGCGTCAGAGACCTGCGCCCTGGCCGTGCTGCCGTGCTCGGAGCGCAGAAGCCCCGGGTCGCCCTGTCCAGCCAGCCTGCTCGGCACTGGCGTGGTGCTGATTGGTCCTCGTGGCGGCCTCTGTTTGGCGGCGAGCGAGGGGGGGAAGCGAGAAGGAGAAGGCCTTCTCAGAAGGCGGCGGGACTCCTCAGATGCCCTCGCGCCTGCTGAGAAGTTGTCTGCGTCTTCGGGGAAGGCTCAGTGAACTTCTCAGAGGACCGGGGGATTTCCGAGCTTTCTGAGAAGACCTCCTCCTTCTCACTTCCCCCCTGGGCTCGCCGCCGATGAGTGGTCTTCGTGGTGGCCTCTGTGGCTACGGCGTCGAAGCGCGCGGTCATCGTTTTCGCGTGCCGCGTGGTCTGTCGGGCCCCGGGCGGCGGCCATCCCCGCGGCCTCCATCGCAACTTCGAGCCGTCTGCCAGGGATGAGCTGCTGGCAGGCCATGGGCCTCGCCTCCGCTTGTGACTCCAGGGCCGGGCCCCCCGAAAGTCCCGATGCGGGACGCGAAGCCGCGAAGACTGACATGACCACCACAAGGTCAAGCCTGTATGCCCGCGAAGGGGCGGCCGCTTAGGGCACAGGCGGGTGAAAACTAGCAGGCGCTCATGTGGTAAAGGAAATCTCCGGTCATACACTTCCAAGAACGTGCGTCTCTGGCTGCTGCTACGGGATCGTCTGGCACCAGCACATGCAATATCAGAAGACGAAGAGCGCCGGGGGGGCCCAGCGCGGAGCCAAGAGATCCGCGTGGAGCGCCAAAAGTTTATGTTTACGGCGCTTTTCCTCCTCGGAATATAAGGTTGTAAGTTGTGGAGACTACTTTCGCTGGCATCAGCGTCTAGCGCATACCCTCAGACGGCCAGCAGGGCGCGTGAATAGTGCGATTTCGTGAAACACACAACTTGATCATTATTTCGGTTGAGCTCCAAAAGAATGGGTACCAGGCGCTGGTCCACCAGTTGGCAACCCGTCACCATCGGACGCACATCGTCCCACTCCCGTACGCATGTGGAGGTGGAAAGGAAGTGGCATCCATCGCGGCACTACTCCTCAAATGCTGCTTGCACTCAGGAGTTCTTTCTCGTGCTGCTAAAGGATTGACGGGTCCGCCGAGGCTTCGCCACGTTGCCGCCCGTGGGTGCCTCGTGGGCGCCCCGTGCGCTGGGTTGGTTCGCCGATACTTCGCAACGTTGCCGCGCGTGGGCGTTTCGTGGGCGCCCCCGTGCGTGCACGTCACACGGACCACATCAAACAAAGAACAAGACCCACCCCCTCCCCGAACCGGGAGCTCAACGGCCCCACTTCTAGCGTTGCGATGTGCATATGGTAATACCTCATATTTCGTCTCCCGCGCGAACACATACCGTTCCAGCCAGGCCCGTATCGCCCCGTGTCGCCCCCGCCAAAAATTACTATGCGCGTGCACTCGCTTAGCTTACAAAGATATGTTTCAACCAATGCGCCCACGCCCGCGGACATGCCAACACCACACGCAACGCACCAGTGATGCCATAACCACACACACCCTTGTAATGCAAAAGAAAAGGCTTGTCTTCACAAATCGTGCAAGGAATTGTTGCCCGCGCGCACTTCTAAAATCATATGAACACGCATGATCATCTCACCACGCGGGGCATCCGCGTGGACCCAGCATGTGCCCAACGCGAGCATGGGTATCACATAAAACAGTGCGCGCCACACGCGCGCGCCGCCACGCGCGCGTCGGAAACCATCCCAAACCAATGGTTCCCGAGGAATCTCAAGATAGAGCTTGCCGAACCCCGACGCAAGAACGGACAGTACATTCTACCAGGGTCCTTGGACTTTTGCGCGCGCACACTTCCTCGCCATCACCCTCACCAGCGCCATCGCATCACCGCCGTCATCGTCATTGCCAATCGCGACAATTGCGGCCATCACCTCTCAATGACCTTCATCATCAGCACATGGACATCATCATCGTCGTCGTCACCAGCATCGGCACCGCCATTGGCATTGCCGTCGTCATCACCATCGCCACCACCATCGCCACTATCATCATCGTTGCCGCCGTCGGCGACGACATCATCCGAGTCACCGACCCGCACCGACAAGCCCGTGAGGCAGCGCGGCATTTGAGACGCGCTGGAAGCTCCCACCAGCAAGCGCCATCGCGGCCGCATGAGCTGTGCCAAAACAGCTGGCTGCTTTGCGTGCGCCAAGGAGATTGCACCACATAGATTGCGCCGCAAAGTTTACACCAGAGGAACCCGAAGATCGCACCAGGATGCCCAATATGGCCCCAAGACAGCCCAAGAGGCCCCCGAGACGCCCCAAGAGAGCCCCCAAGAGCCTCCCCAAGAGGGCCCCGAGAGGTCGAAATCATCGTTTCTCCATTGGTGTTTCAGTCATTTGGGGGCTCTCAACTGTTCGAGCTCCCGACGCTCCAAGACGGCCCATAAGGCGTCCAAGTCCGCCCCAACACAGCCCAAGAGGGTTCCAGGACGGCCCGAAGGCGCCGATGACTCCCCAAGAAGGCCCGGAGACAGCCCCAACAAGGGCCCAAGAGGGGGAGCACGAACCGAACATCCAAGCTTTCCGCCCCGAGGGGCCCCCGGGAGGCCCCAAAGAAACAGCAAGAGGCCCCCACCAGGCCTGAAGAGACCCCGAAGGGGCCCCGAAAACGCCCCAATGCTTCAAAACGGCCTCCAAGAGGCCCCCCGCGACATCCCAACGAGCATCCTGGAAGGCGTATGACCCACAACCCAGGTACGGTGGTGGCGGAATGGGCCGACAACCATTTCATCCGCCGCCCCCTTTTGATTCACCAAAAAGGTGCCTGGCGTGTTAAACCCTCTCGGTTTGGGTTTTGGTTTTATTCCAAAAGAACTCCCCCTGGGGCTCCGGCGCGTCCGGCCGGCCACCCGGAAGACCCGGTTGCCAACGCCCAAAACGGCCGTTTCGCTCGAGACGTCCTCAAGAAAACGCGAAGATGGCCCAAGATGGCCTCCAAGTCCGCCCAAGATGGTCCAAGACGGCCTCCAAGACGGCCCAAGAGAATCCAAGACGGCCCAAGATGGCCCAAGAAGCTCCCCATAGGCCTCTAAGACGGCCCAAGAGGCCTCCATGAGGTTCTCCAGGAGGCCCGAAGAGGCCAGGCCAAAATCATTGATTTCCCTTTGGTGTTCGACCGATTTTGGCATTTGCCTCATCTCGGCATTCCGTCGGCTCAAGACTGCCCAAGAGCCCCCAAAGATCGCCCAAGAGGCCCCAAGAGGGCCCCCTGACGGCCCACGTGGCCTCCAAGACGGCCCCAAGAGGGCCCCAAGACGGCCCAAGAGGCCTCCAACACGCCCAAGATGGCCTCCAAGACGCCCAAGATGGCCTCCAAGACGGTCCCGAAGCGCCCCAAGAGGGCCCCAAGTCGGCCCAGAAAGGCCCCCAAGACGGCTCCCGACGGCGTCAGACGTGCCAGGAACCAAGCAAGGTGGCCGAAGTTGGCTCGAAGCTGGCCAAAGACGGCCCAAGAGGCCCCCAAGAGACCTCCAGGAAGGTCAGAAGAGGCCAAAAACCTGGATTTTCCTAAGGTGTTTGACGGATGTTGACATTTCGTTCTTTTCTGCCTTCCGACGGCCCGAGACGGCCCAAGAGCCCCCAAAGATGGCCCAAGAGCCCCCAAAGATCGCCGAAAGATCGCCCAAGAGGCCTCCAAGATGGCCCCAGAACGGCCCAAGAGGGTCCCAAGACGGCCCCAAGAGGCCCCCAAGACGGCACAGGAGGCCTTTAAGACGCCCAAAATGGCCTCCAAGACGGCCCTGGAGCATTCCAAGAGGGCCCCAAGTCGGCCCATAGAGGCCCCCTAAACGGCTTCCGACGGCGTCAGATCGCCCCCAAAGATCGCCCAAGACACGGCCCCAAGAGGCCCCCAAGACGGCCCAAGAGGTCTCCAAGACGCTCAAGATGGCCTCCAAGACGGTCCAAGAGCCCCCCAAGACGTCCTCCAAGAAGGCCCGAAAGGGTCAAAATGGCCTCCAGACGGCCAAGATGACCTTCAAGATGCCCACGTGTTCCCCGAAGGCTTTCCAAACCGATTCGGGGAACACATGGTCCGATAGCTTGGCAGGTCTGGCCTCAACGTTCGGTCACATGGGCGCTTCCAAAAAGGCAGGGGGGCGGCGGTGATTCGCCGTAGGCGTCTTCGATAGACTGCGCCGCAAGGTTTGCACCACACACCACATAGGCCACGCCTCAGAAGCCACATTGCGTGCCTTGCGCATCCACACTCCGCTATCTCACTATTCCGAGCGGACGTGTCAACAAACAGGGCGCGCCGAGCGAGCACGCGGCGAGGGCGTCGCATGGGCAAGGGCGCGGAGCCACCAGCCGCATCGGAATCCAGCAACTCGTTATTGCAAGTCGGGCTTGCACCCATCTGATCATGGGGAGGCGGAGGAGGAAGAGGAGGAGGAGGAGGAGGAGGGGGTTGACAGAATGGAAGGAGGAGGAGAAAGAGGATCTGGGAAAGGAAAATGTGCGAGCGGGGGGAGGCAGAGCACGAGGAGGAGTAGCAGCACCAGAGCACGGACGAAAAAGCAGAGCGGTGCGAGCGGGAGCGGGAGCAGGAACGATCAGCCGGACGAGGAGGGGCAGCAGACCCAGACCCCTGACGTCGTGTTTGTTCCCGACCCTCCTTGTTTGGGTATTCGTTTTGAATGGAGCCCTGCTCGCGCATCCTTCCTCCCGCCTCCTCCCTCCTCCTGCCCTCTCTTCGCCGTCGCTGGGGGGCTGCGATCTGCGCAACTGTCGCCACTTTACAAGGCTGCTGGTCGGTCCAAAGAAGTGAGGCACCGCGCAGGCCTGAGGTAGACCTCGCCGTCCCTGGGGGGGTGCGATATGCGAAATTGTCGCCACTTTCGAAGGCTGCTGGTAGGTCCAGCGGACTGAAGCACCGCGCAGACCTGAGGTAGACCTCGCCGTCCCTGGGGGTGTGCGATCTGCGAGGTTGTCGCCACTTTCGACGGCTGCTGGTGGGTACAACGGGTTGAGTCACCGCGCAGACCTGAGGTAGACCTCACCTTCCCTGGGGGGCTGCGATCTGCGCAACTGTCGCCACTTTCGAGGGCTGCTGGTGGGTCCAGCGGAGTGAGGCACCGCGCAGACCTGAGGTAGACCGCGCAGACCTGAGGTAGACCTCGCCGTCCCTGGGGGGGGGGGGGGGGGGGGGGGGGGGGGGGGCGATCTGCGAAACTGTCGAGACTCTCGAAGGCTGCTGGTGGGTCCAGCGGAGTGAGGCACCGCGCAGATCTGAGGTAGACCTCGCCGTCCGTCCCAGGGGGGCTGCGATCTGCGCAACTGTCGCCACGTTCGACGGCTGCTGGTGGGCCCAGCGGAGTGATGCACCGCGCAGACCTGAGGTAGACCTCGCCGTCTCTGGGGGTGTGGGCTGCGATCTGCGCAACCGTCGCCACGTTCGAGGGCTGCTGGTGGGTCCAGCGGATTGAGGCGCCGCGCAGACCTGAAGTAGACCTCGCCGTCCCTGGGGGGCTGCGATCTGCGCAACTGTCGCCACGTTCGAAAGCTGCTGGTGGGTCCAGCGGAGTGAGGCACCGCGCAAATCTGAGGTAGACTTCGCCGTCCCGGGGGGCTGCGATCTGCGCAACTGTCGCCACTTTACAAGGCTGCTGGTGGGTCCAAAGAAATGAGGCACCGCGCAGACCTGAGGTAGACCTCGCCGTCCCCGGGGGGGTGCGATATGCGAAATTGTCGCCACTTTCGAAGGCTGCTGGTAGTCCAGCGGAGTGAAGCACCGCGCAGACCTAAGCGAGACGTCGCCGCCCCTGGGGGGCTGCGATCTGCCAAACTATCGCCACTTTCGAGGGCTGCTGGTGGGCTAGCCATTTTCGGAGCCTGCTGGTGGGTCCAGCGGAGTGAGGCACTGCGCGGACCTGAGCGGGACCTCGCCGTCCCTGGGCGACCATGTCATGTTGTTGCTGCCCCGCCGACGTTTCAAGCCCCTTGCCCAGTCTCCTTTTGGACCTTGCGTCTTCCCTTAGTGACTCAGGGATTTACTTAGTTACTCATCGTTTTTCCCTTGATTGGGGACCTGCGAACCTTCCGAATGCCGCTAGCAGAAATATATGTAGATATGTACATATATATATATATATGTATATATAAATGTGTATAAATGTATGAATATGTGTGTGTGTGTGCGTCCATGTCACGTCGCCGCCTTCTTGTCAAATCTCCTAGCTACTCCTGCCACGCATTGCGCAGGGGTTGGGAACGTCGCCAGTTTTTTTGTTGCACAGCGTCGACCCCCAGAGGTCTGGACCACTTCCCCGGGACCAGTTTTTTCATGCTGAATCGTCTGTTGACAGCCCCGAGGCCCGGCGAGGGCCCCTGGGGGCTGAAAATAGTGCAAAACCTCCCGTCGTGATTTGTTTCACAACGCGAGGGGGTCTGGGGAGGACGCCGCCATGCAAAAAAGGCCCAGCCCAACTCTACACGCCGAGAGGGGAAAGGGGGAACGGCCACGCAGGAATAGGCGGGGGTCCTCCCCAACGCCCCTCCCCGCGGGCCGCTCCTCCCCCGCCGTCCCTCCAGGAGGAGGAACAGGAGGAGGAGGAGGAGGAGGAGAAGGAAGAGGAGGAGGAGCAGGAGGAGAAGGGAGGAGGAGCGGGAGGATGGGGGGGAGGAGGAGAAGGAGGGGGAGGAGGAGCAGGAGGAGGAAGAGGAGGAGGAGGAGGAGGAGGAGGAGAGGGAGGGAGGGAGGGAGGGAGGGAGGGAGGAAGAGGAGGTTAGGTAGAGGCCGTTGGGGAGCGCCTGTCCGCTGGTCTCGAGCGTGAGCGTAGCCCCCATAGGGGAGACATGGAAGCGGCACCCATATCTCGACGACGACGATCGTCGACCTGGGGGGGTGCCTGGGGAGGACGCGCCCTACTCCCGTGGGAGTAGTGGCCGCACTGCCCCGATGCAGGGACCCCTGCAGCACCTCGGAGACCCCGAAACAGCTGAGGAGGAGCGGGAGGGCGAGGGGCCTCGGAAGCGGGCGGGGGGGGGGGAGTGGCCAGACAGACAAGCAAAATTCGGGGTCAGATGCACTGGAAAAGGGATTGCAGGAGGGAGGCGGCTACCGTTCTCGCCAGTGCTCCCCCCCCCCCCTGGGGGACACGTAAACAAACTCCACCACCCCGACGGGGGCAAAGGCACGCAGTAAGCAGGAGAGGGGAAGGAGAGGGGAAAGCCGAGGAAGCCACCAGCCAGCAACAGCCTAAGACCCCCGACCAGGGGGGGAAGAGGAAGGAGCGGGGGGATAGCCGTGGGGCGGCGACAGACGCAGTGCCCAGGGGCACCGGAACGGAGCCAGTCAGCACTCCGATTTCGCGACTCGCTAAATGAGCGCCGTCTTTTGCCGAGAAATGCTGCGATTTGCGGTGGATGTTTTCTTTTTGTTTTCTGGGTCTGTTTCTCTGTCTCTGCTTATTTTTGGTGTGATTATCTGGCGACCTTTGGGCGCGGAGCAAATATGCATTATCTGGAATCTTTGGGGCCAACACATTGCCGTACCTGCTCCTGCGTGTAACAAGACGGAGCAGCACCAGCGGGAGGCCGCTCCTCGTCTCCAGCCGCCAGACGTTAGCCTCGACCGGCGGCGTGGCGGAGGGGTTGTGGACCTACCTGCTCCTGCGTGTAACAAGACGGAGCAGCACCAGCGGGAGGCCGCTCCTCGTCTCCAGCCGCCAGACGTTAGCCTCGACCGGCGGCGTGGCGGAGGGGTTGTGGACCTCCACCTGGGCGGGGGAGCGCGCGGCCTTCCGCCAGCGGTCCGCCGGTCTTCCTTTCCTCCATCTCCCTCCCTCCATCACTGTCCCCCTCCTCCTTCTTCGCCCCCTCCCCCTCCTCCTCCTGGTCCTCCCCCTCCTTTTCCTCCTCCTCCTCCTCCTCTTCCTCCTCCTCCTTCTTCTCTTCCTCCTCATCCTTTTCCTCCTCCTCCTCTTCCTCCTCCTCCTCCTCCTCCTCTCCTCCTCCTCCTCCTCCCCTCCTCTTCCTCACCTCCTCCTCCTCCCCCTCCTCCACCTCTCCTCCGGTCCTCCCCCCCTTTTCCTCCTCCTCCTCTTCCTCCTCCTCCTCCTTCTCTCCTCTCCTTTTCATCCTCCGCTTCCTCCTCCTTCTCCTTCTCCTTTTCCTTTCCTCCTCCTCCTCCTCCTCCTCCTCCTCCTCATCCCTCCCCTCCTTTTCCTCACCTCCTCCTCCCCCTCCCCCTCCTCCCCCTCCTCCCCTCCTCCCCTCCCCCTCCAATTCCTCCATCCAATCCTCGCTCCATCCATCCTGGCTACGCTCAATAGTTTCCATGGGTGCGAGTGACATTTGGGTCGCGGCGTTGGGGGTGGGCCGCGGGAGGGGCCAAAGGGGGGGGGTCCAAACCCGAGCGCGCAAGACGCTACTATCGCATCGCGTTCGGCGATCGGGGGACCCAAATGGGCCCGCACCAAAGATCCCTCTGGCGAAAGGGCACTCTCACGTCTACTCGGACATCCCTGTCCACCCTATTTTCCTCATCCTCTTCATCACCACCACCATCATCAACACCAGCAGCACCATCATCACCAGCAGCAACACCACCGTTCTTATCAGACCCGCGTAGCGGCACAATCATGTCCTCCTCCTCTTCATCTCCATTCGCATCCTCATCGACATCACCATCATCCGCATCAGCATCCGTAGCCATGTTGGCTCAAGGTGATGCAACAGCCGAAAACCGCAAGTCGCTCGGCGACGCTTCGAGCACGAGGCAGTGCGCTTGAGCCATCGTTCGCCTTTGAGGCCACAGCCTTCCATAGTTCGCGCCGCGCGACCAAGCGAGCCAGCACTCAGGAGCCCAGACAAGACCGTGGGCTTGACCGAGGGGGCGACGCGCGGGCGGACGGCGGCGAAGAGCAGCTGACCAAAAATGGCGGCAACCAGAGCTGGGATTGCCAATGGTGCGGTGCCAAGAGGAGCTTGAGGTACCAGAAGCACGCGCACGGAATGTGGCAACTCCTGGGGGGGGGAGATACAGCATCACGCGCATCGGGAAGCTCGTGGTGGAGCGGGGGCACAGGCTTAGACGCTGAAGGAAGGCACGAGCTCCACCAGCTACGGAGGAAAACCGGGAACATGGAGGGGGAGGAGGGCATCTCTGCAGGCGGCGGCACAGGCAGCGAAACCGACGGTGGCCAGCAGCACAAGAAAGAAACGGGTGTTGCTGGAAGGCTCCCTGGCCGGAGGAGCCCGCAGGATTTCCAAGGAGGCCCTCGCGGCCTCCAGAGCGCCCCTCACGAGGCCCGGAGGGCCGAATCAGTTGGGTTGATTCGCAATGTTGAAGTCCCTGGGACGCTGTTCTGGCACGATTGGGAATCAGCAGTCGGCTACCTTCCATTCTGGCAAGTTGTATTTGGACGCGGGCTGGCAACTGGCCTCAACTCCCTGCAAAGCCGACGAACGGCCAAGGGCCCCAAGGCCGAAAGGGACGAGGGGCGGACCCAGGACCCGAGACAGAGCCGACCGAAAAGGGACCGACCGACAAAACAAGGGACCGAAACCTCCAGGGCCTCGGGCAGCAAGCAAGCGGCGCAAAGCTGCTGGTACCGTCTCTTGGGACGGATTTAAGCCCTGGTCCTCAACGGCAGCCATGCTGCCAGCACCAGGTGCAAGTACAAGTACCCCCCACTTCACTCGGGTCGCCTCCCCTCACCCAGCACAACAAGGACAGGCTGCCACAAACACGAGCCAGACGCAACGGGTGTCTCGATACGTAGCGGCTCGACGCTCGCGGTTGCGGCGGGGGCTACAAGGGTTCAAGGGCACAAACAGTACAATACAGACCTCCCCTGGGGTGGCTCGGGAGAGGAGCACAAAACAGCCAATAAAAAATAAGAAGCGAAGCTGTGTTACACTTCTGTCACAATACGAGCCCCGGCGCAGCACAATCTATAACGCAGACAGGCTGCCACAAACATGGGCCAGACGCTACGGGTGTCTGGTTCCGTCGCGGCTCGACGCCCGCGTTTGCGGCGGGGGCTGCATGGGCTCCCAGGGTGCAAACAGTTACTCTCCAAACCAATCGGTTGGGCACGGGAAAGATGCATAAAGCAAAAGGCAAGCAAGCCAGAGACAGGGCGAAGTTTTGTCTTCTTCTGTCTCTCGGCGAGCCTGGGCGCAGCTGGGCGCGGAGTAAACGAAACAGACAAATACTGAGAGGCACATCCAAGAGACCAGCATCGCGCAGGCAGAGCACTGCGCCCTGACTACGTCAAGCCCTGGGGAGAACGACCAGAGAAATACGGTTACAGAACGTACAGCTCCCCCCCGCCATCCCCTGTAAACCCCCACGCGCCTCCGATAACCTACTAAAGGGCTTCGCGAAGCCAGTCGGGAAACATAAACCACGAAAGGTAATCACATCGTGCAGATGGGGAAAGGCATGAAACATATCGGCGTGGTCGATGGGTGCGACCGAACCGATATCTTCACGAGACCTAGGGCGGCATCCATCCCGCATGTTTTCAAGCCGGTCAATGGCACCCTCGGCGCGGGGACGACCCTTGCACCCATGCTTCAAATCTACCGCGCGTTCCCGACTATAGCGACCGCATCGGTCGGGGAAAATTATTTCGCGAAGTCTGCGCAGAGCATGCCCCCCTCCTGTGGGATTGGCGCAAAAGGTTCGAAGCAGGTGCTGTTTGGAAACAGAGCTGGGCCAGCAACTTGCACAGCATAACCTACCGATAGTGGGGCCCTAGAAATGCTCATGCAAAGCCCCTTCCCGAGCACCAGAGAGGAGCAGGGAGGGGGTAGAGGAGCCAGGAGGGCCAGTATCAGCTTGCCAGACATCCTTGGGCAGCTTGAAAATCCACGCCACACTGTGCCCAATGTATTGCGCGGCATGAGTAACAAGCGCTGTCGCGCGAGAGACCCTATCCAACATCGCCTGATTTTTATAATGAAGGGCTGCACCTAGCTTAACCAGGCGGTCGGCCTCGTGATTTCCCTTATAATGTATCCCAACAAGGGTACGACTATGGGAGCGTATCTTAGTCAGACGCAAACGGTGATATCCTATGTCTGACGCAAAACGGTGGACATATCGCCACAGAGAGCAGTGAACAGCCCATCCGTGGGCAGTGGCCTCAAAGCCTAGCCGCCACTTCTCAATCAAATACTGTGCATCAGTAACATACGCAATTCAAGGCTGGGAGAAGCGTGCGAAAGGTAAAAATAGAAAGCGTGCAACTCCGCACCTGGGACGCCCCGGACCATGCAGGGGTGCGCCTCATAGGCCGAAGCGTGTATCCAAGGTCCAGAAAAAGGAACACACGCCCCATCCCGCCAATAAAGCAAGCGGTGATGGTCCACAAATACCTGAGCCGTCGCCATAGACAGGCGAGGAGAAGAGGGGGCCTTCGCGGGCGACCTCCCACACAGGATCGGGAAAAGGAGGGGAAAGGAAGCATGAACAACGTGGGTCAAGAACCAGGGCAGAGGTCCAAACAGGGTGGTCCCTATATTGTCCCCTACAAGACTGAAGGGCTGGCGAGGCACCAGACCAGCGCCGAAAAGCGGAAAGACCATAACATTCATAAAATGTGTGGAACGTCGGATTTGCCGGGATCAGACCACACAGAGGGCACTGGTGCTTGAAATATATACCCACTGACAACCTGGGGCGTTCCTGCTTAGCAAAGCCCTGATGGGGTTCAGGACAGGGAGTCCAGCAAGATGGTGGTACAGTGGGCGTATGTCAGACGCCTGCTGCCAAGCCCAGACTTGGGCTGCCCGACTCACTAAGGCAACAATCCCACGAGGGGACGTAGACGTAATATATATATATATATATATATATGTAGAGTGGTTCCCATTGCGGCATGCCAGACTGTCGGGGATTCACAGGACCATCCAATCCTGAGCAAGGTAGCCACCAAAATAAGACCAGGGCCCTGGAGGGACGTCCAAGGAGTCTGATGGGTGACTGCGTTGATGGCCTCCTGCAGGGCACGATCAATAATAGAGACACCCACAAAGATACAATCCAGAGACGAACTCTTTCGGCGCGAGCGTCTAAAGCTGGCTCCGCCACTCCCAGCAAAGCTAAATCCATGGTGACGGATCGGCGCTCACCTGTTCCAAGACCAACGTCCGTTTCGGATCTGCTTCATGTGGTAAGTACTTAACCCACTACATCAATGCCGAAGGTGACCGTCGGACGAAGGCTCGTATTGATGATGCCCTGGACCTGAGCCCCTGCACGCCGCAATATAACAAGAAGGCCAGCCTTCTGCAGTGCCTCCTGAATCATGGGGTTCAGCACCATACGAGGGCGGCGCCCACAACGAACCTGATAATCGATGCCTTTGTTCCGACAAGAGAAACGCACGGCACCCCTAAGCCGAGGAGTCTCAGCTGCGATTCTTCTGGCCAGGGTCGCACCCGACGCAAGGAGCACCAACTTGACCTCGGAGAGGGGGAGGTGGGCGGAGTAAGTCAACTTACTCATGCAAAGATGCGAGGCAGTTGGACCCGTACGCATCACCCCAGCTTCGGAGCCCACTCCCAAGACCTGAACGCCATCAGCAACCAATCCCAGGTGCAATTCTGGAGACCCACCAAGTAAGGAGCCCAGCGTTGGCACAAACATGATGCATGAGCGAGAAAAAACAAATGGGAAGCCAGCAACAATAGTGATAGCAGCAGGGGCACATGATCCGATGTTTCGGCGCACAGTAAGAAGACACGGGGATCGGTGCAAACCCAGCAATACTCTCAAGAGGACGAGCAACGCTGGATGAGCAACCGATGGCGACCCTGCTCAACCAAACAGACAAACCACGTAATGCAGCGTACTCAACGAAGGCACTCATGCGCCGTACACACTGTTGACAAGAATGGCTGCGCACTCCGTATACATACGGTCGAGTATGAAACTGAACCCATGCAATGCCATGCGTGTGTCTAAAATGCCGGGTAAATGTGCGCACAGAGGTGGTGAACAAAGCAACCGTACGCTCACCCCCACCAAGCTTGGGCAATACATTAGTTACCACCGTGGCCAGGATAGTCGGAACACGCCCCAGACGTAGGATTGCAACCCAAAGCTTGAACAGCGATAGCAGGGACTCGCCCGAAAGCCACACGTGGCGACGAAGATGAATACAGTCCAGCCCGACTGGAGTACGAGCCCGATATCTTCGACACATCTTGCGGTAGCGTTCCAGACACGGTATAGGCAAGGATGCAAGGTCGTCAGGTAGAACAGCTGGTAAGGACAGGCCCTCACAAGGGTCGGAATACTGCTCAACAGGTGGCACGGGCTCCCACGTTCCATGCCAGAACTGCTCACGCGCCATTAAGTGATGAGCAACGGTGCCACGAGGGGGGTCATCCACGGCAGGGTTATGAATGACATCGAATGCGTTACAATTCATGCTGTCCTTGACGAATCGGTGCGCAGCGGAGCCCCCACATTCTCGAACCAACCGAATCGCCCAAGAGCACACAGTCTAGTAGGGACCTATGAATAGAGAACTTGGAGGGAGGGTGTATTGCAGCAACCTTGATGCCCATTGGGTCTACACTGGTCCTCTTCCTCGCCCTCCTCCCCATCAACCTACTCCTCCTCCTCCTCATCCTCGTCCTCCTCCGCCTCCTTCTCATCCTCCTCCTACTCCGCAGCAGCATCCTCATCATCATGACCAGACACCGCAGCATCAGCATCATCGTCATCATTATCATCATCAGCAGCATCATCGTCATCATCAGCAGCATCAGCATCGTAATCAGCAGCATCGTGGTCGTCACCATCCTCGCCATCACCATCACCATCACCATCATCTTCATCATCATGACCCCCCATCACCATCATCATCATCATCATCATCATCATCATCATCAGCAGCATCACCAACACCAGCATCATCACTATCACCACCATCAGCATCGTCATCATCATCACCAGCATCACCATCATCATCACCCCCACCACCATCAGCATCACCATCAGCATCACCATCATGATCACCATCATCAGCTGATCATCATCAGCAGTACCAGCATCAGCATCATCACCATCAACAGTATGATCATCATCATCATCGTCGTCACACGCATCATCATCACCACCGTCATCATCATCATCATCATCAGCATCACCATCATCATCACCAGCATCACCATAATCCTCATCACCACCATCATCGTCATCGACATAATCAGACCATCCTTCCACCACCAACATCACCATTATTACTGCCATCATCATAATCATCAGCATCTTCATGATCATCACCATCGTCGTCAGCATCATCATGATCAGCATCATCAGCAGCAGCAACGACTTACAGCCAATATGGATACTGAATGGTTTCCCATCGTCAGCATCACCATCATCAGCAACATCAGTATCATCAACACCATCATCGTAATCATCATCATCATCATCACCATCATCATCATCACCACCACCACCACCACCACCATCATCATCATCATCATCATCATCATCATCATCATCATCATCATCATCATCATCATCATCATCATCATCATCATCATCATCGTAATCATCATCATCGTCGTCGTCTGCCTCCTCGGCCTAATCCCCGACTCATCCCTCCTCCTCCGCCTCCTTCCTCCGAGCGTCGTGGGGAGGGCCCCGCCCGACGGCTTCGCAGCGACAGCGCCGCGTGGCCTAACCCCGATGACAGGCCGCCCGCATCCAAGAAGCCCGAGCAAGACGAGGAGCACAGGGAAGAATGAAATGCGGAGAGGAGGAGCAGCAAAGGGATACGCAGAGGAGGCGGAGGAGCAGGAACAGGGAGAGAAGAAAGATGGCGAGGGAGATGACGCCCATTCATAACCATACTGGTGCTACTGCTGCGGGCGTTGCTCTTGAAGGAATTCGGATATAGAGACGGGGGCAAAAGGGGAGCAGGGGGAAGAGGAGAGGAGCTGAGGAAACCAACTGTGGGAGGGGAGGAGAGGGGGGGAGGGCAGTGCGCCAGAGCCTGGAAGGCATACATGGTTGAGGGCACCAGGACGCCCCCCAAGTCGAGTTGCACGTAGTGTAGCCCCGTGTACTCCTCGTCCAGCATGGACTTGCAGGTGGTGCCCGACGGCAGCGGGGTGAATTGTCCCGCATCCTGAGTATGGGTTTCTTGTTGCTAAGAGGCACTTCTCCGCCTCAGATCTCATCTGCCTCAATTGATCCATGTTGCCATCTTCCTACCACTGTCATTCACACCCGCCTTCGCCCTCATCCACGCTGACCCTCATACTTTCGTTCACGCCAACGTGCTGCACGAACAACAGGATCACTCGCATTCACAGCCACCACTGAAAGCAAAAAGACTCCACACGGAGCTCAGAAGCAGCAGAAGCAGCAGCAGCAGCAGCTAGCAGCAGCTAGCAGCAGAAGGTGCATAAGGGGGAAGAACACGAAGAGGAGGAGGAGGAGGAGGAGGAGGAGGAGGAGAAGGGAGAGGAGGAGAAGGAGGAGGAGGAGGAGGAGGAGGAGGCGGAGGAGGAGGAGGAGGAGGGGGGGAGGGGGGGGAGGGGAGGAAAATAATCCGTAGCCATGTTGGCCCAAGTCCGTGGCGGGGTGGCTCCGAGGCTTGGCTTTGTTGCGCCACGTAATAGTACAGCAAACGGGACTGTACCTTCCTGTCCTACTGATTTTACTTCTGAGCAAGGGCACTCTCGGATGGCGGTTTGGCAAACTACTGGGCGCAGCCCGCGTAAGAAGCATGGATTCAAGTTCAACTATGATTGGGGGAATCTTTGTCTCCGCTGCAGCACGGCTCGAGGAGGGCCCGCCGCCAAGGACCAGCCCGCGCCGAAGGGAGCATGGGCCAATGGCGTGCCGGAGTCGGTGCGCAAGCCCAAGCCCCCGCCTGCCGTGCCACAGCTGTCCGAGGAGCAGGTCGAAGTCTACTTGGCGCCGGACGCCAGGAGCTACGACACACTGCAGGGCACCAAGGGGCCCAAGGACAGGGCCAATCGCTCGCCTGCGCAGCCTGCGCTCAAGCGACCTCAAGCTGGTGTCGAAGGTCTCGCAGCAGGAGCACGACCAGCTCACTGACCAGGTGGGCAGGGCTCAGAAGAAGTATGACACAGCCATGGAGGCTTTGGAGAAGGCCGCGCTCTATGCGGCCACCTGTGGGACGGAGTTGGAGGCCTTGCAGGCGAAGCAGAAGGAGGCTGCTGAACGTGCCAGGCAGGCGTTCGCCCAGCTTGGTTCGCCGTTGTCAGCTGTCCCTGGCGCCGCCATGCAGGGCCCCCGCGCTGCCCTTGACATGAAAGTGCTGGAGATTCGCGACGCCTCGCTGTTGGCTGACATGCAAGCGCTGCTTGACAAGATGCAGGCCAAGTGGGAGGCCGCGCAGGTGCAGAGCGCGCAGGCTGCAGCCGCAGCCCCAGCAGCCGATGCCGGGCCCGCCGCCAGCGATGCGCAGCCCTCTGGCGTGGCCGCGCCCCCACAGCCAGGCGGCGACGCCACTGCTGCCGCGGGCCCATGTGGCACGGCTGCCGCTGCTGCTGCTGCTGCTGAGCCTGGCCTGCCTCTTGCGTCGGTGCCGCTGCACTGCGCTCGCTGGGCAGAGCGCAGCCACGACAAGCTCAGGGCCGCCATGCAGCAGGCCGTGCAGGGCTTCGGCGATGGCGATGAGAGCATGGACGGAGTTGGAGATGCCCGTGAGGAGGCTGCCAAGGGAGTCAAGTCCCGTGCAGTCGAGCTCTTCGGCGACGCCCTGCGCAGCATCAAAGAGCAGCGCACGGAGACGCCCATCTCCCCAACTTTGGTTTAGCAGAGCTCTGGGCAGTCGTGACATCACGTTTCTGACGGCCAATGTCACAGCCCGGTTGAGGCTCGAGACGCTACGGCAGGACGACTGCTGGAGCGCAGCAGATGTGGCGATGGTGCAGGAGACGAAGATTCCTCTGAATCAGAAGGACAGCTTCGAGCAGGCCATGTGGAGGGCTGGCTGGAAGTCGTGTGTTGAGCCAGCCCCACGCAAGGCAGGAGATGACAGCAGCTCCCTTGCGGGGCTCAGTGGCGTAATGTTTACCACGCCCGTTCGGCATGGGCTCAGTCGGCTGCCGCTCATGCGCTCCAGTCTGTGCAGGACGTTCGCTGCTCCTGCATTGGGGCCCTGGGCCCAAGGATGGCCTGATCATCGGCACGCTGTACCTGTGCGACTCCGAGGACCTCAGCGAGCGCAACTGGAGCATCCTCTGCGAGGTCGGTCGCGAGTTGAAGAAGGCTGAGCTGCCGTTTGCGCTCAGCGCGGACTGGCAGGTCACGCCAAAGGAGCTTGGCGAGACGGGCCGGGTCGCAGGCATTGGAGCCACGATCCTGGCCCCCAAGATGGGCGCGGTCAGGCCGTCTGAGAGGGTCACCGGCTACTTCGTGGTCAGCAGCTTCTTGGCTGAAGGAACGTAGGTTGAGGTTTTGGAGGGCGTGAAGATAAGCCCGCACCGACCTGTGCGGCTACGACTGGCTGTACCGCGACGGCCCCCTGCCGTTCGCATCGTCGTGCAGCCGCGCAGCCTCCGCCCAGCAGGGCCGATTGGCTGCCGTCGCGAGTTCCGGGAGCCGGCGTGGGACGCCATCGCCGAGAGCGCGCAGGGGCCGAACGAAAGCAACCGGGACGCCTGGGGGCAGTTCGTGGACGTAGCCGACCAGAAGTGGGCCCAGCCGATCGCGAGAAGTACAATGACCGCCGCTCGCCACCCACGGTCAAGTCCGTTGTGCCACAGCAGCCGTGCGCAGTCTCCTACCCGAAGCTCAGCTCCGAGGCCGTCTGGAGGAGAGGCACAACACATGCGCTCATGGACAGGTTCGTCTTCCGTGGTGGCTGGGACGATGTTGCACGACGGCGGCGCCTCAGTAGGCTCTGTCGTACCGCGGCGCTGCCGCGGCGACGCCAGGTTGCAGTTTCGTTTGCCACGCTTGCGCAAGGCCCCGATCTCGGGCCAGCCGGTTGACCTCTCCTTGCTCAGTGCAAGGCTGATGAGCTTGTGCAAGCCAGCCAGCGCGAGAAAGAAAGCGGTTGGGAGGCTTGGGTGGAGAAGCACGCGCATGAGCAAGGGGCCTCAGCTTTGTGCAATTTTGCCAAGGCCCCTGCAGGCTGGACCCCAGATGAGGTCATGGTAGATCACGTGCCCATAGGTTCGGCAGAACAGATTCAGCAATTGCGCAAGGATTGGGAGGCCTGGTGATGTGTCTCGGAAGCTCACCCCCCTGGAATCCTTCAAGCCCTCCTCTGGCCAGGGATACGATTGTGTGAACCCGTGCCATTTGCTGATTCTTGGAGGCGATGTTCTTGATGCGCTGGCTGAAGTCTTGCCTCATATTGAGTTGCGGCTTGAGTGGCCAATCATCTGGCACACAGTTTTTCCGGGCCGTAAGGCTGGGGGGTTATCGGCCCAATGCACTCTTGCACATCCCTGCTCGGGGCTTACGTCGAATGCGCACGCACGAGATCCAGGACTGGCAGAGCAGAAACTTTAGGGGCGTTGAGTGGGAAACCGCAGGCAAGGCCCGTGACACGTGAGCTCGGGTGCAGGCAGCGTGGGCCGAGTGGGCTCACGGCCGTGGGAGGGTGTTGGCTGACCTCGAAACGGCCTCTGAGCTCATCCGGCACCACCACCTCACTGCTGCCGCGCAGCGCGCTGGGCTCCCTGTGAGGCTCCCTCTCTTACTGGCAAGTCTGTATCGCATGCCCCGCGTGCTAGACGTGGGCACCTATGCGTCCGAGCCCACCTTTTCGGAGAAGAGCGTGCTCCCAGGTTGTGTGTTTGCCACTCTGATGCTCCAGCTGGTCATGCTTGAGCCCATGGATGCAGCGCGTGCCGCTGCCCCGTTAGTTGCTCTCTCGAAGGTGGTCGATGATGTCGGCCTCCAGCGTTTCGGCGAAGAGTCCTGTGTCGAAAAAGAGCGAGTGACAACTGGAACCGAGTTGCAGGTGCAAATGCAGAAGCATGACCTGCCCATTTCCTAGGTAGCACGGCTAGCCTCAGGAGGACCTCGAGCAAGACCCCGTTTTCCCAGGAGTCGAGTGTTCGCGCACTGAGAGGAGTCTGTGGGTGGATTTCGGATCGGGGAGACGTCTGGGGATGGGCGCCAAGCGTGAGCGTCTTGTTGCTGGAGCAACGAGGGCGCGACGACTGAAGATGCTTAGGGCCAAGCAGCGCCGGCTCGTGGCACGCCTGGCGAAAGCTACGATGGAGACCAGCGTCGGCTACGGCAGCAGCGTGACTGGCACGAACGGGCAAGAGCTGTTGCGGCTCAGCCAGTCCGTCGCCAACCAGGGGCCCATTAGCTCCTCCCCGTTGGCCCTCCGCCTCCGCCAGGCCCCTGGCAGGCGTGTGGATCCGATTTGCATGGCCTCTGCAGGGCCCCTCTGCGCCATGCTCGCGACGTGGCAGCACGGATGGGCGCCCAAGCATGTCATGCCGCAGGCCCTGCAGGGTGCCAAAGCCAAGGCCCAGCAGCAGAGAGGGAGTCTGTGGCAGGGCGTCTCGGGTCCCCTTTCAGCTTTCCTTGCCACGTGTGACCGCCTCGGGATTGTTGTCGGGGATTCCCGTTCATGGACCTTCCCGTGGGGGGCTGCTTTTGATCCCACGGCCAGCTGTCTGCACAGCCTGCGCGTGCTAGTCGACCGAGCATGCGCAGCCTAGCAGTGGAGGTGCGTGGCCATGAGTTTCGATCGCCCCGAGTTTGAGAAGGAAGGTCTGATCGAACCCATCCTCTCGCTGCCCTCTAGGCGTTCGCCGCTCACGCCTAAAGAGGGAGCCTACCTTCTTTCGGAAGTGATAGGCAGTCAATGGACACAGCAGCGTATGCATGAGGTTAGGTTGGTGGGCAGCCCGCTCTGCCGCGTCCGCACGCAGGCCAAAGAAACTCTTTTCACGGGCACCTGGTTTGCGATGGGCCCGTGTCTGCGGGAATCTCGCCCCCATCTTCGATTTGAAGGATGCTCCCCGAAAATCCGTCGGCGCTCCTTGGGCTGCTCGGACGCCGTCTCTTGTTGCTGCTTGATCGCGATCCCGAGCTCCCACCGCCCGCGCCTGAGCAAAATGCTACGTGGGCAGCTTTGAGCAGCTCGCGGGAGATCTGTTCGTAGACGGATCCAGGTACAGTGGAGGCCAGTCCACAAGAAACCTCCCACAAGCAACCAAACTCTGGGACCCCAGGACGTCCACTGGTTTTTGGTGTGGGCACGCCACGCTCTCCGTGGCAAAACCATCGAAACCCAAGAAAACCAGGGCACCCTGGAGGCAAGCAGGGTGCTTCTTGGCAGTGGGCCCCCGCTGCATGATCACCGGATCCGGCAGTGACTGAAAAGCGGCCCGGGCTGCTGCTACGGCTCTCCGCTCGTCCCCATCCCCCCGCCCCGCACCGTGAGTGGGACTCCACGGCGCTGGTGGTCTTCTCGAGGGAGAGGTGGAAGGAGCCCTCCAGCAGTGCTCCACATGCAGACCAGCGAGTGCGTCTTTTCTCGCGCAGAGCTGAAATCAGTGCCCCCCGAGCCCTGCAGCAGGCCCTCTCCCTCCAGCAGTGCTCCACACACAGGCGAGCGAGTGCGTCTTTCTCGCACAGAGCTGCCTGCAGTTCCTCCGAGCGTTGCAAAATGCCCTCCCTCCAGCAGTGCTCCACATACAGACAATACAGGGCGCCTTTCTCGCGCAAGGCTACCTGCAGTGCTCCGAGCGCTGCAGGATGCCCTCCCTCCAGCAGTGCTCCACAAAGACAAGCGAGGGCGACTTTCTCGCAGAGCTGCTTGCAGTGCTCCGAGCGTTGCAGGATGCTCTCCCTCCAGTAGTGCTCCACACAGACAGCGAGCTCGTCTTTCTCTCAGAGCTGCCTGCAGTGCCTCCGAGCGTTTCAGAACGCTCTCCCTCCAGTAGTGCTCCACACAGACAGCGAGTTCGTCTATCTCGGATGTTACTGGGCGTGGAAAGTCCAGCTGCTGCCACCCGTCCAGTGCACACTCGGACCTCTAGAGCTTAGCGCGGACTAAGGGCGAGCACTGGGGTGGGTTGGGTCTCCAGTCGGTGAGTGTTGTGAAGGTCAAAGCCCACCCCACCCCAAAGCATCGCAGAGGTGTGCCAGTGCGGATTCTCGAAGGAAGTATTTACGCCGACCCGGGGCGGAGGGCTGTTTGCGGTCGCCACTCGCCTGCGTTTCGCACGATCGTCTCGTCCGGGGAGGGCGGTGGGAGCAGGCGGGGAGAGCGGGGGCCGTGATGGCGGCCATCGACACCGAGCGCCTCAGCCGCCACGAGCTACAGCTAGCTCGGCGTCGGCGCGAGGAGGCGCGCTCCCCGCCGCGTGCGGAGGCGCGCGAAGGGGGGGGGAGGGTGCTGCCGCTGTTGCTGCCGCGGCCGCTGCCTCGGCCTTTCCCCCCCCCTCATCAGCATGTGCGTGCGGAGCGGTCCGAGAGGGTCCACGTGGTGCATGGCGAGCACCGGCAGGTAAGGTAACTGTGAGCTGACGGTGTAATCAACAGCATCTTTTGTACCAACTGCGGAGCGTTGGCCCACAGCCCAGATACGCACGCTGTCACGTGTGTGCTCCCAGCCCTTGACCTGGGGGAAGAGGGTGCTCGCGGGGCTGGATCGTGGCAGAGTTCTGGTTTGGGGCCAGTTGATTCATGTCGAGATTCGGCCCTTTGAATATCCCGAACTGTCGAGGAGATCACAGTTGTGCTGATCGTGAGCTGTCTGTTTCGAGCTGTATGCGGTAGGACACTACTAGTAACCCATCTGCTGTCATGTATAAGGAGAGGAAGGGAAGGGGAAAGGTAGGGCGAGCGAAAGAGGGCGAGAACGGGGGAGCGGGGGAGGGAAGCGAAGAAGAAAGGATGGGAAGAAAAGGAAGGGGATGACAAGCGGGAGGAGGAGGAGGAGCAGGAGGAGGAGCAGGAGCAGGAGCAGGAGCAGGAGGATAGGCAGGGGAAGGAGGAGCAGGAAGGCGACGACGAGGAGACGGAGGATCGAGGATGGACAGAGGAGGATTGGGAAGGAGGATTCCGAAGGAGGAAGGAGGATCGAGGAGGAGGGAGGAGCAAATCCCAACAATAAGTCAGGGTGCATCTGCAAGCGCCGCCTCGAAGGACGTGGTGCTCCAGGATCCGCAACCGGCCACCGGCTCGAACCTGGGGCTGGGGAGGGGAGGGCGAGGGGGAAGAAGAGGGAGGAGGGAAACGAGGAGGAAGCGGGGAGGGGCATCGAGGAGGGAGGAAGGAGACCACGACGCGCTTCCACCTCCCCGCGCCTGGCTCAAGCCAATGCCTGCGAGTCACGCCCAGCCCTCTTTCCCCCGCCCCCACCCTCGACCCGCGCTCGACCCAATGTCTGCAACTTGGGGCGCACCCCGCCCTTCCCTGCCCGCCCCCCCGCCCCGCGGCGGCAGGGACAGTCAGCAGCGGCAGGGCTGAGGTCGCGCGAGCGGGCAGACCGCGGCAACAGGCACGGCGTGGCCGCCGGGTGCTCGTGCGAGACGGCAGGCAGCGGCAGCAGCTACAGGCGATGCGATCGGCTCGTGCGAGAAGGGCGCAGGCGTGCACAGCAGGCTTGCGACACAGCGCAGTGCCCCTAAACAAGCCCCACTAAGACCCCGCAAGACCTTCCAAACGAGCCTCAAGAGGGCTCCCAGATGCGACTTTGAGGACACTGCCCCCGTTCTTGTTATCCTCCTCCTCCTCCTCATTCACGTCCCCGAACTTGCCCTCATCGTCTTCCTGTCCCTTGTCCTCCTCTTACTCGTCGTTGTCGTGGTCGTCGTTGTCGTGGTCGTCGTCGTCGTCGTTTTCCCCCTCCTCCTCCTCCTTCTCACTCCCCCTCTCCTCCCACTACTCCCCCCCCTCCTCCCATCCACTTTGCCCCCGTCCCCCTGCGGGACCCCAAGGATGGACCGAAGAGGCCCTCAACGGCCACCGCCGTGCTCCAGAGACCTCTCTGTCTCACTGTTCACCGCTGTTGCCAGCTTTGCTTCGCTATGTTTAGGTCGGGCATGTCCCCTACAGGCTGATGTTGGGCAACAAATGAGAAAATAGTCCTAA
>CAUYUJ010016926.1:711398-728898 GCA_963575745.1 Prorocentrum cordatum
CTCCTCCTCCTCCGTCTCCTATTCCCCCTCCTCCTCCTCATGATCCTCCTCCTCCTCCTTCTCCTCCTCCTTCTCCTCCTCCTCCTCCTCCTACTCCTCCTCCCCCTCCTCCTCCTTCTCCTCGCCTGCCTCCAGCCTCTTCCTCGTCCTCCTCATCCTCCAACTCCTACTCCTCCTCCTCTGGCCTTCTCATCCTCCCCGTCTCCCTGCCCCTCCTCCTCCTCCTCCTCCTCATCATCAACATCATCAACAGCATCATCATCATCATCATCATCATCATCATCATCACCATCATCATCATCGTCATCATCATCATCATCAGCATCATCATCAGCATCATCATCATCATCAGCATCATCATCATCATCATCATCATCATCATCATCATCATCAACCATCATCATCATCATCATCATCATCATCATCATCATCATCATCATCATCATCATCATCATCAGCACCATCATCATCATCATCACCATCATCATCATCCGCCTCCTCCTCCTCCTCAAACCTCATCAAACCTCCTCGTCCTCCTCCTCCTCCTCCTCTTCCTCCTCCTCAAACCTCCTCCTCCTCCCCCTCCTCCGCCTCCTCCTTCTCAAACTTCCTCCTCCCTCCTCCTCCCTACGCCTCCTCCTCCTCCGTTCCCTTCCTCATCCTCCTGCTTCTCCTCCTGCTCCTCCTCCTCCTCCGCCTCTCCCTCCCGCCTGCCTCCTCCTCCTTCTCGTGTTCCTGTTCCTCCTCCTCCTTCTCCTCCTCCTCCTCCTCCTCCTCCTCATCATCATCATCATCATCATCATCATCATCATCATCATCATCATCATCATCATCATCATCATCATCATCGTCATCGTCATCATCATCATCATCATCAGTATCATCCTCGTCCTCGTCTTCCTGTTCCTTCGCCTCCTCCCGCTCCTTCGCCTCCTCCTCAGCATCATCAACATCACCTGTATCATCATCATTGTAATCATCATCAGCACCATCATCATCGGCATCAGCACCCGCATCACCATCATCAACACCATCCCTCCTTCTCCTCCTCTTCCTCTTCCTCTTCCTCCTCCCTTCCTCCTCCTCGTGCTTCTCCTTTTCCTCCTCCTCCTCCACCCTCCACCCTCCATCCTGTTTCCCTCCTCTCCCGTCTCTCCTTCGTCCTCCGTCCTTCCTCCTCCCTCCTCCTTCCTCCCTCCTCGACAAAGTCAGAATGCGTCCTCAAAAGCGCGCACGCTCAGTAAAAAACGAACAGATGAACCTCCTAAGATAACTCAGAGGTGAGGGCGGCCATCCGCCTAGAAGTACTTCGCCGTCTGGGCGAACGCGCTCCATCCTCCCTTGTCCTTCCCTCCTCCCTGCTGCCCTCACCTAGGGGAACAACCAATGGCATTAAAAAACATAACAAACTCTGAGGTCCGCTCGGACTTCCAGGCTCGGCGCTGGACACCAAATTCTGTGCCTCTGTCAGTACTTGTTCCCCGAGCGCCCCCTCCTCCCTCCACCCCTCCTCCCTGCTGCTCTCCTCTCCCCCCCCTCTCCCGCGCATGCACACCAGAAGACAGAATGGGGAACCTCCAGGGGTGAGCCTAGAGGTAAGGACGCCCATCCTTCCCTCCGCCCTGCTGCCCTCCACTCCCGCCTCCCCCCCACCTCTTGGCGGCGCGCACAAGGGGGGTAAGGGGAGGGGGGAAGGCTTCTTAGAAGGAGGTTGCGTCTTAGAAGGCGAAGACCCTACATCTGCAGACAAGGCCCGCGCTTCTAAAAATCAGCCTCCTTCTAAGAAACCTTCCCTCCTCCCCCCACCCACCCACACCTGGTGCTTTAGACACCCAAAATCAATACGGAACAAATGGGTACGATGCCCAACAACAAATGTTGTCCCAAATCGGAAGAGGCCGCTGTTGGGCAGGCGGCCTTCTGTCCCAAATGGGCAACGCCCGCGGCGGCGCGGACAGCGAACCCTGATCAAAATGAATAGAAACTGCTGCTGGACATCGTACCCATTCGTTCCGTACCCATTTCGCTCGTGCCGACTCGGGTTTTGCTAGAAGTGCCACTGGCCCAAGGTGTCACAGAATTTCTAAGGAGGCCCCCACGGCCTCCAGAGCACCCCATCACGAGGCCCAGAGGGCCCCCGGGGCTCCAAAAAGAAGCGAAAAGCTGAGGCCCCTTGAGCCAGGGGCACCAGCACCTGTAGCCTTTGAAAAGCCCCCGACCGATGTGCGCGCCGCCATGGAAGAAGAAACAACGACATAAGCATAAACTTTTGGCGCCCGCGCGGATTTCATGGATCTGCGCTGGACCCCCCTCCCTGGCGCGCTCCGGCGGCGCCGGAGGCGCCGCCAGGGGGGCCCCAGCGCGGACCCAAGAAATCCGCGCGGAGCGCCAAAACTTTCTGTTTATGGCGTTCTTCTTCTTCTTCTTCTTCTTCTCGGCTGCACGTAAGATTGACCCTGGGCAAGAGTGACCTTTGGTGCGCGGCTTCTTGGGTGGGCGAGAAGGCCCACACACGAGCGCGCAAGACGCTGCCATCGCACCGAGCACGGCGATCGGGGGACCCCCGTGAGCGCGCACCAAAGGTCACTCCGGCGAAGGGTCACTCTTACGTGTAACTAGTCGACTCTTCGACGCCCACCTCCCCCGGCGGGAACCCGGCCGGCATCCAGACCAGCAGGGACGTGCCGGCGCCGCGCTGGGGCAGCGCGCTCTCCACTGCGAGGCGCACGCCGACGGCCGAGACGTAGGCCGCGTGCGGGGCCTGGGCGGTGACCTCTCGGGCGGCAGCGCGGGACGGCATAGACCACGACGGCCTCGGTCGAACGCGCACGAGGAGGACGAGAGGGGGAACGAGGAGGAGGAGGAGGAGGAGGAGGAGGAGGAGGAGGAGTGGGGGTACCCACATGAGGAGCAGGAGGAGGAGGAGGAGGAGGAGGAGGAGGACGACGACGACGACAACGACGGCGACGACGGCGACGAAGACGACGACGAGAGTGAGGACGGGGAGGATGAGGCGGAGTCTTGCCCGAGCCCTCGGCCGAACGCGCACGAGAGGCCCGGGCCGCGGCGGCGCAGACGGCGGTCGGGGGGAGGATGTCAGCTGCGGCGCGCGAGCACCTGGCTTACCCCTCCCCGCCCGCCCCTCTGCTCCACGCCTCCCGCCTCTGCCGCCCTCCCCCCTCCAGTTCCCCTCCTCTCCCCCCCACGCCTCCCCCCTCGCCTTCTCCTCCGCTGGAGGGGCGGCGGCGGCACAGGGAGGGGGAGGGCCTCGGGCCGACCCGTCGCCACTGGACAGAGAACCGGAATGGACGCCTCATCTGCCGTCGTCGTCGTCGTCGTCGTCGTCGTGGTCGTGGTCGTGGTCGTGGTCGTGGTCGCGGTCGCGGTCGTGGTCGTCCGTCCTCGTCGTCGTCGTCGTCGTTGTGGTCCTTGTGGTCGTCGTCGTCGTCGTGGTCGTCCGTCCTCGTCGTCCTCGTCGTCCTCGTCATCGTCGTCGTCGTCGTCGTCGTCGTCGTCACCCCCCGCACGCTCCGCCCCCTCTGCTCACCTCCGCTTCCCGCTCCTTGCTGCTGCTGGGCGCGCCCCTGCTCACAACAGGGGCCCGGGGCCCGGGATTCCCGGCATCTGTCCGTCTGCTCGGGACGTTCGTCGTCCCCTCCACTCCCGATCTGCTCCACAATCCTCCTGGGGATCGGCGACTGCCTGTGTCTGTGTGCTCTCCTCCCTCCCGGCTCACCCCCATGCCCCCCGCCCCCTGGCCTGCACGCAACGAGCGACCCTGGGCACGCGTGGCCTCTGGTGCGCGATCTTCGCGGGCAGCGTGGGGGGGGGCAGATTCAAGCGCGCAGGCCACCGATGGGGCCGCCCCCGTCTGTGGGCCCACACAGCTCGGGGGTTGCTGAAGGTGCCCCTGGTCCAAGGTGCCCCCCAGCTGTTCGCCCCATTTTGGAGCCCCTGGGGCCCTCTGCGGAGGGAAGACGATTCAACCCGATAGTAACCACCCCGGCATGCGAAGCCGTGTAGTGAACCCACCCAAAGAAGAAATCAAACAGGGCAGTGCTGATTAGTGAACGCCCAGGGCCGTTTAGTAAACGGCAATTGTCTGGTCTGGGTGGTTTTTCTTCCCTTCTGGGCCTCGTGATAGGTGTGTGCCACTCAGGCAAGGGCCACCCTTAGAAGACGAAGAAGAAGAAGAAGAAGAAGAAAACAAACGCCACAAACAGAAACTTTGGCGGTCCGCGCGAATCTCTTGGATCTGCGTTGGACCCCTCTCCCTGGCGCGCGGAGCGCGCCAGGGGCGGCGCCAGAGGCGCCGCCAGGGGGGCCCAACGCGGATCCAAGAAATCGGCGCGGATCGCCACAAGCCTACGTTTACGGCGATTTGTCTTCTTCGATCTCTTAGACGTAGCCGATCCCCCTCCTCCTTGCTGCCGCTCCTGCTGCCGGCGCTCCCGCTGGCCTCTCCTGCTGCCGCTCGCTGCTGCCGGGCGCCGCGGCCGCCTGCGCCGCCGAGAAGCCGCCGTGGTCCCCGCAGCCGCACCCAGCGCAGTCGCAGCCGAGCTCCCGTTCGAGCCAGACGCAGGAGTAGGGGTGGTCGTCGCACGTCAGGTTCCCGCAGGTCGCTGGGCACGCGGGCACCTGCCCGGTCCCTCCCCCTCGCACGCCCTCCCACCTCCCACTCCCCCTCTCCTCCTCCTTCTCCTCCTCCTCCTCCTCCTCCTCATCCTCCTCCTCCTCCTCATCCTCCTCCTCCTCTCCTCCTCAAGCACAGGTGGGCGGGGCGCGTGCTACCATCATTTGGCTCCTTCTCGCTCAGCTAACCTGGCTTCCCGCCTCCGCGTTGGCGCTTGAGGGACACCAGGGCGTCTGGACCGTGTCGGGAGTCGTTTGCTCATAACGGCTTCGTCCAGCCTCTCCTGGTGACGAAGGGGAGCAAATTCACGATTTCAAGGCCCTTGCAGCGTCGTCATCTCAAGTGCCGCATTCCCCCATCACCGCACGGGGGGTATATTTTGGCTTTTGCTGGTGCCGTCATCTATAGTGCCGCATTCTCCCATCACCGCTCAAGGGGGTGTATTTCTGGAGCGTGTCTCTGGGAATTTGTGAGAAGGCGCCCGCTGTGCATCTTCCTCGGCTTCAAGCCCGCCCGGGGCCGCGGTATCCAGTCGGGGTCTTCATCTGGGTGCTGCGCCCCATCCTCCCGCTGGTCTCTACATGCATATTCTGGCTTGGTGGGTTGGAGGCGAATTCAATATTGTTGTTTCAGTGAGTGGTCTGGTTGCGAGGCCGTCTGCGGTGGATGCGATCTCATGTTGGTGCCTTTCGTCACAAGCCTGCGCGTTGGGAGTTCGAGGTTGCCCGATGACCACTGGTTTGTTTCGCTTTCCACTATAGTGGGCCATATCGAGCAGACTTCGTTTCGGTTGAGCCGCCATTCCTCTCTCATTGGAACCACCCGTGTATACGTCCTCGTGGCTGCGTGGTCTTGGGTTGGAGTGAAACTTCAGTTATTTTGGTTTTCCAGGTACTGGCGTGAGGTACTCGCTCATGGTATAGGCGTTGGTGCTTTTCCACGTACTACCCGTTCATGGCCTCCAGCTTCTGGGTCGTGCCGTACGCCTTCCTGTTCGTCTTCTTCTTCGGGGGGTTCAGGGGGAGGTAGGGTTTGAGTTATGAATATTTCGCTACGCGAAGGCTGTAATCCCTGTAATCGCTCTCTCCTCCTCCTCCTTCATCTTCAGCAGCAGCCGTATCATCGACATCATCAGCATCATCATCATCATCAGCATCATCAGCATCAGCATCAGCATCATCATCAGCATCATCATCAACACCCTCATACTCATCATCATGTTCATGATCATACTAATCATCACCAGCAGCATCATCACCATCAGCCGCAGCATCAGCATCAGCATCAGCTTCAGCATCATGATAATCATCATACTCATCATCTGCATCATCATCGCAATTGTCATCGTCAGCATCGTCGTCATCATCATCACAACCACTACCATCGTCATCATGAGTAGCAGCAGCAACTGCATCAGCACACTATAAGCAACATCATCACCAGCATCACCATCATCATCACAATCATCAGCATCATACACCTCATCATCCTCAGCATCGTCGTCATCATCGTCACCAGCATCAGCAGCACCACCTCCACTACCGCCACCACCACCATCGTCAACATCATCAACTTCAGTTTCATCATCATTATCATCGTCATCAGCAGCAACATCATCATCGTCATCATTGTTGCAGTCGCCACCATCATCATCAGCTTCATCGGCAAAAGCATAAGCATCATCATCAGCATCATCACCGTCGCCATCATCGCCGTCTCACGAGCATTGCCAGCATTACAATCGTCGTGACAAACGGCATCAGCAACATCACCACCATCACAATCAGCATCACCACCAACATTATCATCACCATCATCATCACCATCTGAATCATCATCATCATCATCATCATCATCATCATCATCATCATCATCATCATCATCGGCATCATCACAATCGGCAATGTTAGCGTTATCGTCACCGTCACCGCTATCGTGATCGGCATCGCCAGCCTTACACTGCTCATCATCAGCAGCATCTCGTCCGCATCCTCATCTCAATCATTATCAATATCATCATCGATGACCTCAACATCAACCTCGAAGGCATCATAGTCATCACCAACAGCAGCGTCATCGTCGTCATAACCATCGGCGTCATCGGCGACATCAGAAGCAGCATCATCATCATCATCGGCATCATCATCCGCATCAGCATCATCACCATCACTACCACCATCACAATCACCTCCACCATCATCATCACCATCATAATTATTTTCAGCATCATCATCATAATCATCAAAATCATCACCAACCTCACCACCACCATCACAACCACCATCATCATAATCATCATCACCATCCTCATCATCACCAGCATCAGCATCATCACCACCATCACCATCGCAAGCATAATCAGCATCATCATGATCATCATCATCATCATCATCATCATCATCATCATCATCAGTATCCTCATCCTCGTCAGGAGGAGAGGAGAGGAGGAGGAGGAGAAGAAGTGGGAGCAGGAGCAAGAGGAGGGGGAGGAGGAGGAAGAGAAGAAGTGGGAGGAGGAGGAGGAGGAGGAGGAGGAGGGGCAAGTGGAGGAGGGGGAGAGGGCGGGGAAGAAAGCGAGCACAGGGAGGAAGGGGAGGAGCATGGGGGGGCCCAGGGAGCCGCCCCGGAGAGCCCATCGGGGCACCCTCCCAACCAAAAAGTCCGACCGTGGAGCCCGCCAAGGGAAACGCCCCCTTGAGCCCACCCGGACCATCCTGTCGCAAACGTACGCGGTAGCTTACGCGAGCCACAAGCGCGGCACGCCACATTGGAAATGGGAGCGCTTGCGCGCAACCTCACGCGGAGTGTTCACGCGCCAGTGCCGGCGAAGCCTAACCCGTCTTTTTTGCTTCGCTCAGCTGGCTGCGTCCACAGCGCCAATTGCGCGACTCTCTCCACCGGGCCCGCAGATGAGGAAAACCCAGTCTGAGATCATGTTGCAGACCTTCGTCTCCAAGGAGGCTTGGAGGAGGACCCCGCGGGGTGCATGATATGTTGTTCGATTTCCCTCGTCCGCAACATGGTTTTCTTATCTTGACAGCGAAAATGGGAGCGGACAACATGTTCCCATAACTGCCGCCCAAGCGTGGATGCAGCCACACTCCGAAGGCTAGGTCAGAGGCATCGGGATGACGGTGGCGAAGTGCGCGAGACAAATCGGTTACATGTGAAAGCCAGCGTTTATTCCTCACCGAAGGCGTGGTGCCCAGGAGGATGCACAAGGATAGCGAACGTCAAGTGCTTCGGAAAAGCACAATGCAGGAAAACCCATAATCGAATCGATGAATCCGGTCGGCGATCGACATGACTTGGATCGGCAGGGATCGGCATCCGAGTCGGAAGATATCGAATCGGCGGAAATCGGAAGGTTACCAAACCTCCACTGAGAGAGCGGAATCCGCATCGGAGTCCCTAGTCGACTTGAATCGGACTCGGAATCTACCAGAATCGAATCGAATCCGACGAATTGAAACGAGCCTTGCAACGGTAGCGGACGTCGAACCCTCGTTCGCAACGCTGCTGCGTGTGACTCGGCGAGTGTGGCGGCCGACGACTGTCATGCCGCAGCAGGCCCCACCAGCCGTGCCCTCGAGAGCCCTCCCAGTGCGAGGCCGCGAGACACGCCCCCTTGGCCAAATCTGCTCAGAAAGTTGAAGCGAATTCCTTCTCCTCCTCCTCCTTCCTCCTCCTCCTCTCCCCCCTTCTTCCTCCTCATTGTTCCTCCTCCGCCTCCTCTTCCTCCTCCGTCCTCATATCCCTCATCCTCCTCCTCCTTCTCCTCCTCCACCTCCTCCTCCTTCTTCTCCTCCACCTCCTCTTCCTGTTCCCATTCCTCCTGGGCACAGCAAAGGAGGCGGACGCGATGCGTTCGCCCCACCGCGGGGCCGCTCTCTCCGCCAGGTGACTTACCCGACGCCCGACGGAGACAGCAGCGAGCCCCGAAACCGCTGCAGTGAGCGGCGTTCTAAGAGATTCCCGCGACAAACATGCGCGCGGCGCGCCCTGCGCCGGCCACGGACGAGCCGGCAACCTGGTAGGGGGGGCGCGACGCCACCGCGCGCGGGCCTCGGACGACTCGGCATTGCGGCCAGGTACACTCCTAGCGACCGACATGGGGCGGGGCAAACCCGCCGCCCCGCGACCCCCTGGAGCTAGGGGCCGCGCGCTCCTGGCGGGGCCCGAGAGATAAATAGAAATAGTAGAACAGAAAAGAAAGAGAAGAAACGCCAGGCCCACCACGTGGAGTTCCATAAGCTCCACCGACCCACCGATGGCGGGCAGCCCCATGCCTACCTGGTTATACCTGCGCCAGGGGACACTGGTTGCCCCACGCCACTGTGCGGGGCACACGGCGCGTGTTACTGTACATGGGTAACCTGGCCCGCCCCCACAGGCCCCCTTGCCCAAGGGGGGTGCCAGGCGGTAGACGTTTTGAGCCGTGCTCTCCACGACAGTCGACCCTTCAGGCCACACCCGACACCCCGACGTCAGGGGCGGGCCCCAACAGTGGCCAGAACCACTGGTACCACGCAGGCCGACGCAGGCAGGAAAACCAGTCCGCGCCAGCCCTGGGGGGTTTACCCGCGCGGCCCCAGAACGTCGGGTCCCCAAGGGATCTGGGACGGCAAACCGCTTCCACGCGGGGACCACCCGGCAGAGTCGGGGGGCCGCCCCAGACTTCTTTCCCTTTTCCTCCTCCTCGCTCTCTCTCGATCTTTCGAAGCCTGCAAGACGCCCGTTGAAAGCCGCCGCCGACGAGGGCCGCAGACCCGACTGGAGGCCTCCCATATGGGGTCTGACTAGATGGGGTCGGAAGATCGCGACGCATTGCCGAATCATCGCCGATGCATCGGCGACGCATCGGCGATACATCGGCGACGTCAGCGATTTATCGGCGCCGTCGGCGCGAACAGAAATCGGGTTCCACATCGAGACGCCTCGCCGACGCATCAGCGGTGCGGCGCGAGCCTCCGATCCCACCCACTACGAACCCACTTTCCGGCTACACGCAAAGATGACCCTGGGTAATAATGACTTTTGGCGCGCGGCTTGGGGGGGCGCGGGGGGGCCAAACACAAACGCGCAAGACGCTGCTACCGCCGCGCGTTCGGCGATCGGGGCACCCCAGTGTGCCCGCACCAAACCCAGACCACCGACGTCGCGATCTTGTTCGCAACGTCGGCCCCCAGAGGTCTGTCGCCGCGCGTTCGGCGATCGCGGTAATTACCCCAGTGTGCCCGCACCAGCACCAGACCCCCGACGTCGTGATTTTGTTTGCAACGTCGGCCCCCAGAGGTCTGGACCCCTTTTCCCAGGACTGGGTTTTCCTCCTGGGCCGTTTTCTGACGGCCCCCAGGCCCCGCGAGGGCCCCCAGAGGCCGAAAGGGCGAAAAATCTCCCGTCGTGATCCTTTCACAGCGCGAGGGGGTCCTCGTCCTCTCCCTCCTCATCCTCCCCCTCCTTTTCCTCCTCCTCCTCCTCCTCCTGCTCCTCCTCCTCCTCCTCCTCCTCCCCGTCATCCCCGTCCTCCCCCTCCTCCTCCTCCTCCTCCTCCTCCTCCTCCTCCTCTTCCCCTCCTCCTCCTCCTCCTCCTCCTCCTTCTCCTCCTCCTCATCCTCCTCCCTCTCCTTTTCCTCCTCCTCCTCCTCCGCCTCCTCCTCCTCCTCCTCCTCTTCCTCCTCCTCCTCCTCCTCCTCCTCCTCCTCATTCTCCTCCTCCTCCTCCTCCTACTCCTACTCCTACTCCTACTCCTACTCCTACTCCTCCTCTTCCTCCTCCTAGCCGTTCCGCGCCCGAGCGGCCCCTCCCCTGCGTGGGCTGGCCTGGGCGCTCCCGATGCGAATTTCGGAGCGGCGTGGCATCGGGGAGCCATCAAGCCCTATGGGCCATCAAGAAGCAACAGCTAGCCGTGAATGGGCTCATGCAGAAACGCCAGGATGTCCTCCTCTCCTCTCGTCCTCTCCTTTCCCACGCCCCCTCCCTCCTCCTCCTCCTCCTCCTCCTCCTCCTCTTCCTCCTCCTCCTGGCGGGCACTGGTGTCGCTGCACAGCACACTGGCAAAAAAACGCAGGGGCCCGACGCCCTCATCAGCCACATTGCTGACATCAGCGCGTGCGAGAAGAGCGAACAGTGGCCGCAGACAGACTTTGGCTTGGTTCCGAGAGCGGGCGAGAGTAGAGAAACAACCCGACGTGGTCAGCTACAACGCCGGAAGAGCGTGCGAAAACAACGGGCAGTGGCAGGGGGCGCTGGCTAGACTCCGAGTCGCGGAGACGAAGCTAGAGCCTGACGTCCTTCGCTACAACGTTGAAGCCAATGCATGCGAGAAAGGCAAGCAGCGGCAGCAAGCTTTGGCTGGAACGCGAGACGCTGAAGGCAGGCTGAGAGAAACGTGCGGGGGGGCCACGATCAGCTGCAGTGCTGGGCGCAAGCCGTGCGAGAAAGGAAGCGAGCAGTGGCAGCGGACGCTGGCACTGAGCAATACGTGCTGGTGGGCGATCAGTTACAACGTTGGGAGCAGTCCGCGCGAGAAAGGGAGCGGGCAGGGGCAGCAGACGCTGGCGCTGGGAGAAGCGGGCGGGGATGCCACGATCAGCTACAACGCTGGGAGCAAGCCGTGCGAGAAAGGGCGAACGCAGTGGGAGCGAATGCTGGCGCTGTGCAAAACGCGCGGGTGGGCGATCAGCCGCAACGTTGGGGGCAAGCCGCGCGAAAAACTGCGAGCGCAGTGGCAGCTGACGCCGGTGCTGGGCGAAAAGCGGGTGGGCCACGATCAGCTACAACGCTGGGATTAGTCAGTACGAGAAAGGGCGAGCGCAGTGGCGGCGGACGCTGGTGCTGAGCGAAACGCGCGGGCAAGCCACGATCAGCTACGACGCCGGGAGCAGTCCGCGCGAGAAAGGGCGAACGCAGTGACAGCGGACGCTGGTGCTGAACATGCGGGTGGGCCACGATCAGCTACAACGTTGGGGGCAGCCTGTGCGAGAAGGGGGCGCGCAGTGGCCGTGGATGAAGGGAACGCACCCCGCAGACACTGGCGCTGCGAGAAATCGACTGCGAGAAGTGGGGGGCGATGCTAGCGACCGACGGCGTCTAGCTAACTCCGCAAGGAACACTCGCCCACGAAAGTACAGAGACGCACACCACCGACTACATCGCTAGGACCAGTTCGTTCGCGGAAGGCTGGGGAGCAATCGCGCGTGGCAGGGTTGCGTTTCATCGGGGGCCAGTCGAAAGCCCTCTGCGAAAAACGGGAGGGGGGGGGCGAAGCTGGACCAGAGCCAGCCTCTTGCGACAAGCGGGGGGCAATGCTGGAGCCCAATTTTTGACCAAAGACGACCTCCATCGTCCAGGGGCGGCCTGGGGCGAGTGAGGCTTCAGTCGTCGCCGCGGCGCGTGCCTCGCAACTGCAGAGGTCAGGCCAGCAACATCCTGCAACATCCTCCTCCTCCTCCTGCTTTTCCTCCTCCTCCTCCTCCTCCTGTTACACCTCCTCCTCCTCATCCTTCTCCTCCTCCTGCTCCTCCTCCTCCTCCTCCTCCTCCTCCTCCTCCTCCTCCTCCCACCTCCTCCTCCTCCTCCTCCTCCTGGTCCTCCTCCTCCTCCTCCTGATTCTCCTCCTCCTCCCCCTCCCCCTCCTCCTCATCCCCCCCCTCCTCCTCCTCCTCCTCGCACGTGGCCGCAGGCGGACACGTTCCTCATCCGAGCCGCTCTACTGCTCACCGCACCGCGGGAAGCACCTCGGCGACCCTTTCAGGCTGGATCGGACGGACCTTAAGCCCGTTCAAGTAATTGTGAAGAATGGATGCGGCAGCAGGGACATTGAGACAGGTGCTAGATGGAACGGCGATACCAAGGCGCCCAAACACAGAGATGTCCAAAAACGTGGACGGGCCAAGGCGGAGCACGCAAGCCAAATGAGACAAGAAGGGCTGGCAGTCAAGATCGTGAGAAAAAAAGCACCCTCGCCACAAGCACACCCTAGCATGCACGGATACGTCTCTTGAAACCGCCAATCGGTCGTCCATCCACCCATGAAAACTTTCATAACGGCCACCGCAAACGCAACGGGCGTTTTGGCAAGAATCGCCCGAACTTCGTCCCACGGGAGGCTGCGGATCACCACAGCATCAACACGGGTCCAGGAGGCCAACCGAGAGGCGAAGCCGTCCGCGAGGTTAACATTGTGCAGCTCGTGAGACAGACAGATCTTCAGGAATATGTGCATCTTCAACTTCTGGCCAGGAGGCAACTCTAGAATCTGTTCATCAAAAGAATCACTGGCAACGCGAGCGGCAGCAGCGAGCGGAACAAGGGAGCGAGGGACAGACGTGACGAGCTCAAGGCGGCGACCACCGAGCGAAGTGAAGCCATCGGCAGCAGCGGCCAGGAACTCAACAAACGATGGGACTTGCCAGAAAGGCGGGGCGAGAATACGCGTGCGAACTCTCACGGCGAACGTCAGCTCTGTCTCAGCTGCGTCCTGCAAGAGAGGTAAGAGCTGCTGCCAGGCGGTCAAACGAAGACGGCGAACTCTGATCAGGACAGCAGTCCAGGTGGCAAGAATACTTGATATCTTGGGGCCACCCCGTTGGGCAAGCGCAAACCATCCAGCCCCTCGGGAGAACACAATGTGGGGTCCGAAAGAGCTTCGCTAACATCACTGGCTCCTGGCGAACAACCTCAAGCGGGAGAGGCATGAATTGAGAGACATAAAACAGCACAGAGGCGACACGTCTATCGTACAATTGGGCCGTGAGGGCCGTGGGCGAATTCTGATTCGCCAGTCTCGATCCTCGATCCTGCCACTTGGCGACGGGGGCGCGCCACGAGTGCATCGAGGCGGCGGGGCCTAGCCAGAGGCCTAAGTATTTCAAAACATCAACAACTTCAAAAAACGCCCAGGCGGGGATGTGAACGCGGAGCCATTCGGAATACCTACTCGCCAGCTCCATCGAAAAGGCCGCGGACAGCGGCACGATCTTGCACGCGTTTGCCTTCAGAGCGCAGCGATGCGCTCCGCCACGCTGAAGATGCGGAAGAGGATCTTCATGAACGCCAGACGACGAAGCGCAGCTCCAACGTCGTCAGCAAAGGCACGCGCCAGGCCAGCACGCGCTCTCCTCAGCGAGAGCTCCATGTCCTGGTAGAAACCGTCCGTCGCAAAGGCGAACAGCGTGCCCGAGGCCGGGCATCCTTGGATGATGCCGCACCCCTGGAAGAAGAGAAACACGGTGGCAGACATGAAGGCGCCGTAGCACAGCACGTCAGTGTAGAGCGCAATCACAATGAGCTTCACTGGTTCGGGAATGCGCATAGTGTCCAGCACCATACGCAACCACTCATGGATGAGGCTGGGAAAGGCCTGACCAAAATCAAAGCTGACCAACGCTGGCAGGTCGCCTCCTCCTCCTCCATTTTCTCCTCCTCCTCCTCCTCCTCCTCCTCCTCCTCCTCCTCCTCCTTCTCCCCCTCCTCTTCACAGCGCGGGGGGGCCTGGGGAGGTCCCTCCGGCAAAAGGCCCAGAGCCGGCCCGACGCTACGCCCCGGAGCGCCCCGGGTACACGCCCACGCGCAGAGGGCGGGAGCTCGCGCCCGATGACGCGCCCCGGGCGCTCCGTGGCGCGCCATCCCCAGCCGCTTGCAGATTTGGTGCTCGCGCTGTCGATGCTCTGGCTTCCTAGGGCTTTGCAGCGTCGTCCGCACCTTGCTTCTGCGTGTCCGATCTCAGTAGCTGCCTGCACGCCCTCCTGTGCTCAGCTGCGTTATTGCTCTTATGGGCCTTGCCCAGGCCCGACGAATGCTTGAGAGGTCCCTTTCCACTGTGTGCCCAGGGACACTTTTACCGTCGGCGGCTGGGCAGGAGAAGTCTACGCTGGCGATGGATCGTGCCTAAGCGGGGATGCCGTTCGAGCGAATCGTGCCACCATGCAAAGAGGAGGAGAAGGGGGGAGGCGCGGCCGAAAGAGGGGAGGACGGAACGAGCGGCTCAGGGCGGGGACAGATCGCCCCGCGAGCGAGCGGCGCGGCCGGCCCCACAGGCGAGTCCGCGGCGGCTGCTGCGTCAGCGGGCCAGCGGCGGCGGGGCCCAGGAGCCCAGGGATACACAAATAGATACAAGCACACAACTCCCAGGATTCCCCATGTTTGTTCATGTGTTCTGGATTATCGTCTCCCTCCCCGCTGCCCATGTTCTCCCCTATCTTCTGGGGAGTCGACGATGAATTGTGTCTGTGCTTTTTTCCCTCCTGAGTCTCCCGCTACAGCGCGAAGTGTCGTGCACACACCGACGGGTGCTCGAACCATCGGTGGCACCAGCCCCGGTGGCACCGCAGGCGCAAGGGACATCCCTATCAGACGAAGCCAGGACGATAAAATCGGGGGAGGATAACTCGATAATCGCCGAGATCCCGTATAGTAGGGACGCGCGATAAGGATGCAAGGGGGTTGAACGCCCATTTCGAAGCATTTCGAGCGGGGCGCGGCCAACGAAAATGGCCAAGGATAGACCGAGGAGGCTAGAATGCAAAGATAGTTACCCTTGGGAAGCTTGCCCAGCCTTACTATCCGGGATCACTGTAAGTCGAAGCCAACACGAAGCCAACACGAGCCAACATCGAGAATCTCTGCGATCCGGCGGCTCTGGAGGATTTGTCGGGCGGCGCCGCGGCCTTCTCAGAGCGTTCCGGAGAACACTCTGAAAGCGCTCTGGAACGGCTTTATCCTCCTCCTATAGGTGCGTTTTTTATTCGGCGTTTCGACATTGGGCGAAGAAGGGGGGGAGGGGGGTGGTCTGGCTCCGGACCTCTGCTTAGTGCGACTGTTTGGAACCGTGCGTCCTAAGAGGGGGGACTCCACCCGCTCGAAACAAGCGCCCAACACAGCCAAAATCTACTCCAAAGGGGGGGGAGGAGGTGAGAGGGGGGTGCGAGGGCCCGCGCCGATCGGCAAAACAGAAAAACGCTTACTAGTTTCAAGTCGGGCGTGTCCCCCCACAGGGGGATATTCGACGAAAAATTAAAATACTCAACAAAAATACAGCAAATTGGTTCAAAGTGCTCAAAAAATAATCCCCAGACTGTTCTTGGACTATTTTTGAATTTTCCTCCTGTAGAGGGACAGGCCCGACTTAATACTAGTCCCGCCCAGTGCTCGAACAATCGGTGGCGCTGGCCCCAGGCGGCACCGCAGGTACCAGGGAAACAGAGCCCATCTGCCAGGGAGGCGACGGCTCACCGGGCCTGCCGTTTTCTCACGGCGGGGTCCCCCCGGGCTGGTCTTTCATCTCCCTGGGCTGGTCTTTCATCTCGTGTTATGCTGTTCCCATCCTACTTGAGAACCGCATCCCAGAAATAATTTCGAGCACCCGGAAAAGTATCAGAAGAGTGTCAAAACAGTGTCGAAACAGTGTCAGGCGAGTGTCTCCCACGGCCCGACACGTGAAAACCCTTGAGTTTCGGTACTTTCGTGGGCGCTCGAAATTCTTCCTGGTGAACAAGGCTAGAGTAGGTTGGAACAGCACGAATCTCGTGTCGCTCTTTGAGCAGAGAGCGACCGTCCTGACATTCCTACAGGCCTACCACGACAGGTTCTTAAAGCCCCCCAAAATGTTCTAAGAGCAAAAAACAAGGTTCGTAGAACATAGACCCGATGTGTTAAAACAAGACAGCGCCAGCCAGACATGTGCTAGAATCATTTCGTGGGAACCACAAAAGGTTCTGAGCACATTGTTTGGTAGGCCTATAGGCACGCCAGGACGCTTCGCCACTGCTTGAGTTCTGTTGGACGGTCCAGGGGCCTGGCGAGAGGCCCCAGGAGGCCACCCAAAGATCTCCCGCCGTGATCGCTCTACAAATGTCTGGGCCGTCGTCGCCTCGCCACCCTTAGCCGAAAGAAGCCCGAGATTTGCGATGACTTAGGGCCCAAAGCGCTTTCTCAGCGAGGCTGCGCCCTGGGCAGAGGAGTCCAGGGGAGCCGAACTTCAGCACAATTGATGGCATCTGTGCGTTCTCTCTTCCGTATCTGGGCCATGATCGTCTCGCCATCCCCTGAAGATCCGACGTAGCGAAAAAATGACAACATCTCGAAAAATCACGCCCGGAGCCCTAGACCCCATCTTTCAGCGCCATTTTTCGAGCCAGATCGATAACCTCATGCCCGTGAGAATAAACACTAGGGGATAATAAAGTTCGGGGTTCAGGGAGAGATAATAAAAGTAGCCCAGCAGACCTCAGCATAATCTCGAAGTAAGAGATGATCAAGAGGAGACCAAGCCGAGCACGTTTTGAGACATCCTTGGCGTTTAGTTTTCATAGAAATATCCTCAACAATGGCTTATCTCTCATGAAAATTGTTTTTTTGTAAGTGCTCGTGTAGGGTAGCTCATGTGCCTCAATTTCCATGGATAATCAACCCCAGAGATAAAAAAAAAGTTCAGGCGAGCGTGGGGACAGAGAGAAATATAAAAGAAGAAGAATACAGTAGAAAAATAATAAGAAAGAAGAAGAAGAGGAGAATAAGAAGAGGACGAAGAAAGGAAAACTCCAAAGTTCCAAATCTATCAATTTTAATTTACAAACGCTTTATGAAAATTGATGTTTTAAGTGCTCGTGTAGGGTAGCTCATGTGCTTCATTTTCCATGGATAATCAACCCCAGGGATAAAAAAGTTCAGGCGAGCGTGAGGACAGATAGAAATATAAAAGAAGAAGAGGAAAGTATAATAATAATAAGAACATTGCTCGTTTCGTTTGAGTCTGCCTCCCAAAATTATTGGTTTCGCTTGACACATCCTGAAAAAGTGTGATCGCTTCGCTTGATGTTGCTATATCAACATCGCTTGATGTTGCTATCTCAACATAGCGTTTCG
>CAUYUJ010016926.1:733898-746398 GCA_963575745.1 Prorocentrum cordatum
TGGTGGGGTGGACGAGGATATTGGTCATGAGAATAGGAAGATGAGGAGAGAACAAGGAACAGCAAAAACATAAGCAGGAGGACGAGACGGAATGAATAAGGATCAGGATGCAAAGGAGGCGAAGGAGCAGGGTTAGGCAGAGGGGAAGGATGACAGGGAGAAGGAAGAGACAGGGTTACCATACATATCAAGTTGCCCATATATCTATACAAATATACACATACACATGTGCGTGACCGTGCGCATCTGCATATTACGGATACGTTGGAAGCATTACGATTCAGTAGGGAGGGTAGGAAGGAGAAGAGGGAGGAGGAAACAGGGAGGACAGCGACAGAACCAGGAGATCAACAAAAAGCGGAGGGAAGAGAGAGTACGAAGGAGAGCGGAAAAAGGGCAGATCAACAATAGGAGGGCGAGACTGTTGGAGGGGTGATGGTGGAGGAGCAAAGAGGACGAAGATGATGACGATGATGAGGAAGACCAGGATGAAGATAACGACGAGTGAGTTAGCGACCGGCTATAACCAAGGGTGTAATACGGTGATGATGATGACGATGATGATGATGATGTTGCTGATGATGATGGTGATGCTAATGATTATGATACTGATGATGATGAGGGGAGATAATGGGGATGCTGAGCGGGATAAGGATGATGAGGAGAAAAAGAAGGTAATAGAAGAGGTAGAACACGACAATAGGTGTGGGCAGGAGAGAGAAAGGGGGAGAAGGAGCGTAGGAGGAGGAGGAGGAGAAGGGATCGGGAACGAGGGGCAGACCTGATGAGGGGAGAGGAGGAGCAGGAAGAGAGGGCGGGGGTTGATGCGCTGACGCTGATAAGGAGAAGCTCTAGAAGGACGTATAGTGAGGAGAAGCACGAGGAGTACCTAACAGGAAACTGGAAACACGCTTGGCTGGGTTCACCCGCAGCACACGAGAACCGTCTGGCAGGGGGAGATGATGAGGGCCCGTGCGCTCGGCCACATGAGGTCCGAGCGCTGGGGATCTTAGCTGCCCCGATGCGCAACACGCAACACGTAGCCTAACGATACGGAACTCAACACGTACACTGAAAACGTAGGTACGACGCGATACGTTCGCCTACACATGGGCCAATACGTCATCGCACCGACCTTGCAGACGTGCTGCAGCGGATTGGTGCATGGAAGCGAAAAACGAATAGCATTTCACGTGGATTGGTTGTAATCTTCATTCCTGACCTACAAATCCGCACGAAATGCACGTCGTAATCAGGATCGAAATTATCCAGGACCACACAGGCCCACCCCATTATTTTTCGAACGAAATCCTCTCTGCGATGTTGGCACCATGACCAATACGTTGAGCCAACACGCAGCGTATCGACACGGACGTCTTGAACACGGTGCGTGCTGCATATTAAAGCTGGCGTACCGAGGCAACTGAGCCGGGGAGACATGCGACCGCGCGTGGCCTACTCTGGAAACCATGAACCCGAATCTTTTGACGTCTCACCCATCCTCCCGATGGCCTTCCGCCAGCTTCCGTTCAGGGTTAGGTCGGGCATGTCCTCCTACAGGCGGATTGTGAAAAGACAAATGAACAATCCGCCGGCCCCCTTGCGGGGCCATCAGGCTGCGAGGATTAAGGTTGCTGCTCCCTGCACCAGTTCCAGCTTCCAGTTCCCATTTTTACAATACTGCTTCCTGCTTCCTAGTGTAAATTGTAACTGTCCGCGCGAGGGGGGGGAGCCGAAAAGGGCCTTGGTTAGCGTCCCCTGAGAAAATTCTCAGGATTTCTGGGGGGGCGTGGGACACGTAAAAATACGGGAGTTTCTTGCCCCCCAAGCCATGATCCCTCGCAGATTACGCTGTATGCGCGCCCCCGAGGCCACGATTTCTTACAATTTACGCCACATTTGCGTCTCCGAGGCCACGATCCATTGTAAATTACTCCACGTTCGCGCCCTCGAGGCCACGATCCACTGTTATTTACTCTACATTCGCGCCCCCGAAGCCACGATCCCGCGTAATTGACTTGATGTTCGCGCCCCCGCGGCCACGGCTCTTCATAAATTACGACAAGTTCGCGCCCCTGACGCCACGATCCCTCGTAAATTACGCAGCGGGCGCGCCCCCGAGGCCACCGCCATGGCCGCGGGCGTGGAAGGAGCAGGAGGAGGGAGGAGCAGGCCAGAGGAACACGAATCCGCCTTGCGGAGGCTGCCGAAAAGGCGCTCCCCCTCTCCAACACAGGAAAACGACAATTTTCTGTATTGGGGTATGTGCTCCGCTTGTAATCTTTTGCCCCGCCCCGTGTCTAGAAAAATCAGCAGTGGGTTCCACATTCACCCCCCCAGGCCACGATCCCGCGTAAGTTATGCCACATTTGCGCCCCCGAGGCCACGATCCCGCGCGAATTACGCCACATTCGCGCCCCCGAGGCACCGATCCCTCGTAAATTACGCAGCTGTCGCGCCCCCCAGGCCACGATCCCTAGTAAATTCCACCACATTCGCGTCCCCGAGGTAACGATCCCCTGCAAATTACACCAAATTCGCGCGCACCCCCCACGCTACGAATCCACCTCGCGGAAGCTGCCCAAAGGCGCCACTTTTTCTCCAGAGCAGAAACAATAACCTTCCCAGAGATTGCCTGAAGCAATCCCCAGCCGTTCCCAGAGCGCTTCCAGTGAACAATTGGAGGAAAATGCCAAGAAGGCAACAAAGCGTTCAACAACAACTTCAACCTCTCAATCTGTTTTGCTCATCGCCAGCCGCCCTAGCATGACGTTCCCGATTGTCATCAAGACGGCGCCCGAACATACCAATTAGCTCTGATGTATCCCATTATGATAGAGAGGGGGCCGGCGGCAGGGGGCGAAGCCCTTACGGATAGTCACAGTATCATCAAGATTGATTAACTATAGTCGAAGAAGTGTTCTCATACTAGTTTTTGCTATTTTTGAATACTCCTCCTGCACAGGGACGTGCCCGACTTGAGGCCCAGGGACCAATTTCTACGTCCGCGGGCAGCTGCGGGCCTTCGCCGGAGGGCGATGTCGAAACGAGGGCGAGAGGCGTTTCTGGAACGCGCCGCGCGAGCGACCAGGAGGCAGGGGCCTAAAGCAAGACGACCGAGCGACCTGACACGGCGGCTTACGCGGGCCGCGGGCGCGGCACACCGCGTGGAGAAGCTAGCGCTCATGCACGGCCTCACGCGGGAAGCTTACGCGCGAGTGCCCGCGCAATGCAGCCCCGTTGTCCTCTGTCGCTCATGTGGCCCCAACTGTCGCCCATTTGGATGCCTGAGGCGGGTACTGAACAAACAAATTGTACCCACGAACCCGGAAAGGGATAAAGACATGTGCAGCATGGTCACGTTTTCACGATACCCGAAACATCCCACGGCGCGACACCTCACGAAACATCACGACGAGACACCTCACCCACGAGACACCAAACCCACGCCACGAAACACTCCACCACGCTGGGTGTGGTCGTGCTGGGGTGTGGTCGTGCTGGGGTGTGGTCGTGCTGGGGTGTGGTCGTGCTGGGGGGTGGTCGTGCTGGGGGGGTGGTCGTGCTGGGGGGTGGTCGTGCTGGGGCGTGGTCGTGCTGGGGCGTGGTCGTGCTGGGGCGTGGTCGTGCTGGGGCGTGGTCGTGCTGTGGTGAGGTCGTGCTGGGGTGTGGTCGTGCTGGGGTGTGGTCTTGCTGGGGTAGGGTCGTGCTGGGGTCGGGTCGTGCTGGGGTGTGGTCGTGCTGGGGTATGGTCGTGCTGGGGTGGGGTCGTGCTGGGGTGGGGTCGTGCTGGGGTCTGGTCGTGCTGGGGTGTGGTCGTGCTGGGGTATGGTCGTGCTAGGGTGGGGTCGTGCATTTCGCTCGAGACATCCTGCCAAAATTCCAGGAAATCGTACAAAAACAAACGAATTAGTCGAGACATCATCGAAATTCCTGCGCGCGGGGCGCTTTTCCGCGTCGCGGTCGGCTCTGCAAAACCAGCGTGTCGCTCGAGACATCCTCAACAAATTCTGAAACCAAGCGTTTCGCTCGAGACATCCCCAACTCTGCAAAACCAGCGTCTCGCTCGAGACATCCTCAACAAATTCTGAAAAACAAGCGTTTCGCTCGAGACATCCTCAAACATAATTTCGCCGGCCTCCTTCGACCTCGATATTTATCAGGGAATAATTTCGCCGGCCTCCTTCAAGTTGGGCACCGGGGACATGTTTACATAGAACATGATGGACCCACGAACCCGGAAAGGGATATAGACATGTGCAGCATGGTCACGTTTTCACGATATCCAACTGGGCGACACCTCACGAAACATCCCACGAGACACCCCGCGAAACATCCCAGGAGACACCTCACGAAACAACCCACGAGACACCTCACGAAACATTCCACGAGACACCCCGTGAAACATTCCACGAGACACCCCACGAACAGGCAACCACTCAACCAGACACCCCACGAAACATTCCACGGGGGTGCGACTGGGTGTGGTCGTGCTGGGGTGTGGTCGTGCTGGAGTATGGTCGTGTTGGGGTGTGGTCGTGCTGGGGTGTGGTCGTGCTGGGGTGTGGTCGTGCTGGGGTGTGGTCGTGCTAGGGGGGTGGTCGTGCTGGGGGGTGGTCGTGCTGGGGCGTGGTCGTGCTGGGGCGTGGTCGTGCTGGGGCGTGGTCGTGCTGGGGTGTGGTCGTGCTGTGGTGAGGTCGTGCTGGGGTGTGGTCGTGCTGGGGTGTGGTCTTGCTGGGGTGGGGTCGTGCTGGGGTGTGGTCGTGCTGGGGTGTGGTCGTGCTGGGGTGTGGTCGTGCTGTGGTGGGGTCGTGCTGGGGTGGGGTCGTGCTGGGGTGTGGTCGTGCTGGGGTGTGGTCGTGCTGGGGTGTGGTCGTGCTAGGGTGGGGTCGTGCTGGGGTGGTCGTGCTGGGGTGTGGTCGTGCTGGGGTGTGGTCGTGCTGGGGTGTGGTCGTGCTGGGGTGGGGTCGTGCTGGGGTGGTCGTGGGCGGTCGTGCTGGGGTGTGGTCGTGCTGGGGTGTGGTCGTGCTGGGGTGTGGGTGCGTGCTGGGGTGTGGTCGTGTGGGGTGTGGTCGTGCTGGGGGGTGGTCGTGCTGGGGGGTGTCGTGCGTGCTGGGGGGTGGTCGTGCTGGGGCGTGGTCGTGCTGGGGCGTGGTCGTGCTGGGGCGTGGTCGTGCTGGGGTGTGGTCGTGCTGTGGTGAGGTCGTGCTGGGGTGTGGTCGTGCTGGGGTGTGGTCTTGCTGGGGTAGGGTCGTGCTGGGGTCGGGTCGTGCTGGGGTGTGGTCGTGCTGGGGTATGGTCGTGCTGGGGTGGGGTCGTGCTGGGGTGGGGTCGTGCTGGGGTCTGGTCGTGCTGGGGTGTGGTCGTGCTGGGGTATGGTCGTGCTAGGGTGGGGTCGTGCATTTCGCTCGAGACATCCTGCCAAAATTCCAGGAAATCGTACAAAAACAAAGGAATTAGTCGAGACATCATCGAAATTCCTTCGCGCGGGGCGCTTTTCCGCGTCGCGGTCGGCTCTGCAAAACAAGCGTTTCGCTCGAGACATCCTCGGCAAACTCTGCGGAGCAAGCGTTTCGCTCGAGACATCCTCAACACACGAAAAAGTGGCCCGCACCCTGTGATTTATCGATCGGGATTTCAAAAACAAGCGTTTCGCTCGAGACATCCTCAAATTTTAATTCGCCGGCCTCCTTCGACCTCGTTATTTATCAGGGAAAAAATTCGCCGGCCTCCCTCAAGTTGGCACCGGGGGACAGGTTTACCTACTAAAAGAGAACCCTGGGCCGGAGCCCTTTCCGGGAACATGATGGACCCACGAACCCGGAAAGGGATATAGACATGTGGAGCATGGGCACGTTTTCACGATACCCTACGGGGCAACACCTCACGAAACATCCCACGAGACACCTCACGAAACATCCCACGAGACACCTCACGAAACATTCCGCGAGACACCTCACGAAACATTCCACGAGACACCCCGCGAAACATTCCACGAGACACCCCACGAAACATTCCACGACGACAGGCAACCACTCAACCAAGGCGGTGTGGTCGTGCTGGGAGTGGTCGTGCTGGGGTGTGGTCGTGCTGGGGGGTGGTCGTGCTGGGGTGTGGTCGTGCTGGGGGGGTGGTCGTGCTGGGGGGTGGTTGTGCTGGGGCGTGGTCGTGCTGGGGCGTGGTCGTGCTGGGGCGTGGTCGTGCTGGGGTGTGGTCGTGCTGTGGTGAGGTCGTGCTGGGGTGTGGTCGTGCTGGGGTGTGGTCTTGCTAGGGTGGGGTCGTGCTGGGGTGGGGTCGTGCTGGGGAGGGGTCGTGCTGGGGTGTGGTCGTGCTGGGGTGTGGTCGTGCTGGGGTGTGGTCGTGCTAGGGGTGTGGTCGTGCTGGGGGGTGGTCGTGCTGGGGCGTGGTCGTGCTGGGGCGTGGTCGTGCTGGGGCGTGGTCGTGCTGGGGTGGGGTCGTGCGGCGTGGTCGTGCTGGGTGTGGTCGAGCTGTGGTGAGTAGTGCTGGGGTGGGTCCGTGCTGGGGTGTGGTCTTGTCTGGGTATGGTCGTGGCTGGGGTCGGGTCGTGGCTGGGTGTGGTCATGCTGGGGTATGGTCCGTGCATGGGGTGGGGTCTGCGTGGTGTGGGGTCGTGCTGGGTCTGGTCGTGCTGGGTGTGGTCCCGTGCTGGTGTTATTGGTCGTGCAGGGTGGGGTCGTGCATTTCGCTCGAGACATCCTCCAAAATTCCAGGAAATCGACGAAAAAACAAAGAAGTAGTCGAGACAATCAGCGAAATTCCTCGCGCGTGGGCGCTTTTTCCGCTTTTTTCCCGCGTCGCGGTCGGCTCTCCAAGAACAGCGTTTCCGCTCGAGAACTCCTCGGTAACTCTGCGAGCAAGCGTTTCGCTCGAGACATCCTCAACACACGAAAAAGTGGCCCGCACCCTGTGATTTATCGATCGGATTTCAAAAACAAGCGTTTCGCTCGAGACATCCACAAATTTTAATTCGCCGGCCTCCTTCGACCTCGATATTTATCAGGGAAAAAATTCGCCGGCCTCCTTCAAGTTGGCACCGGGGGACAGGTTTACCTACTAAAAGAGAACCCTGGGCTCATGCCCTTTCCGGGAAAAAGAAAACCCTGGGCCCAAGCCCTTTCCGGGAAAAACAGGCACGATGCCCGACGACTGGTGCTGTCCGACACCGGCAGCGGCCGCGACGAGGGCCTCCCAGGAGGCCCAAAGCGGGGAGAACGAGGCAAGGGTAGCGGTATGGGTGTACCTTTTCCTCCTCCGAGTTCTTTACGTACCCGTTTCGAACGTCCCGAGCTCTCGCCCAGGCCAGCCGCATCCTGCGGGCGGGTGGTAATGAGAAGTGGCCTTACTTTGGAGTGAAGAAGAAGCCCCCGAAGGGGCCCTGTAGGGCCCCTGTTGGGCCCCTGCTGGCTCCGAGAGGGGCCCTAAAAAGGGCCCCTGGAGGGCCCCTCTCTTCACCCCCACCACTACCATACGTAGGTACCACCACTACCATAGGTAGGAAAAGCAGGAGCAGAAGAAAGAGGAGGACCTTCCCATCCTCCCTTCTCCCCCGTCCTACTCATGGTAGCGATAGTGGAAGATTGGCCAATCACAGACCCTTGCCGCTGCAGTCGTGGTCGTCGTCGCCGCCGCCCTCGCCGTTGCCCTCGTCGTCGTCGTCGTCGTCGCCGTCGTCGTCGTCGTCGTGGCCGTAGCCATTCTGGCTCAAGTTCGATACCTTGCCGCGCGGCTTCGAGCTTGTCCGCAGCCCTGCGGAAGGCTTGAGAGGTTTCGGCGCGTGCGTTTCGCGATCGTGCGGCCACAGGGGCCATTGCAACCACGGCACCTCTGTCTCAGGTGCCAATGTGTCTCCTGTTTCCATCTCAGCGCTTGGCAGCGATGGCCTGGCGCGCGGGCGCCCCCTGGTGCGACAGCGGCTGGCGCGGCCGCGGCAGCGCGAGGGGAGGAGCCCGCAAAGGTGTCGAGAAGAAGCAGAAGTCATATGGTGTGTGCTCTGTTTGCAAGCATCGGGAGCACACGGCTCACCGGAGCTGGTGTTGTTATAAGTGTGGCGGCCTCTGCATCGGAGACGACGAAGGTGCCCCTGCTGGACGCGCGAGCGGGGAGCGCGGAGAAGCCTAAGTTCAAGGAGGTGGTGGGGATGACCTGCGCGCCGCTGCGCAGGTCCCGCTGGCTGCTCGGCCTGATCTGCAGGGTCGACTGAGGGATTTTGTCCAGCCCCCACCACCCGAAGCTGCAGAGTGGACTCAGGCGCAGCTCTCGGATGGTGCCTGTGCCGAGCGCACGCACCTCATTCGAGAAGTTGAAAGCCATGCTCGAGCTGTTCGCCTCGCCTCTCAAGACTTGCGCCAGCGCAGGTGCAAGGTGCAGCGCCTGCAGGGGCAGCTCGCGGATGCGCGGGCAGCAACGCAAGCGGCGTTGGACGCGGAGCGAGAGGCGCAGGCGAAGAAGACGGCTGCGGATGAGATGGTCGCGGCCTTCAAGGAGGAGGACTGGGTCGCTCAGAAGCAGCGGGAGCTCGCGGCGGCTGCGGCGGCCGCGCGGGCGGCGGAGGCGCGGGCGCGGCCTGCTGGCGCCCCCCTCCGCGGGGACTGCGGGCGCCCCGCATGCCCCGCCAGGCGGCGGGCCCGCGGGCGCAGGCGCGCCTGGCAATGGCGGCGCGGCCGATGGCCGACCGCCACATGGCGGAGCTGGTGGCGCCCGCGGCCCCGCAGGCGATGGTGATGTACCGATGCGTGCTGATCTAGCTGACCTCGCTGGCTATGATGAGCCTCGTCTGCGTGAATTTTGCGCAGAGCGCCAGCTGCCCTTCCAGTTCGTCAAGCAGTTAGTGCAGTTGCAGAAGCAGATCTACGAGGTCCCCCAGTCGGAGGCGGGGTCCGACGCTGGGTCCGATGCTGGTGATCTGTTTCCTCCTGACGCCGCCGATGAGCTGGCCGCCCTCAGGAAGCGCTCCCTCGAGGGCGCCATGGGGCAGTCTTCTGACCAGCACAGCATGGAGGAGCTCATGTCCCAGAGGTCTGCAGCACGCGCAGCCAAGCGCATGCGACGGGCCCAGGACGCGGTCGGCGCGCAGTTCAAAGACCTATCCCAGGCTGCTGTCCAGCAGATGTCCAGGCCTTCTGTTTAGCAGTGGGCAGCGTGTGAGGCTTGTCGATTGTAATATGACTCGTTGGAGTGCCCTGGCGAAGTCTTTCCTCGCCGATTTGCATATGAAGGCTGACGCCTCTCTGTCCTGTGAACACCGCCAGCCCCCCGCCGAGTTGAAGGAAGCTCAACGACAAATGGCCGCCATGCAATGGCGACCCCATGTTTTGCCTGCATCTCCCTCCCCAGGGGGTGGTGCCCATGGGGGGGGTAGGAGCTGCGGTGCACAAAGGGCTTTTCTTTGATAAATTTCTCACGCATAATCGCGTGACCCGCGAAGTAGGTGCTGGTAACGGCTGGATGTTCTTGGAATTGAAAACCCAGAGGTACACCCTAGCCGTAGGCGTAGTCTACATGGTCGCTGACTTGGGGTCTCGGGGGAAGCATTCGGAAGATGAGGCATAGCAGTAACTTAGTCAATTCGCTCAAGATTCCCTGGTTGTTGGCTGGTGATTTCAATTCCGATATTGGGCTTATGGAACTCTGTGGATTTTTGAAGATGTCTCAGAGCCGAGTCCTGCCGTCAGTGGGCGTTGAGTACACGTGCAGTATGGGGACGGATACGCCGATTGCTTATGTGATTGCTGGTGGGACCTTGGCGCCATACCTGAAGGTGAATACGTATTACGCGTCCCCTTTCAAGACGCACTGTGCGCTCGACATCCAGCTCCCGCATGCAGCTCTTTTGCAGGAATTAAGTCAGAAAGTGAAGCCGCGAAGTGTCCCTGTGGTTGAAGGGCCACGTCTTCCATGGCCCCAATGCCTCGCGGCTGCCATGGCGCGGTGGCGTGTGGATGACCTGTCATACTCCCACCTCGCCCCTCACGCACGCCGGCACTTGTCTTACGTTTTGACGTCGTGGTCACGAGCTACGGAGGATATGATAATGATGCGCGAAGACATTGAGCATGAACACGAGTATGCATGGCATGGTGGGCGCGGCGCGCATGCGAGTGCACGGCGCACCACGCTTGTCGATCATCGTACCACGTCTGGCAGTTTCCTGGAACCAGCATTGACTTTCTGGTCTACTGTCTCCCAGAAGTTGTTTGAGCTGAGAGTGGCAGTGCAGCGCGGGTATCATAGGGCTGAAGTTCCCGAGCATATTTCGGCTCGGACTCTGTTGCAATATTACCTCCACGTGGCCATCCTCCGACGCCTCGTGGCCATCCAGCGTGATGTTGTCTCGCCTTGCCCACGCGACGGGCCGAATGCACGCGTGGGTAGAGACGAAGGTCTCGACCACGTGCGTCGGAGGAAGCGCAGCTTCGCTGCAGCCCGTGCAGATACGGTGCGAGAGCAAGGCCACTGCCCCGTCAGGCTCCGCACCCCGATCAAGTGTAACATCTGTCGTGCTGAGTTCCGTGTGCGCGGGGCGGTTTCCGACTTCTGGCCCAGCGCGTGCACGGGCAGTCGTTCCGCCCGCTTCTCTGCCACGAGGCGTGGGGATCAGGTTTTTGGCCCTGTGCCCGTGGAGCTGGGCGCTGGAGCCCATCCTTTGGCCATCCACTGCCGCGAGACCCATGCCTTGCCGGTGTTGAATGGGATCTTGTTTTGCTCGGCCGGTGGTGTTCCGCGGTGCCAGGCTGTCGCGGCCTGCGGGTCCAGTGCGGGCCCCCGGCCCGAGCAGGACTGCAGGTCCTGGGGCGTCTGGCACGAGGGCTCCCGCCGACGTCGGGAGTGTCTTCCCCTCGAGAGTAATGTGGCTGGGGCGGCCGAGCTCGTACTCGGGAGCCGCGCTCTCGCCATAGCGCCATAGCGTCGTCGTCGTCGTGGTCGTCGTCGTCGTCGACGTCGTCGTCCTCGTCGTCGTCGTCGTCGTAATCGGCGTCGTCGTCGCCCTCGCCGTGGTCGTCGTCGTCGACGTCGTCGCTCTCAGAGTGGTTGTCCTCGTCACCCTCGCTGTGGTCGTCGTCGTCACCGTCGTCGTCGTCGTCGTCGTCGTCGTCGTCGTCGTCGTCGTCCTCGTCGTCGTCGTCCTCGTCGTCGTCGTAGTCGGCGTCGTCGTCGCCCTCGCCGTGGTCGTCGTCGTCGACGTCGTCGCTCTCGCCGTGGTCGTCGTCGTCGTCGTCACCGTCGCCGTGGTCGTCGTCGTCGTCGTCACCGTCGTCGTGTTCGTGGTCTTGGTCGTCATCGTCGTCGTCGTCGTCGTTGCCGTCGCCGTGGCCTTGTGCCGTCGCGTGACTCCCCAATGATTTTTTTAGCAACATCTACCCCTGGAGGTCTTGACCCATTCTCCGGGACCGGCGTTTCATCCTGAATCGTCTTTCTAGCGGTCCCGAGGCCTGACGAAGGCCCAGGAAACCCAGACTAACCGAAAAAAACATCCGGCGCAAGTGGTTCACGACTCGAGGGGGTCTGGCTCTCGCCCAGGCCAGCTGCGCCATTGAGGGGCAACGAGAGGGGGGCACTTGCACAGAGGGGGAAGCATCGCCCTGGAATCGCCGGTACATCGCCGATAGATCGGCGATTGGCCCCCGATAGTGATCAGCACGTTCCTGGGCAAGTTGGGGCTATCGGGCACCTACCGGCAGTCAATGGGCGACACGGGGTCGACGCATCCCCCCTCATGCCTACCTCCCACTATCGTTGCCCCTGAGCCACGTTGCATCTTCAAGGGGCCTCGTCTGTCCCATCGCGCCCGCCGTCCGTGTCGCATTCATGTTGAGCCCATGTCGAACGCGTCGGATCCGGGTCGAACCCGCGCCAATTCCATATCGAATCCCAGTCGGATGGACGTGTAATCTGAATCGGACCCACGTCGAAACACAAGAGAAAACAGCCAGTTACGGGACAGGGCAGGCCCCACAAAAATGCAACGTGAGGGGCCTGGCTTTGTGGATGTCATGAAAATGGATACTCTAACGCTCCGATCGTTGAAATAAAGGTGTGTTTAACATGTATGGGACTTGTTCTAGACATGCTTGAAAATGGACTTGACAGGTTTGGGACATGTGCGACTGATGTTTTTGACATACGAACTTGATTTGGCAACATGTTTCCTCCCCATCGACCGACTCCCACAAGCCTTAAGTCGGGCGATTCCCCCTACATGGGGATTTTGGGCGAAAGATAAAACATGATGGACCCACGAACCCGGAAAGGGATAAAGACATGTGCAGCATGGTCACGTTTTCACGATACCCAACTGGGCGACATCTCACGAAACATCCCACGAGACACCCCGCGAAACATCCCACGAGACACCTCACGAAACATTCCACGAGACACCTCACTAAACATTCCACGAGACACCCCGCGAAACATTCCACGAGACACCCCACGAAACATTCCACGACGACAGGCAACCACTCAACCAAGGCGGTGTGGTCGTG
>CAUYUJ010016926.1:751398-757215 GCA_963575745.1 Prorocentrum cordatum
ACAGAACGCAGAACGCCGTGGTCCAGCCGCCTGGGGGTGCGGTGAACACGAGGACGCCATCCAATAACTCTGTCGTGTCGGTCTCGAACCCATTCACAGCGCGGACAGCTGATCCAAGAAACTTTTGGCGGGCGTGGTCTTACAAGGCCGGGATGACCTACACTTTTTGTGGCTTTCTTCAAGAGAAGAACAAGAGAGAGAGAGAGAGAGAGAGAAAGAGAGAGAGAGACCCCCCGTTTCCCTGCGCGCCCCGCGAGGACTGACCTCAGGCCTTGACCATAGGCCGCAGGGTCGGATGTCTCTGGGGGGTTGTGGCGTTGGCGCTGCGGCCGCTGGTTGGGGTTGAAGAGGTTCTGGGGGCTGCGGCGTTGGCGCTGCGAGCGCGGGGGCGCTGGGTGCCTCGAACTAGTGGCAGCGGCAGCGGCACAGCAGGCGTGTGTGGTGGCAGAGGCGGAGGCGGGCGCGGTCGCGCAGGCGGGGTAGCAGTGGGGGGGCTGGCTGCTGGCGCAGCAGTGGCAGCAGTGGCGGCGCCGGCGGGCGTGGCTGGCAATGCCAGAGGCAGCGGCAGGGGTGGCGGCGGTGGCGGCGCTGGTGGCGGCGGCATTCGCAGTAGTGGCAGTGGCAGCGGCAGCCGCGGCGGCATTTCTTGGCTCTGCGCAGGGCGCCCCAGCACGGCGCTCATGTGCCTAAATTCCTCGTTCCCGCCGTGTGCAAATCCCCTAATGAAATTAAATCGCTTTACTTGCACAGGATTCTTTCTACAGTGATTTCCGTTGCAGTTGCAATATCACTACATTTTGGGAGTCTCAGGGGGGTTTCCTGACCTCATTCTGGGGATGGCGCGCTGAGCCCTGGAGAACCTGCGGACAGCCACGTCCGAGATTGAGGAACAATATTCATTTCTCGGGGTTGGTGGGGGGAGCGCACCATTGCACACGGGGGGCGTACCATTGTACTCGCCACAGCCTGGTGGCGGTGGTGGTGGTGGTGTTTGTGGCGCGTGTGGCCGCAGCAGTGGCGGCTGCGGTGGTGGCAGCATTGGTGGGGGCGGCGGTTTTTGTCGCCGCGTTGTTGGTGGTGCCGCAGGGGTGCCGCATGGGCGGCGGCGTTGGCGGCGGCGGTGGTGCTGGCGGCAGCGGCGGCGGCGGGGATCGCGGCCGCCGCTGGGGCCGCGCAGTCTTAGTCGTAGTCGTAGTCGCAGCAGCAGTAGTAGTAGTAGTAGTAGTGGCAGTAGCAGTGGTAGCAGTAGTAGTAGCAGTAGTAGTAGTATTAGTAGTAGTAGTTGTAGTAGTAGTAGTAGTAGTAGTAGTAGTGTAGTAGTAGTAGTAGTAGTAGGAGGAGGAGTAGTAGTAGTAGAAGTAGGAGTCGCAGTCGTAGTCGTAGTAGTAGTCGTAGTCGTAGTGGTAGTAGGAGTAGTAGTAGTACTAGTAGTAGTAGCAGTGATAGTTGTAGTAGCAGTAGTAGTGGTAGTGGTGCTAGTGCTAGTAGTAGTAGTAGTAGTATTGGTGGTAATAGTGGTGGTCGCAGTAGAAGTCGCAGTAGTAGTAGTAGTAGTAGTAGTTGTGGTAGTAGTAGTAGTAATAGTAGTAGTAGTAGCGGTAGTAGTAGTAGTAGTAGCAGTGGTAGTGGTAGTAGTAGTAGCAGTAGTAGTAGTAGTGGTAGTAGCAGCAGTGGTAGTAGTAGTAGTTGTAGTAGTAGTAGTAGTAGTAGTAGTGGTAGTAGTATTAGCCGTGGTCGTAGTCGTTGTCAAGAGAAGAACAAGAGAGAGAGAGAGAGAGAGAGAGAGAGAGAGAGAGAGAGAGAGAGAGAGAGACCCCCCGTTTCCCTGCGCGCCCCGCGGGGACTGGCCTCAGGCCTTGACCATAGGCCGCGGGGTCGGATGTCTCTGGGGGGTTGTGGCGTTGGCGCTGCGGCCGCTGGTTGGGGTTGAAGAGGTTCTGGGGGCTGCGGCGTTGGCGCTGCGAGCGCTGGGGCGCTGGGTGCCTCGAACTAGTGGCAGCGGCAGCGGCCGGGCCCGTAGCGGCAGGGCAGCCAGTGGCACTGGGGGCGGCTGTGGTGTTGGTGGCGGCGGCGTATGGGGCGGATAGTGGGGGGCGTGGCCGCGGCAGCGGTGAAGCAACGGCGGCGGCGGCGATAGTGGTAAGGTGGAAATGGTATTTGGGGCGAAGGGCGCTGGCCGCGGCGGTGGTAGTGGCTGTGGCGCGCCGCAGGGCAGGCGTGTGTGGTGGCAGAGGCGGAGGCGGGCGCGGTCGCGCAGGCGGGGTAGCAGTGGGGGGGGGCTGGCTGCTGGTGCAGCAGTGGCAGCAGCGGCGGCGGCGGTGGGCGTGGCTGGCAATGCCAGAGGCAGCGGCAGGGGTGGCGGCGGTGGCGGCGGCATTCGCAGTAGTGGCAGTGGCAGCGGCAGCCGCGGCGGCCGTGCCTGTGGGGGCCTCAGGGCTTCGGAGGCACAACAGAGGGTCGCAAATGGGGATGTCTTGGCTCTGCGCAGGGCAACCCCTGCACGGCGCTCATGTGCCTACATTCCACGTTCCTGGCGTGTGCAAAGCCCCCATCCAAACTAAACCGCCTTACTTGCACAGGATGCTTTCTACAGGGATTTCCGTTGCAGCTGCAATGTCACTACATTTTGGGAGTCTCAAGGGTGTTTTCAGGCTCCATTCTGGGGATCCTCCACAGTTTCACTGAAGCCCTACCGAGGCAGTGTCAGGGGCTGCGCTGCGCGGTGTGGCGCGCTGGACCTCAAGGCCCACAGCAAGCACAGGCACAGCAGCTGCAGGCACCTCTCTCCGTCCCCCCCCCCCCCGCCTGCCTGAGGCAATGCAGTGAAATGGGAAAGGGCATAGAATGGGGCAAGCAGAACGTGCCCCCCCTTTCCATTGGGAAAATATGATATTGTAGTGAAATGGGGCTGACATTCTTCCACAATCTGACCTACTTGGGTTCAATTCTTGGTGGTGCCTTTGGGGCCGCTCCAAGGCGCAGCAGCTGACAGCAGAGCGGGGCGAGCACTGCTGCAGGACCGCGGAGAACCCTGCGCACACGGCCGCGCGGGAGGGCACGGGGAGCGCCAGAGGGGATGGCACTACACCGCACACAGGCCAAGCGGCAGAATTCAAACAGCGATTCAAGCCGATCCGCGCCGCCGAAAACGATGCCTCGAGCGCGGAGAAAAACGAACCACGCGAAGTCGACGCGGGCTTTTGGGGAGCTCTTCCGGCGGCTCTGCGCCGCGGCGGCTGGGCCAGGGCAGGGCAGAACCACCTCGGAGGGCGCGCTTCGGCTGCTGATGCTGAGCGGGTCTGGGCGCCGATGGCGACAACGTGGGCGCCGGTGACAGCCGCGACGAGGACCACAACGACCACGACGACGACGGCGAACGACCACGACGACGACGGCGAGCGACCACGGCCTTCGGGGCCTGGGGGTGCAGGGCGGGTTCCAGCGAGCTGCGGATTGCCCGTGCACCTCCCGCGCCCTGGGAACAACTGCAGTTTCGTGGGGGCTGGGCTGGCTGGGCGCGGCCCTGCGGCAGCCGCGGGGCCAGGCATCTGGAAGCGGAAACGGAGGCAACGCAAACAACAGCCGGGCCTCTCCGCTGTCTGACGGCTATCTTGGGCGATTTGGACCGATCGATCGGCGACTCGGGGGGTTCTCTCTATTTCCCTCTCTCTATTTCTCGCGTTCTTTCTCTCTCTCTCTCTCTCTCTCTCTCTCTCTCTCTCTCTCTCTCTCTCGCGCTCTCTCTCTCTCTCTCTCTCTGAAGCGTGCAATGATGACAGAAACCGCGTTACTTGAAAAGGGCTCACACTATAGTGTCTATCAATTAGCAAAAACCTGGCCGTGGCTGCGAGGGAGGATTGCGCCCAAGTCTCCGTGGCAGAGGGGATGGTGCAATAATGAGCGGTAGGTGTGCTCTCACAGATGTTGGGAGCGGTGGCAGCGGCGGGGGGCGGGGGTAGCCGCAGCATTGGTCAGCACTGGTGGCCCCAGAATTTTGTTAGTTGTGGTTGTCACTGCTGCGCTTGCAGCCGACGTGGGATTAGGGGACGCGGCGGAGGCGGTGGCAGTGGACGTAGCGGCAGCGGGGTGGGGGGGGCAGACGTGAGGCACAGGCGGCGATGGCGGCAGCATTGCTGGGGAGCTGCAGGTGGTGGTTTTGGCGAGTGCCCCCCCCCCCCCCTCCCCCCCCAAGGGACGCATGTTTTTTTCCGCAACCGCGGGCGTGGCCGCCCTGCCCTGCTGGCCCCCGTTGCAGTCAGACACCTCCAGGGCCCAGCGCGCAGCCAGCTGCCTCGCAAAGGGTTAAGCCCAAGCACCCGCGCTCTGAATGCCTAGGAGACTCCGTGCAGGATCCTTAAATTGACCAGAAGACCCCCTGGAGATTCCCAAAATGTAGTGATATTGCCATTACAAGGAAAATCACTGTAGACAACTTCCTGTGCAAGTATGGCGGTTTATCCGAGAATTGGGTTTGCATACACAACAAATGTAACATCCAGGCACATGCGCGCCTGGAGCGGGGACGCCCTACGCAGAGCAAAGAAATCCGAATTTGCGACTCTCGTGCGTGCCTCAAAACGTTGAGGCCCCCACAGCCCCTGGCGCTGCAAGCAACAGACCCCCTTGAAAGTCCCAAAGACGTCGAGGTTCTGGCTCCGGATGCCCCAGACGCCCCACCCCTGAAGCCCTTGACCCCTTATCAGCATGGGGGCCTGCGAGGCCCGCGCGGAGCCAGCCCCCCCAAAGAGGTGGCGGCCCCAGCCGCGAGCAGGGACAAAGACATGACAACATAAAAAAGGGGGCATGCCCCTGAAGCTGCTGCTACTGCTGCTGCTGTCGGCTTTTGCTGCCGCGGGCGCGGCCGCCGCCGCTGTCGCCGCCACTGCCACTACTGCGACAGCCGCCGCCACCGCCGCCACCCCTGCTGCTGCCTCGGGCGGCCTTGCATGCCAGGCCGACCACCGCCGCCGCCGCCGCTTCTGCGCCGACAGCTGACCACGCCTGCCCCACACCGCGCCTCAGCCACCACCACCGCTGCGGCCATCGCCTATCGCCCCCAATACCGCGCCCACCCCCACCAACATCGCCGCCGCCACTACAGCCGCTGCCGCCACCATGGCCCCCACTGCCTGCCCCATGCGCCGCCGCCACCAACACCGCTGCCGCCCCCACTGCCACTGGCTGCCTTGCAACCACAGCCCCCGCCGCCGCCGCCGCCACCAGCCCGAGGCACCCAGCGCCCCAGGACCCGCAGCCCCAACGCCGCCGCCCCTAGAACCTCTTCAACAGCAACGGCGGCCGCGCTCGCCGCCGCCGCCGCTGCCGCCACCACAATCACCGCCACAGCCGCCGCCCACGCAGCACCCCTAACAGCAACGCGGCGACGACAACTGCCGCCCCACCACTGCTGCCACCACTGCTGCCGACCACCGCCCCAGCCACCACCACCACCACCACCACCACCACCGCCAGCACCAGCACCAGCACCAGCACCAGCACCAGCACCAGCACCAGCACCAGCACCAGCACGACGACGACGACGACGACGACGACGACAACGACGACGACGACGACGAAGACGACGAATACCACTACCACCACCACTGCCACCACCACCACCACGCCTACGACTGAGACCACGACAGCCACCATGACTACCACTACTACCACTACTACCATTATTACCACTACTTCTACTACCACTACTGCCACTACAACTACTACTACTACTACTACTACTACTACTACTACTACTACTACTACTACTACTACTACTACTACTACTACTACTACTAGTACTACTACTACTACTACTAC
>CAUYUJ010016926.1:757315-844815 GCA_963575745.1 Prorocentrum cordatum
CACACACACACACACACACGCACACACACACGCACACACACGCACACACGCGCGCACACGCGCGCTCGCACGGCGCCCCCCCGGTCCGGGCGCCCCGATGTGGCGGCGGCGGCGGCTCCCCGCAGCCCTCGCACTTCACGGAGAAGTGCGAGCCGCACGCGCAGCGGACGGCGCCGCTGGCGCACGTCTCGCGCGCCCGCCGCACGGCCAGCTCGCCTCGGCGCGGCGCCCGCGCCGCCGCCCACGCCTGCTCCGCCGCGGCCGCGGCAGCCTCCAGGGCCGCGACCGCCGCCTCGGCCCCCCCGGCCCTCTTGGCAGCTCTTAGCCGCGCCGCTGCGGCCCTCCGCGCGGCCTTCAGCAGCGCCTCCGCCGAGGCCGCGCCGTCGGCGTCGGAGGCCGCAGCGGCGGCGGCCGCAGGGGGGGCGGCCCCGGCGGCGCCCTCGGCGGCGCCCTCGGCGGCGCCCACGGCGGCGCCCGCGGGCGCGGCCCCGTCGGCGGGCTCAGCGCCCGCGGCGCCCGCGCCAGCCCGCTCGGCGCGATAGAGGGCGAGCTCCGCGGCGAGCTCGCCCTCTATCTCCCCCAGGCGCCCCAGCAGCGCCGCGCGTTCCTCGCGCAGCGCGCCCACGCGCTTCGCGGCCTGCCAGGGGGGGCGCAGCGGCGCACACCAGAAACATAACACAGGATGTGCTCCGAAACTAAGCGAAACGAAACTAACTAAACTAAACTCGTGTTCCCACTGCGGCGCGGGCCTCATTTTCGGATCGGTGTTTGGCCTCCGTCGTTCAGGATGGCGCTCTCGCCCCAGCGCGGGCCCCTTTCTCCCGCGCCCATCCGCCCGCCACCACCGCGCCGCACCACCGCCACCACCACCACCACCACCACCACCACCACCATCACAACCACCACCAGCACCAACACCACCACCACCACCAGCACGAGCACGAGCGCACGCACGCACGCACGCACGCGCACCACCACCCACTACGCACGCGCGCGCGGAGCCACAGGTCCGCTACGACACGCGTCCGCGGATCGAGAAATTCAGCGCCATGGTAAGGGATGGGAGGGAGGGGTAGGACGTCAGATATGACGCGAGCCCACCTAGCTTGTCCCCCTCCCCTCCTCCTCCTCCTCCGCCTCCTCCTCCCCCTCCGCCTCCTGCTTCCTCCTTTTCCTCGCATTCATATTCCTGCTCCTGCTCCTGCTCCTGCTCCTGCTCCTGCTCCTGCTCCTGCTCCTGCTCCTGCTCCTGCTCCTGCTCCTGCTCCTGCTCCTCCTCCTCCTCCTCCTCCTCCTCCTCCTCCTCCTCCTCCTCCTCCTTCCCCTCCTCCGAATATCATCTTCCTCCTCTACCTCTCGCTCCTCCACCGCCTCTTCCTCCTCGCCCTCCTTCTCCTCCTGCTCCGCCTCCCGTTCCCCCCCTTTCCTCCTGTTCCCCTTCCTTTTCCTCATCCTTTTCCTGCTCCTCCTCCTCCTCCTCCACCTCCTCCTTTTCCTCCGCCTCCTCATCGTCATCCTCCTCCTCCTCCTTTGCCTCCTGCTTCCCCCGTTCCTCGCATTCCTCTTCCTCCTCCTCCTCCTCCTCCTCCTCCTCCTCCTCCTCCCCCCCTCCTCACGCGCAACGATGCTGAGCGGAACCCCTCTGTGGCATTCGCAGTAGTGGCAGTGGCAGCGGCAGCCGCGGCGGCCGTGCTTGTGGGGGCCTCAAGGCTTGTGGGGTGCTTGTAGTAGTAGTAGTAGTAGTAGTAGTAGTAGTAGTAGTAGTAGTAGTAGTAGTAGTAGTAGTAGTAGTAGTAGTAGTAGTAGTAGTAGTAGTAGTAGTAGTAGTAGTAGTAGTAGTAGTAGTAGTCAGTGTAGTAGTAGTAGTAGTAAGTAGTAGTAGTAAGATAGTAGTACAGAGTAGGAGTAGTTAGTGGGAAGAGGAGTCGTGTTCGTAGTCGTAGTATAGTCGTGTCGTAGTCGTAGTAAGTAGGTAGTAGGGAGTGTAGGAGTAGTAGGAGGTAGTACTAGTATAGTATAGTAGTAGTGGTGGTGGTGCTGTAGTAGTAGTAGTAGTAGTAGTAGTGGTAGTAGTAGTTGTGTAGTAGTAGTAGTCGTAGTAGTAGTAGTAGTAGTAGTAGTAGTAGTAGTAGTAGTAGTAGTGGTAGTAGTAGGAGTAGTAGTAGTAGTAGTAGTAGTAGTAGTAGTAGTGGTAGTAGTAGTAGTAGTAGTAGTAGTGGTAGTGTAGTAGTAGTAGTAGTAGTAGTAGTAGTAGTAGTAGTAGTAGTAGTAGTAGTAGTAGTAGTAGTGCTAAGCCTGCTCAGCACTGCTAAGCCCTGCTAACCCGTGTTCAGCCCTGTCTAAACCCTGCTAGGGCGTGCTAGGCCCTGCTACGCACTGCTAAGCCATGCTACGCCGTGATAGGCCCTGCTCAGCCCTGCAAAGCCCCGCTAAGCCCTGCTAGGCACTGCTAAGTTCTGCTAAGCAATGGTAAGCCTTGCTGAGACCTGAAGGGGCGTTCGTGCCGCAAGGGGCTTCCGTGCCTAATTATGTGGGCACGTCCTTCTTGCTGTGCACTGGTGTTTGTCTGGCGCGTTGCGTTGTGCACATTGCACCGTGGCTTGCGGTCCTACTGTTTGCATCGCACTGGGGAACTGATGCCTTCCTTTTCGGGGGAGGCAGGAGCGTGAGGGCGTTCAATCAATAGGCTTGGCTCGTACGGCAGCAAGACCTAGGTAGGAAAAATACCAGCGAGTTTCAGAGGCACGGAAAGGCACGAGCCAATCTAGGAAGACGGGTGGACAGGAGCGCACGGGGGGCATCGTGGGTGGGGGGCGGGGGAGGAGCCAGCCGCGTGCCTGGGGCAGGCCCTGCCTGCCCCGCTCGACCCAGGCGGGATGGGGCTTCGCCGCGAAGGCATGCCTGGGGCAGGCACCTGCCTGCCCCGCCCCAGCCGCGCGAGGGGAACTTGCGGCGGCGGAGTGAGGGGGGGGTTCTCGGGAGCGCGAGAGTGAGGAAAAGGGCGTCAGAAGACAAGACAGAGTGAAACATGCTCGCGGTGCTGCGGGAAAAAACACCATCACACATGCACACACACACACACACGCACGCACAAACTCACGCCCACACAAACCCATACGCACGCAGAATCAGATGGGACAGAGAACGGAGAAAAGGGGAGGGCGCGGCCTGCCACGTGGTCTGCCACGGCAAGGAGGGGCGCACTTTGGCGCCCCGCCAAGCCCCGCGGGACACGCCGCCGAATTACTGGGGGCCCATTGGAGGACCACCCACGCCAGCCGGAGCGCGGAAGAGGACGGAAGAGACATGCACTGAAGCAATGACAAAAGAACGCGCTCCGACTAGCCCCCAGTCCCACCCGCGGTAACCCCCGCGACCGCCTTGCACAGAGGCGGTCGGGGCGGGTGGAGGTCCGCCGATGGCCCGGGCGAGCACTCCTTGTTGCATACTTTCGATTACCACGAAGCACGACATCAGAAACTGCAAGCCCGGGCCAACGGTCATGCACGAGAAGGGATGAGGCACGGGGAATGTGAGGATCCAGGAAAAAGGCGAGGATAGGTGAAGATAAGGAAGAGGCCCTGCAACCTCAGGAGCCGCTATGCATCGCACCCCGTTTGGGGCGGCATCGCGAAAACGCCGCAATCCCTTCGCATCCCCACGAACGCTTGAAGACATACCTGGTTTCAATATCCCACCCATCCCTGGCGCTTCGACTCGTGCCGCCCCGCGCATCTGGGCCCCGATGTCGGTCCGGGCGCCCCGCTCGTGGAGGCGCCCGGCCGTGCGCCGGAGCCGCGCCGGGGACCCTGGATCTATACCCCGGACCCAGACCCAGGGCGGCTGGTGCTACGATGCATGCTGGCGCCCCCGGATCCCTACCGCCGATTGAAAGCGTAGCCGATTATTTGTGTTGTTTGTGCCCTCATACATCAGCTGAATGCGTCTTGTCCCAGGCTACGCTTATCATCGGCGGATCATCGACTGGGCATGTTTTTATGTTTAAGATTAAAGCTTAAATGGCAGATGCAGACAAAATTGAAACAACACACATGCACAGTCACATACGCACACACACGCACACGACACGTGTTCAGTGAGGTTCAATAATTTCCTGTCACACGCACGCAGAGACACACACACACGCACATCACGAGCAAGCTCAATGGCACATATTGCAAATGCAGCACCGGAGCTGAATTGCCCGCAGTTGTTGCGGGCCCGAACAGAGATGTGGGCAGAGAATGCTGCGCGCGAAAGCGAAACGAAGAACTAGCTGAGGCGAACCCCCCTCCATTGGGGAGGGACGCGGCCGCCGAGAACCGTTAAGTCCCCGCGTTGGAAAGGCGGATGCTGGGGCGGCCGCGGGCTCGGTGGAGCGGGCGGCTCCGCCGCGCGCTGCTCCGCCGCGCGCTCGGCGCGCTCCTCGTCAGCCACGTCCTGGAAGCGGCTCCGCCAGCGCCTGGCAGGGTCGAGCCGCGGGTCGGGGGCGCCCAGCGGCAAGCCCAGCCGAATGCCTGGGGCCGAGGGGCCGCGCCGGAGCCTCTTGAAGGCTTGGCCGTCCGCTCTGCGCCCGTCGCTGGCGGCCTCCGCCGCCCCCGCGGGCCTGGGCGCCGCGGCCCGAGGCCCGGCCGCGGCCCCGCCAGGGGGGCCGGCCGCCGCGGCCGCCGGGGCCGCCGCGGGGGGGGCGGCGCCGGGGCCGCCCCGCCGGCGCGCCGCGGCGGAGGCGCCGGCAGCCCTCTTGGCCTTCGCCCTGGCCCTCTCGCGAACGGCCTCCCTGCGGGCCGCCTTGGCGAGGGCTGCGTCCCGCCGGGCCCAGGGGCTGCCCGCGGGCACCTCTGACGGGGACGGACCCTGCAGGGAGAGATCGGCGGCCCGCTGCGCCCGCAACGCGGCCAGCGTCTTGCCCAGGTGCGTGAGCACGTTGGCGGACGGCGTGGCGCGGTAAGCCCACTGGTGCACCAGCACGGCCTGCTCCACCGCCTGAGTCAGGGACGTGTTGACGCCGCGGTGGGAGCCGCCCCGCCGCAGGTTCCGCCAATGCCCGTCGACGGTCTGCGTGCCCCCTACGCGCCACGTCCACTCAGGGCCGCCCCACTGCCCCGCGCGCGGGTCCACCTCCTCGACAGCCGACACGTCGTCTGGGTGGACGTGGACGAGTCGCATGGCGGTGAACTCCCGCTCCACGCGCCCCGCCACCTTGCGCGAGTGGCACACGGAAGTGTGGCAGAGGCGCAGATGGCGGTACTTCGCCGCCCACTCCTCCCGGCGGTCCCGCCAGTCCCGCCGCTCCGCCGCGCACCGCGCCAAGCACTCCCGGAAGGTCTCCCGCCTCCACTCCCCGGGACAGAGGTTGGCGGCCCCCACGACGTCCTCCTCGGAAGCCGGAAGCGGCGCGTCGTGCGCCGTCCGCCAATCCAGGTTCCGGTACGCCTTCGCGCCGTCAGTGTGCACCATGGTCCCAGGGCGCAGCAGGGGCGGGCCGCCGGACTTCGGCCGGAGGATGAAGTCGTGGAGCTCCTCGTGCGAGAGAGCCCCGCCACCTCCCTGGCCCTGGCCCGAGGCGTACCTGGGGGGGAGCGCCATCAGGACCAACTTGCCGCCGTGGCGCTCGTGGGCCGCGATGTACCGGTGCCACTCGCGGCCCCATGTGCCATCGGCGCCCTCGGCCCAGCGGGCGCGGAAGCAGACCTCGTCGATCTCGACCTCCGCGCCCGGCCCGCCCAGCTGCTCGGTGCAGTTTTGCCAGAGCTGGTACTCGGCAACGGTGGCCCGGGCGCCCTGGACCCAGCCCTCCACAAGGCGCTTGTGGTCGAGCCAGCAGTCCAGAGCCAGCTCCTCCGTCGACGGCTCCAAGCTCTTGGACCACCGGCAGAAGAGCGACGCGTTCTGGCGCAGGGAATACTTCCCGCACCAGATCTCGGCGTCCAGCCCAACGGCGCGCTTGCCCCCGCAACGCCCGCACCGGTAGTACGCCGTCTCCTTCCGCACGGCGACCTCGCGCCCCCCGATGCGCACGGCCTGCGGCCCTCTGTGCAGCGCGGCCCTCTGCCCCGCGCCCCTCTGGGCTGAACGGGCCGCGTGCTCGCTCTCCAAGACGCGCACGTCCTGCGCGGCGCCCGGCGCGCCACAACCCGGCGCATCGCACGCGGCCCTCTGCGGGAGGATGCCGCAGTCCTCCAGGACGGCCACGACGTCCCGGCCGTCGACCATGTCCGAGAGGACCTGCGCGCAGAGGGGGCGGCCAGCCGTCCCCGCCCGCGCCAAATGCCCGTGGCGCACTCGGCCCGCGGCCGTCGGCCCGCCGTACGGCACTTTGGCCGCGTACGGGCGCATGAGCCGGCGGGGTCCGATGGACGCGCGGGCGCGCGCCACCGCGTCCCGCCGCGGCTCGGGCACATCCGCGTCTGCCGCGTCCAGCAACGCCACCACCTCGAAGGGGATGGCGTCGTCTGGGTGGGGAGCGGCGGGCTCCTCCGCGTCCTCCAGCCCTTCGGCCTCGTCCCCCACGGGCGCCACCCGCCGCTTGCGGCCCCCCCGCCAGCCGCCCTGGCCGCCTCGACGAGGCAATTGCAACTCGGCGGCGGCCTCCGCCCACGCGCTGGCAAGGTCAGCCATGGCGTCGTCGCCGCTACCGTCGCCGTCGGGGCTGGCCGCCGCTTCCCCCGCCGCTGCCTCCTCGCGAGCGGTCGGGCCGAACTCGACGCCCGAGTCCTCGACGGCGGCGCCCCCGCCCGCCGGCCGCTCCACAGGCCTCCGCCCGCTCGCAGCCCCGCGGGCTCGACACTTCTCGGCGCGGCGGGCGCCGCGGCCGAGCAGCCCCCGATGCGGCGGGCCAGGAGCCGCCTGGCCCTTGGCCCTGGCCTTGGCCTCGCCCTGGCTCTTGGCCGTGGCCTTCCCCTTGGCCTTCGCCTTGGCTTTGCCCTTCGGCGCCGCCGCGCTCGGCGGCGCTGCGTCCGGGTCGTCCGAGGAGCTGAAGTCGCCGAAGAGGTCAGCCATCGGATCGGCCTCCGCCACGGCGGCGGCCGCCGCCGCCACGTCCACGGCCGACGGCCGGCCCTCCAGGTCATCCGCCGCCTCGTCCTCCGTGCTTGCTTGGGGCGTAGGGTCCTCGGCCATGTCGATGGCCTCCTGCACCGCCAGCGGCAGCAACGGGCTGTCGCTGTCGCTGGCCACGGGCGCGGCGCCGGGCGGCGCGGCGGCGGCAGCACCCGCGGCGGCGGCCGCGCAACTGTGGCACATCAGCGCCCCGCAGGGCTCGCAGTGCTGCAGCCAGCCGCCCTTGGCCCTCTCGTGGCACTTGCCGCAGGTCTCCCGGGCGAGGGTCCGCACTGCGCGGAGCGGGCGTCGGCATCCCGGGCAAGCCAGCGAGGCCCCCGAGGCCGCTGAACTCTCCCGAGCGCGCTGGTGGCCAGACATGAAGGCCAAGAGCACAGCTTGCGAGATTACCGAGAGCGCAAGTGGGAAGAGGCCCCCCCACTGCGCGAACCCTGAGCCAAAATGGGGACGGCAAAGCGACGGTGATGGCGATCGTCAAGACGGCTGCGCGATGCAAAGGATCGCGCAGCATCGCCCAGCAATTTTACGCCGTGCAAAGGAATGCAAGGCAATCACGACTACTACTACTACTAGAGGCCAGGGTCTTCCAGGGCTCGGGGCGCCTGGGCGCTCCCACGGCCCCCAGGGCCCCAGGCGCCAGGGCCTCGGAGCCTTCAAGGACCTTGAGGCATGCTGTGCACGGGGCGTCCTTGGCCCCTTGCAGCAGGCTTTCCTGGGCTCCTCACACGAGGCCATGGTCGGCCCTATCCACAGGTCGCCCAGGCTTTTCTGGAAGCCACAGAGGGGTTCCGCTCAGCATCGTTGCGCGCGAGGAGGGGGATGAGGAGGAGGAGGAGGAGGAGGAGAACGAGGGGGAGGAGGAGGAGGAGGAGGAGGAGGAAGAGGAATGCGAGGAACGGGGGAAGCAGGAGGCCAAGGAGGAGGAGGATGACGATGAGGAAGGAGCAGGGAGGAAGGAGGAAGGGAGAGGAAAAGGAAGGGGAACAGGAGGAAAGGGGGGAAACGGGAGGCGGAGCAGGAGGAGGAGGAGGGCGAGGAGGAAGAGGCGGTGGAGGATATTCGGAGCAGGAGGAGGAGGAGGAGGAGGAGGAGGAGGAGGAGGAGGAGGAGGAGCAGGAGCAGAAGCAGGAGCAGGCGCAGGAGCAGGAGCAGGAATATGAATGCGAGGAAAAGGAGGAAGCAGGAGGCGGAGGGGGAGGAGGAGGCGGAGGAGGAGGAGGTGGGTGGTGGCGCACGTGCGTGCGGGCGGGCGTGCGTGTGTGCGTGGTTGTGGTGGTGCTGGTGCTGGTGCTGGTGCTGGTGCTGGTGCTGGTGCTCGTGCTTGTGCTCGTGCTGGTGGTGGTGCTGGTGCTGGTGCTGCTGGTGGTGGTGGTGGTGGTGGTGGTGGTGGCGGTGGTGCGGCGCGGTGGTGGCGGGCGGATGGGCGCGGGAGAAAGGGGCCCGCGCTGGGGCGAGAGCGCCATCCTGAACGACGGAGGCCAAACACACGGGCCTGCGAGCCCTCGCGCAGCCCCAGGCGAGGGGCGCCCGCAGCAGCGGTGCCCCCAGCAGCGCTGCCCCCAGCCATCCCGGGCTGGCTCGCACGGGCGCGCCTTCTGTGGAGGCAGGGGTCGCCTCCACAGGGGCCAGGGCCACAAAATGAACGATATCGGCGGGGCGATCAGATCTTCTCGACTGCATGGCCTGACCGATAAGGCGTTAGGACAGAATCTGCACTTCACAGGTTCAAATCCCAGTAGTACTTCTTGCAGGTCTCAGTTGGGAAAACATATATTCGGAAAATTTTTCTGGCCCCTTGAGCTAATCTCCTTGAAAAACTGCGGGCATTTTTTTGTCTGCCCGCACTTCGAAGGGGGGCGGGCATTTTTTTTCCGGCCCGCAGAGCTAATCTCGTTGAAAAACTGCGGGCAGTTTTTTTCCTGCCCGCATTTCGATTGCCCAGAGGTGGCAGGGGGGCGCGGGCACTTTTTTTTCCGGCCCGCAGAGCTAATCTCCTTGAAAATTGCGGGCATTTTTTTTTCGCGCCCGCAGTTCCGATGCCCCGAGGGGAAACTGTCGAGGGGATTGGGGCGTCTGCGCCCCTGTAGCCTCCATAGAGCCAAGGCCTTGGCGGATTTGAGGCTTGCGAGGAGGCCCTGGCACGATGGCGCCAGGGCGCTTAGGGCCTCATGGCCTTCACTCCTGGGAAGTTGCCGGGAGCCTGTTTCTCGGAATCTGCTGGTAATGTAGTGAAATGACACAATTCAGTGGAATGGAGCAGGCGAAATATGCCCAACCCTCCCAGGTAAAATAATGTTAATGTAGTGAAATGGGGCATCCATGTTCTCACAATCTGTCCTTCTTGGGTTCAATTCCTGGTGGGGCCTGAGCAGCCTACATGAAGGGATGTGTTCTAGGGATGCCATTGTCATTGCGGGGGAAATCACTGTAGAAAGGATTCTGTGCAAGTAAGGCCGTTTACGTGTACTTAGAGCTTTGCATACTCAGGAATTCTGAAATTTAGAATTGCCACCGCCCCCATTGCGAAAGCCACCGCCACCGCTGCCGCCGCGGCCGCCATGCCAACCCTGCCGCTGCCTCTGGCATTGCCAACCAGGCCCACCACCGCCGCTGCTGCTGCGCCGACAGCCACCACCCCCCCACCCCCACCCCAGCGCGACCCAGCCATCCGCCGCCACTATCCAGCAAGCAAGCAAACGCGCCTGCCCCAGGCACGCCGCAGCCAATACCATCACCGCGGCCACCGCCCCCCCCCCCTCCCGCCCCCCACCACTATCGCTGTCCCCGCCGCTGCTGTTGCCGCCCCAACCAAAGGCACCGCCGCCCACACCGCGATCGCTCCCACTGCCACTGGCTGCCCAGCCGCCACCACCTCGGCCGCCGCTTGTTTGAAGCACCCAGCGCCGCGGCTCCCAGTACCTTTTCAGTCAGCCCGAACAGCGGCCGCGCTCGCCGCAGCCGCTGTTGTCGCCACTGCCACCGCCCATGCAAAGCCACTACCAACACTGCGGCTACCACAGCCGCCCCCCCCCCCCCCCCCTCACGGCTGCGCTCACCGTTGCCGCCGCACTGCCACCGCGCACACCACCGCTACCCCCGCCACCGCTGCCACCGCCAACCCTGCCGCTACCTCTGGCATTTCCAACCGGGCCCACCACCGCCGCCGCTGCTGCGCCGACAGCCACCACCCCCCGCCGCACCCCCACCCCCCCCCACCACCACCACAACGACGACGACGACCACCACCACCACTACTAGAATAGGGGACGTGCCATAGAATAGGGCAATCATATGCCCTCCTTCCCCTGTATGTGCCGAATTGTAGTTAAATGGGGAATATTTCTTCCCATAATCTGACCTTCTTGGGTTCAATTCCTAATGGTGCCTTGGGGGTAGGGTTTCCAGCGAGCTGCGGATTGCCCGTGCACCTCCCACCCCCTGGGGGAAACCGGAGCTTCGTGGGGGCTGGGCTGGCTCTGGTGGGGCGGGGCCTGCAGGGGCTGGGCGCGGCCCTGAGGCAGGCGCGGGGCCACGCATCTGGAAGCGGAAGCGGGGGCAACGCAACAAAAGACAAAAAACCATCGAACAGCCGGGCTTGTAAGACCACGCCCGGCAAAAGAGCAAACCAAAACGTCGACCTCCCGGCCTTGTAAGACCACGCCCGGCAAACTTTTCCACTTGCCTCCACAAGCAATCCACAGCAAACAAGTCCTTTGCCATCTTCTGGCGCACGGTAGTGTACTACTCGTCTATCGCGTTCTCGGAGGAATGGTCTTGGATGGGCTGCTGGAATTGAGACCGAACAAACTGGATGCACCAATGCATTCAGTGGCTGTACGCGTCGCCATATTCGTCCAGGTAAGGAAATGTAGGTATCCACTGCTCGGCGAACTTCGCAAAGACCGTTTGTAGAACGGCACACGAGTCGCAGTCGTGGCCAGCAGTGCTTCGAACAGACACCACTGCCAGCGACCTGCACAAGAGCAGTGAAGAGCCTCCTCTCGAACATGAAATGCGAACTGGTGCCTGTGCGACGAGCTGCGGCGAGATCCTTACTGCGACTGTGGGGGGCCCGATGTACGATCAGGAGGCTGCTGCTGTTCCTCGAGGGGATCCGTGAGAGGATTGTGCATCTCTGGGTGTTCATATGGGTCGGGGCATGGTGTCACCGCTGAGGTTCACCATTACCAATTGGACGCTGAACAAGGAGCGAAGGCCATGAAGGGTTAGGAATGCTCCTGATCTGGATGTGACCGCGCCGCTCCTGCATCGTGCTCATGTGGTGTCCCGCAATTGTTCTCTACGCGTAGCCAGTGGGGTGCCCAAAAGCCTCCACAAGCCTTTGCCTGGGCTGGGAGGTTCTGTTCCACAGAGTTCCGCAAATGTCCCACGCACGTGGCCATCAGCGATCGGGAAGAGTGTGCGGCGGCTCTCGAACACGCGAGTGTGGTATGATATGGCCAAGGCTGCATAACATGACCACCATCTACGGCACGCACCAGCCGATCCAACGATCAACGTCTTGCAAGACTCGGAGTTCTGCCGTGACGAACCACTGCTCGGTGAAATTCTCGAGGTGCTGAAGGGCCAATCGTGCCTCGTGTGCACGGGGCCCAAGGAGGTGTGGAGGAGAAGGCTTGCCCATGGTCTTCCACACGGGCGGAGCTGCAGAAGTAGGCCTCGAAGGAGCACACCCCCACTGACCATGCGAGGGTCGTCACTGTCACAACTCCTAGGGGCCACTACCGTAGTAACAGTAGCCTCCCAGTGTATCACTTGGACATCACAACGCGTGGCCCCCGCGACGTCCTTTTCCCAAGGAGTAAAGTTGCGCGCCCGCGGGATGGCCGCAGCAAGAGCGCACCTGAAGGGCGAAGCCGAATTGGAAGGAGGGCCGACCTCGACGTTACCTCCAGCCCCAGTGTGGTCTGGGAAGGCAGAAGATGGTTGGTCGAGCCCATGTGGTGGCAGAGGGCTCGCGGACGCGGCAGGGTCTCCTTCCATCTCCACTGGCGTGGTTCATGTGTGAGCGGGACCTGTGGCTCCAATGTGCTCGAGTACTTCCGCACGCATGATCATCATCGCTGCCAAGGTCGGAATCTCACCAGCCGTACCGGCCAACTGATGGAGCTCCGCGTGCATGTCCAGTATGTCCGCCAATGAGGTGCCGTCGTTGGGGTCAGCAGGCTCCGTCATCATCATCATCATCATCATCATCATCATCATCATCATCATCATCATCATCATCATCATCATCATGCTGAAGGCATGTCTGTGAGCAGGGGCAGAAAATCAGCACAAGAGGAAACAGAGAAGGCAGAAACATCCGACGCTTCTACTTGCTTGCGCCGGAAGACCTTGTGCCACTGGGTGAGCCAGAAGCCGTGAGGCGCACTGGCACACAGAAACACACAAGCGCCATGAACAAGCCAGAACTGGGATGGTGAGGAGGAGGAGGAGGAGGAGGAGATAGGGGAGAATGAGGATCGGCCTGACGAGGGGGCGCGGTCAAGGCAGCAGCAGCAAGACACGCCGCGGCCATCGAATCCGAACCTCTCTAGCTGTGAGGGCCTGCCCATCTTCCTGGGCGGGAAACTAAACGTTCAATCGGGTCACCCGAAGGCCATAACTTGGCCGAAGAATTCGGGGCTTGGCAGTGCGAAAGCGTAGGACAAGACGTGGCTGATGATGGAATGCTGGGATCTGGCCAACCCAACCCTGGCCCGAAACCTTGCACTTCGGGCATCCTGTCTCTTGCTGCAGCAGCCCCCTGTGTGCAGCTGAGAGCGCTGCCCGAGGGGCGCGAAGAGGAGGCAGCGGCGCGCCCCGGCAGAGGCGCGTGCGTTCACTTCCCCCTGAGCCTCGCGGCCCCGAAGGCGTGCGGCAACAGGGGTGCCTGATGCGCGCGCGACAGGCGCACCACGCGAAGCGACCGCCCGTGCCACACGCAGAAAGCACAACGCGTCGCATGCGGGACCGATGGTCCTCGGAGGAGGAGGAAGCCCTGGCTCTCGTACGCGGGGGACGGGGGGAGGGGAGGGGAAGGCGCCAGCGGGCGCGCGCCGCGCCGCGCCACGGAGCCTCCGGCACGCGCCCTGCCGTTCTCCCCGGGGAGGGGGGGGAGGGAGAAGGACGAAGGCAGGCGGCGGAAGGAGGAGGCACGAGGTATGGTGCGGTACGGGCTGGCCCCAGAAGGCGAACTCGAGCCTCAGGCAAAAGCGAGCGCCCCCGAGCTTGGGAGACAAGGCAGGGCCCCGAAGCGCAGCATCACTGCAGCGGGCTGCTGGCGGGAGGAGGCAGGAGGGCGGGGGAGGAGGGGGGGGAGGACGGAGGGGAGAGGGAGGAGAAGGAGGAGGAGGAAGATGAGGAGGAGGAGGAGGAGGCAGGAGGGGGGGAAGAGGAGGGAGGAGGAGAGGAGGAGATGGACGACGCATCAAGGATGTTGAAATAATACATCCCTCCAATGTTCCTCTGCACATGCCCCTACAAGGTACTATGCTCACTGCTGGAAATGCCCCGTTGGAAGACAACCACCTGAGAACCGTCAAACGTGTTACAACACAACTTGGACTTCAACGCCGCGGATCAACATTACATACTGCCGCGTCCTGACGGCCCTGAATAGAGCCAGAACGCCAGTCGCAGGACAACAACACCGCGAATCAACGTGACTGCTGAACCCTGACAACCCTAAACCTTGTCGAACACACAATTCGTCGGGCATCAACCATAACAATCCGTTACAACACTGAAAACTTTTCAGAACGTGCGCGACGCTAAGGCGAGAACCACAACTTGAAAACCATCCTCTCCATCCGTAAAACTCTCGCAGCCCGTTCAAACGAATGTGCGCGGCGCTAACGCGAGAATCAAATGTTGAAAACGATCCGCCCTCCTCCGCCTCGTCGTGCTCCATCCCTTCTCCTTGTATATACCTCTTCCCTGTAGCCCCCCTAGTGTGGGTAAAGCGGTCGTTCCAAGCGGTTCGCCTGAGATATCCCCACCATGCGTGATCCTGGCGCTTCAAACCAACACCTACAAAGATGGATGGCGGTCTAGTTAGTAAACCGGGCTCTCGCCTCAGTGCCGCGCGCCTTCGTTAGAAATCATGCAGCTTCGGCAAGGGTGGAGGGCTGCTACATGTTGAAAATGGGTTATGGCCTTAGCGCCGCGCGCACTCGACCTAACGGTTCTTGACATATACACGGACGGAAGACGGCTCCTTTTCACGACTGAGAGAAGTCCCGACCTTTGGAACATGGATAATTGACATGAAATTGGGGCGGGCCATAGGGGTCTGTCTTCCAAAGCAATCCGCATCAGTTCGAAGAAACGAGAAGTAATGCTTGACATGGTTTGGCATTCGTTGACATGGCTTTGTATTGCTCGGAATGGCTTGGCATTGCATGGCGCTGCTTGGCATCGCTTTGAATTGCCGATCTCAGCTTGGAAACGATCGGCATTGATTGGAACTGCTTGGCCCTGCTTGGCATTGCTTTGCATTGCTTGGAATTGCTTGGAATTGATTGGCATTCCTTGACGTCCCTTGGCATTGAATTGCTCGGGTCGGCATTGATTTGCCCTGCTTGGCCGAGGAGCCCCAGCGGGGAGTCGAAGCGAAGAGAGCCCCAAGGGACCCCCCACGAAGGGAACTCCGAGAGACCCACGCGAGGAGACCCGAGGAGTGCTGGGCAGAAGAAGCCCCTGGGGGAGTCCAAGGAAAGACCGAAACGCCCGAGGAATGCTGGCGATAGGAGGTCCAGAAGGCAAAGCCTACTTGGGCGATTCCGAAAACCCTGAACCCAAAAACGTTTGCATCTCTTGTGGGCGCATGTTGTACTTCCGCCGCTTTCCGCCAGCCTTCCGCTGGCTTCCGCCAGCGGAGGCGGCCTCGTTTTACTTCCGCCGTCCTTCCGACGCCCTTCCGCCGCGGAAGAGATGGCAACTCCTTCGATCCTCGAAGGCAAAGCCTGTTTTGGAACGCCCCACTTGGGAAAATTGAGAGCCTCCTTTTTTGACAATCGGTCAACAGGGTGGTCCACACGAGAGCCACACGGCAAGGTGTCTACAGCGCGCGCAAGGCTAAATTCCATCGGATCTGCGCAGCCGCTGCTCTACCTGGCAGAGGTCGCAGCGCGGACGCCATAATCAACAACCGCCCGCCTCTGGGTCATTCGGCGACATGGAGGCGGCTTTTCTGAGCCGGACGGGCCGTGGACCACGGAGACAATCTGGCATGTATGCTGGTGGCATGCAGAGGAGGAAAGAGGAGAGACGAGGGAGCTGCCCGACCAGGCGCGGACGCTGTCTGGAAACGGCATGTTCAAGCCACGTGCCAAGCAGGCGTGGGCCGAGAAGCCAGACAGCTGGAGCTCGCGTGGCACTCTTCGCTGCGACGCCAGCTCGTCCAGGGATGCGGCACTAGATTTAAAAATGGGGCCATCTGCAGGCGCAGATCGCGTGGGCCACCGCCTCATTTACGTCGATTCTAAGCTACGCCCCTCGACACTCGAAGAAGAAAAAACGCCATTGGCATCAACGTTTAGCGCTCCGCGCGGATTTCTTGGATCTGCGCTGGACCCCCCTCCCTGGCGCGCGGAGCGCGCCAGGGGCGGCGCCAGAGGCGCCGCCGGGGAGGCCCCAGCGCGGATCCAAAAAATCCGCGCAGAGCGCCAAAAGCTAGTTATTTATGGCGAATTTCTTGTTCGATTCTACGCTACGCCCCTCGACACGCCTCGTTTATGGGGAAACCAAATTGCACTGATACCGCTACTCCCCGGCCCTCTCCCGGGGCGCGTTCCGACGAGGATTTCGAGGCGAATCCAGCGGTGGCGACGAGGGCCTCCCAGGAGGCCCAAGAATGGGAACACGGGCGAAGGCTAGAGGTATGGGTACCTCTTCCTCCTCCCCCTCCTCCGAGTTTTTACGTCGATCCGAAGCTGCCCCCCTCGACACGACTCCCCCCCCCCGCTGAGGTCTGTCCCGACGGTCCCCTGGCCCTCGCCCTGCTTCTGAAACGCTCGGGGTCGGTGGGCCGAGCCCCCGTGGGCGCTTCTCCCTGGCGAGCTGCCCCGCGGGCGAGCTGGCTCGCTCCCCTTGCGGCAGCCATGCCAGGGCTGATTCATCAAGGGTGGGCCTGAGGTAGGAGGGCCAGGAACATTCGCCTAGGTGTTAGGAGGATCCCTCAGGTGAGCGTTTTTTGTATTCGGCGTTTCGACATGGGGCGGCAGGGGGGGGGAGAGGGGGGACTGGCTGCTGCAAGAGTGCGGCCTTCGGGGGGAGAGTATCCCCACTCGAGACAGGCGCCAACAAAAACAACCAAGATCTAGATCTACTCCATGGGGGGAGGGGGGGGAGGGGGGGAGGGGGGTTGGGGCCCGCGCCAATCGGCAAAACAATGAATACAAAAACGAACGCTAGGAGGATGACGCTGCTTGAGGAAAGAAGAAGTGGAGCAGGCTCGAAGAGTGGCGGGCACCTCCACGGCGAGTGCGGAGAGAGCTGAGGCATGAGGCAGCGACTCGACAAAACACAGATGGTGGTGATAGCTGGACCCCTAACCCTTTGGGAGTGGGCCTAAGTTAGGAGGGTCAAGAACATTATGGATCTGCAGATGTACCAGGCCGAACCGCCCAGATGTATGATCCCTAATGTGAAGACGGGGACCTCAGTGAAACCAACTCCTTATCGTGTGAGTAGGGTTAGGGATCCTTCTGTTCTCACTGAAAGGCGATGCTTCGTGCGGATTGCTATTACGGCCCGCCGCCCTCCTGGTCGGAAGTCCAGAGCGTCAAATTGTCACGAATCAACTGCATGATGAGGGTGGAGTCCTTGTACGAGTCCTCCCCGACGTTGTCAAGCTCGGCGATCGCGTCCTCGAAAGCGGTGCGCGCCGTCTTGCACGCCTCGTCCGGATTCCCAACCACCTCGTACAGGAACACAGAGTAGTTCAGAGCAAGACCGAGGCGGACCGGGTGCGTCACTGCCAAGTCCTTAGTAGCAATCGCCTGCGCTTCCTCATAAGCAGACTTGGCGGCATTCGAAGCCTTTGTCTTAGCATCGTCGGCGCTGTATTCGGCAATGTAGCGGTAGTAGTCGGCCTTCATCTTCTGGTAGAAGACGTGGGACTCGCCCGTCGTTGCCTTCCCGATGAGGCAGTCGTCCAACAGAGATAGGACGTTATTACAAATGTTATCGAGTTCTGCTTCCACCTTCTTGCAATACTCCTTCGCGAACTGTGCGTTCTCACCGTTGCCCCTGCTGGTCTCTTTTTGCTCTACAAGGGTGAGGATACGCCAAGCAGCGCGGCGCGAACCCACTGCATTCTTATAGGCCACTGACAAGAGATTGCGTTCTTCAACTGACAGCTCGTCCCCCGACTTCCCCACTGCCTCCATGTGGGCCGCCATCTCGTCGTAACGCTCCGCCTGCTCTGCGAGCTTCGCGAAATAGACCTCCTTCTCACGAACAACTGCCATATCCGCAATCTGCGCTGTCGTGCGAGGTGGGCCCGCGCGGCCGCCCCTACGTGTCTGTAAACCTATCGGAAATCTGCTCGCAGCGAGCTCGAACTGCCCTGGCCAAAATTCTTACTTGAACAGAAAGGGCTTGAGCCAAAATGGCTACAAAATCCCATGTGATGAGAAGACAAAAAAAGCCTTGTGCCACCTCTCACGGGTTAGCAACGCAGTGGTGCTGCAAAAAGCATCCGCCAAACCTCTGTCGCAGATTTTGCTCGCCAGGCAGGTTACCATGCACGCAAAAATCATGAATTCGGGTAGCCCGGCGCTTGTCAAAGCCGCTCTTTGTAATGACGATGGGATCCCCAAGAGATGGGCTGGGCGCCGAAAGAGGGGCCGCCCCCGCCAGCAGTGGACGAGTCAGGTGTACAAGCTGTCTCAGCATGTATAGCAACGGTGCCCCTTCCCCTCCTCCCCCCCCCCCGCTGCCTCCTCCTCCCCCTCCGTCTCCCTCCACTCTGAATTCCAATGTCGCGATGCGCTTTGTTTTCTGCGTCACAGTCGTGAGGCGCTCGGTTGTTCAACGTCACAGTCGTCAGGCATCCCGCTTCTGCTTCACAGTCGAGTCTATGCGTGCACGCAGTCGCTCTGCAGTGCCATCTTAGTGATCGTGTTCCCTGAAGGATTGCCAATCGCGCACTTTTTTGCCCACGCGTCCCTGCGGACGCACGGCTCAGTGGTGGTGGTGGTGGACCACCACTATCGCCATCATCGCAAATACACACATAGGGAACAGTTCCTCTTCAAAACGGGGCTCTCGCTGCATACCTCGTGGAACTTTATGATCCGACCGTTTCGCACCCCTCAGCGCTCGATGAAAAGATGCAAGACAACCAATTTTCGAAATGGGGCTCGGCTGGATGGGATGTGAAAATGAATGCTTGTAGGGACTCGCGAGGGGTGTGTTGCATCACCGCTGGTGCATCCAGGGTTGACGCCTGCCCTCCAGCTCCTCCTCTCCTATCCTCATCCTCTCTCCTTCTCTTCCTCCTCCTCCCTCCTTCTGCCTCCTCCCCCTCCTACTCCTCCTCCTCCTCCTCCTCCTCCTCTCCTCCTTCCTCCTCCTCCTTCCTCCTCCTCCTCCTTCTGGCTCCTCCTCCTCCCGCTCCTCATCTCATCTCCCTTCTCCATCGTCCCTCCTTCCTCCCCTCCTCCTCCTCCACCTCCTCCTCCCACGTCCTCCCGCCTCCTCCCGTCAGTTGACTCATCGGTCAAGCGTGGCCAGCCTGCGGCATCACCCATTGTCACCTGGCACCTTCCAATGCCAAAGGCAAAAGGGAGGCCCTTGTAATTAGATCCTGCAGCATGGGCCCGCCGGCGGCTGCGCAAGGCCGATGAGAGTCGGCCGCATGTCATGTGACGGTCTTTCTCTTCATCATCATGTTCCTCTTCCTCCTCCTCCTTCTCCTGGCATCCTCCTGTCATCCTCCTGTCATCCTTCTGTCATCCTTGTCATGGCTGTCCGACGTGGAGGGGTGTTGCAGCATCGTTGATACATCCAGGGCTTACTATGGTGCTCCTCCTCCTCCTACTCCTCCACCAGTCCTCCTGCTGTCATAATCCGAATACTCCTGTCCTCTTCCTGTCCTCCTCCTGTCATCCTCCTGCCCTCCTCCTCCTCCGCCTCCTCCTCCTCCTCCTCTTCCAACTCCTCCTCTTTCCTCCTGCTGCTCCTCCTCCTCCTCCTCCTCGTCCTCCTCCTCCTCCGTCCTCCTCCTCCTGCTCCTCCTCCTCGTCCTCCTCCTTTTTGCCGCTGCGCAAACTTAGGGTAGCAGCTTGCAGCGTCAATTTTCCTCCTCCTCCTCCTCCTCCTCCGCCTCCTCCTCGTCCTCCTCCTTTCCCTCCTCCTCGTCCTCCTCCTCCTCCTCCTCCTCGCCCTCCTCCTCCTCCTCCTCCTCCTCCTCCTCCCTCCTCCTCCTCCTCCTCCTCCTCCTCCTCATTGACGCTGCGCAGACTTAGGGCAGCAGCCTATAGCGTCACTCCTCCTTCTCCTCCGCTTCCTCCTCCTCCTCCTCCTCCTCTTCCTCCTCCTTTTTGCCGCTGCGCAAACTTAGGGTAGCAGCTTGCAGCGTCATTGTCCTTCTCCTCCTCCTCCGCCTCCTCCTCGTCCTCCCTCCTCCTCCTCCTCCTCCTCCTCCTCCTCCTCCCCCTCCTCCTCATTGACGCTGCGCAAACTTAGGGCAGCAGACTATAGCGTCACTCCTCCTTCTCCTCCGCTTCCTCCTCCTCCTTTCCCTCCTCCTCCTCCTCCTCCTCCTCCTCCTCCTCCTCCTCCTTTTTGCCGCTGCGCAAACTGAGGGTAGCAGCTTGCAGCGTCAGTGTTCCTCCTCCTCCTCCCCCTTCTCATCCTCCTCCTCCGCCTCCTCCTCCTCGTCCTCCTCTGTTTTCCCTCCTCCTCCTCCTCCTCCTCCTCCTCCTCCTCTTCCTCCTCCTCCCCATTGACGCTGCGCAAACTTAGGGCAGCAGCCTATAGTGTCACTCATCCTTCTCCTCCGTTTCCTCCTCCTCCTCCTCCTCCTCATCCCCCTCCTCCGCCTCCTCATCCTTTTTGCCGCTGCGCAGATTTAGGGTAGCAGCTTGCAGCGTCAATGTTTCTCCGCCTCCTCCTTCTCCTCCTCCTCCGCCTCCTCCTCGTTCTCCGCCTTTCCCTCCTCCTCCTCCTCTCATCCTCCTACTCCTCCTCCTCCTGCTCCTCCTCCTCAGTGACGCTGCGCAAACTTAGGGCAGCAGCCTATAGCGTCACTCCTCCTTCTCCTCCTTCTCCTCCGCTTCCTCCTCCGCCTCCTCCGCACCCTCCTCCTCCTGCTGCTCCTCCTCCTTGCTGCCGCTGCGCAAACTTAGGGTAGCAGCTTGCAGCGTCAAGCTTCCTCATCCTCCCGCTTCTCCTCCTCCTCCGCCTCCTCCTCGTCCTCCTCCTTTCCCCCTCTCCTCCTCCTCCTCCTCCTCCTCCTCCTACGCCTCCTCCTCCTCCCCTCCTCCTCTTCCTCCTCATCCTCCTCCTTTCCCTCCTCCTTCCTCCTCCTCTCATCCTCCTCCTCCGCCGGCTCCTCCTCCTCCTCCCCTCCTGCCTCCTCTCCTCCTCCTCTGACGCTGCGCAAACTTAGGGCACAACCTATCGTCCGTCACTCCTAGGCGCGTTCTCCCCCGCTTCTCCTCCTGGGCCTCCTCCTCCTCCTCCTACCTCCTCCTCCTCCTCCTCCTCCTCTCCTTGGCGCAGCGCAACTTAGTCGATGCGTCCTAATAAGCGTCACTCCTCATTTCTCCTCCAGCTTCCTCCTCCTCCTCCTCCTCCTCCTCTCCTCCTCCTTCCTTTTCCTCCTCCTCCCCCTCCTCCTCGTCCTCCTCCTCCTCCTCCTTGTTGCCGCCGCGCAAACTTAGGGTAGCAGCTTGCAGCGTCAATGTTCCTGCTCCTCCTCCGTCTCCTCATCCTCCGCCTCTTCCTCGTCATCCTCTTGTCCCTCCTCCTCCGCCTCCTCCTCCTCCACCTCCTCCTCCTCATCCTCATTGATGCTGCGCAAACGTAGGGTAGCAGCTTGCAGCGTCAAGTGTCCTCCTCCTCCTCCACCTCCTCCGCCTCCTCCTCCGCCTCCTCCTCCTCCTCATTGACGCTGCGCAAACTTAGGGCAGCAACCTATAGCGTCACTCCTCCTTCTCCTCCGCTTCCTCCTCCTCCTCCTCCTCCTCCTCCTCCTCCTCCTGCTCCTCCTCCTCCCGTCATGTCCCGGTCCTCCTCATTGTCGGGGTTCACCAGAGGTCTCTCGGGGGGGACCCTGGCGACCGGCCGAGGGCGCGGCACGGCGTGGCGAAGGTCAGGCGGAAGCTCGCTGTGCCAGAGTAGGACGCGCCGGCAGTGCGCCGCAACTGCGGTTCGGTGAGGGCCAGGGGGTCGTCGGGGTCGGTCTCCTCCGGGGGGGAGCGCTGGCATTCCTCTCAACGACGGCGACGAAGACGACGACGATGACGACAATGACGACGACGACGACGACGACGACGACGAGAACGAGGACGACGAGAACGAGAACGACGAGAACAACGACGACGTCGACGAAGAAAACGATGACGAAGAACACGACGTCGGCCCCGACGGCAGTCAGGGGCAACGTTGACTGGCTCAAGGGGGGGAAGCGTCGGCCTGGAATCGGCGGAACATCGCCCATAGATCGGCGACAGGCCCCCGATAGGAAAGCCGCAAGGTCCTGGCCGGGGTGGGCTATCGGGCCTCCTGTAAGCGACGAGTGGGCGATAAGGGTCGTGTGGGTCGGTCGCCCCGATTTGTTGACGGGGGAAATGGGAGAGGACAGCTTAAGTCCAATATCCAACTTGAGTGCTCGTGGCTGAATAGCAAGCTGGTCCCGCGAACGTGGCCGGTACTGTGGCCACCCTTTCGTGCACAGAGATGGCGGGGGGCGGGAGTGGAGGCATTCCGGAGACAACGAGCAACACGCTGTTCCTTCTTTCCCCCCCCCCCCCGGAAAACGCGCACAAAAGCGTTCGAATGATTTCGACACGTGCGCGCGAGGAGGCCCGCTTGGTCGAATTCCACGCGCACATCCTTTATGAAAAGGAATGTTGCAAAACCATAACAACTCATGCGTTTTCGGAACAATTGGTTTCGAAATCCGCATGCAGGTATTGTTTGAAGACTCCGGCATGCGCGCGCGACGACCCGCGCGTGTGCATGTCGTCATATGTGTTGTCTTGTGATGAACAAATGTGCGCGCATAGTGTTTTTGCAAAAGGGCGGTGGGGGGCCAGCCTGGCTGTGATGGTACGGCCCCATATTCAAAACAAACGATGGGGCGGAATCCCCAAGAGGGGGTGGATTATCCCGGCCCTGGGGAGGTGGTATATCCGAACCCTTCTTCCGAACCCTTCTTTGAAAAAAAGGAGAGTTCATCCTGCCAAACTTGAAATTGTCTTCCACTGCTCGCGCAATCATTCCACCCGCCCACCCGCAACTTGGGTTGCAAACCCCCATGCGGCGGCGATTGCGATACTTGCTGGGCGATGGCTGGCGCATCGCTGCGGCCGCGCTAGCGCGCGCAGGGGCTCGCGCGCATAGCGACCAGCTAAGCTGGCGCGACCGACTTGGCCGCCGTGGCGCTGACCGCTGGGCCTTCCCTAGCGCGTCTCGCAGGCTGCGATTCGGCGACCCGGGCGCGCGCGGTAGCATGGCGATGCCGACAATGGCCGACAAGATGATGATAGCGGCAATGCTGGCTGCGATGCACCGACGACGGCAAAACCAGTGACGGCGCTGATGCTGATCGCGTCTATGACGACGATGGTGCCCACGCGTCGGTGATGAAGGCGTTGCAGGATTTCGGCATGCGCGCGCAGCCGACCCGCGCGAGTGGCACGCATGGAACTAGTTGACAAGGGCAGCCCCCCCCAAGGGCAGCCCCCCACCCCCGAGCCCGAGCAAGCGCGCAAGGGCGCTCGAATGATTTCGACACCCGCGCGTGAAAGGCCCTATTGTTTGCAGGTGATGAGCATGGTGTAAAAACACCTATGGTGTTCGTAAGAGTTCGCTATAGCGCGCCGACATTTCCGAACTGCAGAACCATTGGTTGATTTCCACAACCATGCTGTGATGATGTTGGGTCCTCGTTTTGAAGAGACAGCGACCCGAGTCCTACTCCTCCTTCTCTCCCTCCTCCCTGTTTACCATCACTGCCACTGCCAGCCGCGTCAGTCAACAGTGCCCGCAAAACCCTCACGCGCTTCGTGGCCCCATCATAGGAAGCTCCACGAAAGGCCCCAGCCGCTGCGCTCGCACGCGTCCGCCGCACCCACGTTGGCACACCCTTCGCGCGCTTCGCGGCCCCATGGGGAGCCCCGCCGAAGGCCCCAGCGGCGCCGCTCGCACGCCCCCGCCGCGCCCAATTAGGCATGCCCCCCACGCTTTCCGCGGCCCGAAAGGGGGCTCCCCCGAAGGCTCCAGCGGCAACGATCGCTCGCGCCCACCGCGCCAATTTCGGCGCGCGCCCCACGCGCGTCGTGGCCTCATGGGGAGCTCCACCGGAGGCCGCGCGGCGACGTTCGCCTGCGCCCGCCACGTCCATTTCGGCGACCCCCCACGCGCTTCGCGGCCCCATGGGGAGCTCCACCGAAAGCCGCAGCAGCGACGTTCGCACGCGCCCGCCGCACCCATGTTGGCCCCCCCCCCGCGTTTCGTGGCCCCACACAAAGCTCCGCCGAAGGCCCGAGCGGCGACGCTCGCATGCGCCCGCCGAACCCACGTCGACACACCCCATCGCGCGTTCCGCGGCCCCCACGAGAGGCCCCAAATGCAGTGTTCGCGCGCGCCCGCCCTGCTAATTCCGGCACGCCTCTGACGCGCTTCGCGGCCCAAAAGGGGGCGCCATCGAAGGCCCCGGAGGCTGCGTTCGCACGCGTCCGCCCCAATCATTCTCGGTTCACCACTCGCGCGCTTCGCGGCCCAACAGGGGGCGCTACCGAAGGCTCCAGCGGCGGTGTTCGCATGCGTCCGCCCCGCGAAACTTCGGCGCACACCTCGAAACGTTTCGCGGCCCCATAGGGAGCTTCACCTCAAGCCCTAAAATTGCCATGTTCGCATGCGTCCGCCCAGCTCATTCCGGCACACCCCTCACACGTCTCGCGGCCTCATGCGGAACACCCCCGAAGACCCCAGCGGCGGCGTTCGCGCGCGCCCAACGAACCAATTTCGGCACATTCCTAACACGCATCGTGGCCCCATAAGGGGATCCACCGAAGACGCTTTCCACAAATGCGTAAATCACAACTGCATATGGCTGGGTCCTTCACCAAGATGTTTGTAAAATGTTGTCTGGAGAGTGGAGCTCCACCGAAGGCCCATATGGGGGCGCTCGCATGAGTCCGCCCCACCCAGCACATCGCTTCGTGGCCCCATTGGGAGCTCCACCGTAGGCCCCCGTGCCAACGTTCACATGCGTCCGCCCCACCCAGCAGGGCTCTTCGTGGCTCCATAGGGAGCTCCACAGAAGGCCCCCGTGGCGACGTTCGCAGGTGTCGGCCCACCCCAGCACAGCGCTTCGTGGCTCCATAGGGAGCTCCACCGGAAGCCCCAATGGCGACGGTCGCACGGGCCCGCCCCAGCCACGACAGCGCTTGGTCGCCACACAGGAAACTCAACCGAAGGCTCCAGTGGCGACGGCCCTGCGGGGAGCTCCACCGGAGGCTCCAGTGGCGACGGTCGCATGCGTCTGCCCAGCCCGCGCAGCGCTTCGCGGTCCCATAGGGAGCTTCACCGCAGGCCCCAGCGGCGACGTTCGCATGCGTCCGCCCCCCCCCCCACACCCGCCAGCTCAACGCATTGTGGCCCCACAGGGAGCTCCACCGAAGGCCCCGTGGCGACGTTCGCATGCGCCCGCCCCGCCCAGCACAGCGTTTGGTGGCCCTTTGAGGGGCGAAGAAGACCCCAGCGGCGACCTTCGCATGCGTCCGCCTCGCCCAACACAACGTTCCGCGGCCCCATACGACGAACCACTGGAAGCTCTGGCAGGGGCGTTCGCCAGCGCCCGCCCAACCCAGCACGGCGCTTCGAGGCCCCGCGGGGAGCTGCACCGAAGGCCCCAGTGGCGATGCTCGCCCGCCCCACCCAGCACGGCATGTCGTGGGCCCGCAAGGAGCTCCACAGGATGCTCCAATGGCCACGTTCGCATGCGCCCGCCCCAAACAGCACGGCGCTTCGCGGGCGCATAGGGAAATCCACCGGAGGCCCCAGTGGCGACGTTCACACACGCTCCTTGCCCGCCCAGCACAGCACGCCCCTCGCACGTCAGGTGGGCTCGTAGGGAGCCCCGCCGAAGGCCCCAATGGCGACGTTCGCATGCGCCCCCCTACTTGTTTCGGCACACCCCTCACTCGCTTCGCGGCTCCATGCGAAGCTCCACCGAAAGCCCAAGCGGCGACGTTCGCACGCGCCCCCCCCCCCCGCCCATGTCGGCACACCACTCATGCGCTTCGCGGCCCCATGGCGAGCTCCACCGAAGGCCCCAGTGGCGACGCTCACACGGCGGCCCCGACCCATGTCGGCACAACCCCCATTCGCTTCGTCGCCCATAGGGGGTAGACCTGAGGCTCCAGTAGCAGCGCCCGCGCGGCGGCCCCGCTCCATTTCGGCACGCCCCCCACCCGCTCTGTTGCCCCATGAGGGGATCCCCCTCGGGCGACGTCCACAGCGGCGATACTCGCACTGCATATGGTTGGGTCCTCGGCCAAGATAATTCGCACATGGATTCGAAATGCTCGATCTTGGAATCCTTGCGACACATGCGGCTTTGGAAGGATTCCGGTACGCGCGCGACGACGCGCGCGCGCGTGGAGGTTGTCACACGTGTTGCACTGGGTTCTGGGGTCTGGAAATTGCTGACTGTGTTATGAAAGGGCGCGCGCGCGCGAGGATGAGGGGCGGGGCCGATGCCAGCGATATGAACTCTCATGTTAAGAATGGGCGATGAGGCAGAATCACACGCGCACTGCAGGCATGGACAATCCGGGGCGGTGGACGGGCCCTAATTTCTTCTGAGAACGGAGAATAGGCGCGGCGCAATCTGCGCGGCGCAATTCGCCAATGCTCGCAATGAATTTTCAACTCCAATGCTCGCGCAATCACCGCGCCCACCCACCCGCAAACTGGTATGCAAAACCCATGCGACGGCGATTGCGTCGAGTGTGCATCTGCGCGGCCGCGCTAACCCGCGCGCGCTCGTGCGCGCAGCGGCTTGCCAATGCGGCGCGACACATGCTGCCTAGGTGGCGCTGGCCGCTGTGCACTTCCCAGCTGGCACTTCAATACGAGTCGGTGACCCGGGCGGGCGCGGTATCATGGCGACGCCGACAACAGAAGACACGACACGATGATGAGAGCAACGACGATGACGACGACGGCGGCGATGACGACGGCAAGGCCAACGACGGCGCCGATATTAATCACGCCCGCCGATGACGATGACGATGTCCTCGCGTCGGCGATGAAGGTTTTTGAAGGAGTTCGACATGCGCGCGCGCGGCCGACGCGCGCGAGTGGGCCGCGTGGCGTTGTTTGACGCGGATCGCGCCCCCCCACCGAGCACGCGCCAAATGGCGCTCGGATGAGTTCGACATGCGGCACGAGAGACCCGTTTGGCACAACAATCATGGCAACCAATTTTTGTCTTGAAAATTCGCAAGAGCGCGTGCGCTGTTTTTTTCGTTGAAAACTGATGTGGCAAAACCATGTGTTCTTATATGTGTTCCTGGCACTGGTTATTGAAATCCTTACGGCACCCGAGGCTTACGCGCGCGCATGCACTTCGTCCTATGTGTTGCAAAAAGACTTTTGCGACAGCACGCGCGCGAGGGAGTTCGAACGATTTCGACACGTGCGCGAAAGGCCCGTTTGGTAGCATGTCGAAAACACGTTGGAAATCCCATGGTTTGCTTGAGAATCTGCAAAAGCGCGAGCGCAGGCTGTTTTTTGGAGAACCCTTGTCGTGAATCCGTGTGTTTTACATGTGCTCAGGACACTCGGCTTTGAAATCCTTGCGGAAAGCAGCGTTCTTGAAGGATTTCGGCATGCCCGCGAGACGACGCGCGTGTGCACTTTGGTTTTTGATAGACGAGTAGACGTGCATAGTTCCCGACATCCTAAATGGGGTGCTTGTTTTTCGGGACACCCTGCGCAAGAACCCACCCACATCCTCACCATCACCATCATCATCATCATCATCATCATCATCATCATCATCATCAACAACATCAACATCATCATCATCATCATCATCATCATCATCATCATCATCACGATCAGCATCACCATCACCATCATCGTCACCCCCTCTCTTCGCCACGCACTCACTCACGCACTCTCACACTCACACTCACCAGCATCATCATCAGCATCTTCATCATATTCAGTCCTTCATTCACTCACTCACTCACTCACACACTCATCATCATCACCATCATCATCGCCATCACTCCCACACACATTCACACTCACACACAAGCGCACTCGCACACTCACACAGTCGCACATTCAAAGATTCATGCTGGAACCATCGCGCGCGCTTCGCGCGCGCTCAAGTTCTAGCAAACTTCTTGGAGGCTCGGAGCACTGGACTGCTTCTTGAAATCGTCATGGGACCTTGGCATGTATTCGGGTGCCTCTTAAAACGAGTTATTAAGCCTTTTGGGTGCCGTCTTGGGGCCTCTTGGAGTCTCTTTGGGGCTTCTTGGGGGCCTCTTGGGGCCTCTTGGGAGCCTCTTGGGGCCTCTTGGGGGCTTCCTGGAGGCATCTTGGTGCCTCTTGGGGGCATCTTGGGGCAGAGAGTTTGATTTTCAGTTCGCGTTCCCTCTCTTGGGCTCCTCTTGAGGCCTTCTTGGGACCCTCTTGCGCCGTCTTGGGCGGCTTTGGGGCCGTCTCGGGGCTCTCTTGGGCCGTCTTGGGGACCTCTTGGCCTTGTGGGCCGTCTTCGAGCGGTTTGGGGGGCGTCTTGGCCCGTGCTGTAGCGCCGGAAACACCAAACAACGAGAATGCAAAAAACATTGAAAAACAATTTTGCCCTCTCGGGGCGCTCCTGGGCGGCATCTTAAAGGCCTCTTGGGGCGTCTTGGGGGGCCTCCGGGGCAGTTTAAAACGCATTGTGCGTCGCCAGAGACCCCTGGACGGCGTCTTGGGGGTGTCTCGAAACCGTCTGAGGACGCCAGGATTGCTGTCTGAGGGCTCCCCGGGGCGATTTTAGGCCTCCCAGAGGCGGGCCCGGGCCCCCGTCCCCACATTTGTGGTCGAGGTTCCGGCTCTCGGCCCCCGGGCCCGGTGCGCCGTTTGACGTATATTGAGGAAACCTGGGGCAGGAGCCGCGTTTGTCAGTGGATTTCGAAGAAAAGTCAGGCGGGAGTCTCCTCCCGATGGCACCCGCACTTCACCCTGGCAATCGGAGCGGGTCATCCGAACACGGTAACTGTCGTCACTTTTGGGCCACTCGCGCCTGAATTTTGACGAAGCCTCAGGCGGGAGCCTCGTTTGTAAGTGAATTACGAAAGCGTCTCAAGCGGGAGCCCCCTCCCTATGGAACCCACGTTTCATGTTGGTAGTCGGAACGACTCAGCCGAACCCTGTAAATGTCTTCGCTTTGGAGCCCATCGCGTCTGAATTTTGAAGAAACCTCAGGCGGGAGCCTCGCTTGTAAGTGACTTGCGGAGAAGTCTCAGGCGGAAGAACGTTTCACGCACTTCAGATTGGTAATCAGAAGGGCAATCCGAACCCTGTATCTGCTGTCACTGTTGCGCCCTTCGCGTTTGAGTTTTGAAAAAGGCTCCGGCGGGAGCCTCGTTTGTGAGTGAATTGCGGAAGCGTCTCAAGCGGGAGCCCCCTCCCTATGGAACCCACATTACATGTTGGTAGTCGGAACGACTAAGCTGAACCCTGTAAATGTCTTCGCTTTGGAGCCCATCGCGTCTGAATTTTGAAGACACCTCACGCGGAAGCCTCGCTTTCAAGTGACTTGCGAAGGGATCTCAGGCGGGAGCCCTCTCCCTATATATAGAGCCCGCAACTCACGTGGGGAATCGGCCCGGATCATCCGAAGTCTGCACCTGTCGTGAATTCTGGGCCCGTCACGCTTGAATCTTGAAGAAGCCTCAGTCAGGAACCTCGTTTGCAATGAAGCACGATGAAATCTCAGGCGGGATCCCACCGCCTCCGGCCTGATACTCCCGCCTCCCAGCCCCCGCCTCCCAACCTCCGCCCGCCTCCCCGCCAAGCCAGCGCACGCACATTCCGGAAAAATCCTGGGAGACCTCGCGGGATTAACTTCCAAGCGGGGGAAGTCCCGGTTGAACGTCCAGGACAAATTCCAGGCAACGGGGGGCGGGGGGGGAAGTCTGGGAATATTCCCAATGGGAATCCCTACGCAAATCCCAGTAGTAACTCTTAAGCGGATCCAGCGCATCCAAATCCGGAATTGGATCCGGATTGGGATTTGTACATCCGTGATCCCACTCCCCGCCCCTGAGCGCACAGGTCTCAGTTTCGGCCTGCGCCCGCCCGTGGCGGTGCCCGCGCCAATCAACGTCCTGGCTCGCCTCCCGGCCCGCACCCGCCCACTTCCGATGTGGCCCACACTTCATGTTGGTAATCCGAACGGGTCATGACAATTCTGTATACGTCGTCATTTTGGGGCCCCTCGCGCCTGAATCGTCAAGAGGCCTCAGGCAGGAGCTTCGCTTGTGAACGAACTGCGGGGAAGGCTCAGGGGAGCCCACTCCCTACGGGGCCTGCGCCGCACATTGATAATCAGAGCGGGTCGTAAGAAACCTGAACCTGTCGCCAATTATGAGTTCCCCAACCAGGCTTGAACTTTGAGGAACTCTCAGGCGGGAGCCTCGGATGTGAGCGATCCGCGAGGAAGTCTCGAGCGGGGACCCCCCTCGCCATGGGGCCCGCAGCCCCATGTCAGAATCCGAACGAATCGTCGGAATCTCGTAGCTGCCGTCAATGATGGGCTCCTCAGGAACGAAGGGTGATGCGAGCCATCGCGGGCCAATCCGAGCGGGGACATTTCTGTGTTCTTAAAAGGGCCACTCGTTCGGCTGAACCCGAGTCCCCCGACGCGGCAACGGCATCACCATCGACTGCGCAAGGGATGAAGACGCTGGTCGCACGGGCATGTCGAACGAGGAATGGTGGCCGCACGTCTACCTAATGTTCTCCCGCGCCACGCGCATGCGGAACATGCTGATCCTGCGGCCGCCCACGCGAGAGTTCCTGGAGCGCGGGCCGCCAGTATCCTTGCGGAGGGCGCTCCGGAAGTCCGACGAGATAGCGGGGAACTCCAGAACAGATGCGGAGCAGCTCGCAGCACGACTGGGCTTCGCGCTGCCCACCGCGCTGCCCACACCTGAGCGCGGCCGCGCCCACCTCGAGGCCCGCGGGGTTGTCCCAACGATCTGGCCCGCGGGGTTAACCACACGGCCCGCCCCCGCGCCCTATCGGCCTGCGGGGTTATCCCAAAAGCAAGGCCCACGGGATTGCCCCTTAAAGTTTCGCGGTCCAGCCGGCGGCGAACGCGCGCGTGCTGGCCGAGGTGGCAACGGCGCCGAAGAATATCGGCTTGCTCGCCCCGACCAGACGGAAGGGTATGTGCACATTCTTTGGTGTGCAAGATACGTTGTGAAGCGTATCTGGTGCAACCGATGTGGAACGCAATTATCTGGTGTGCAAAACATGTGGCGCAATGTAAATCGTGCGCCATCTATGTTGTGCAATCCATGTGGAGCGGCGACGCGGCGACGACGGGGCGGCGAAAGCGAGACCATAGCCGCCAGACCGACCCGCAGGCCCAGACGACGGGCGGCGACGGGGGGGCGACGGGGGGGCGACCGGGCGGCGACGACGAGAGTAAAGCCGCCAGACCGACCCGTAGGCCCCAACGACAGGCGGCGACGAGGCAGGGACGGGGCGGCGACGGGCTGGTGACAGCGAGAACATAGCCCCCAAACCGACCCGCGAGCCAAGACGACGGGCGGCGACGAGGCGGCGACGGGGCGGCGAAGGCGAGAACATAGCCGTCAGACCGACCCGCAGGCCCAGACGACGGGCGGCGACGAGGTGGGAAGGGGGCGGCGACGAGGCGGACACACCAGCTATAACGCAAGCTCCGCACCCTTCGACGAGCCTCCAACAGCTCACACAACAGCGGGCACGGCGACACCGGCACGGGATTGAGGACGAGGAAGGAGGACGAAGACGAGGATAAGGGAGAGAGAGCAGCGTGGTTGCCAAAAAAACGGCTACCACGAGCATGGCACGAGGCCTGCACGAAGAGGAAGGGCGACGAGGACGAGGAGGACGCAGAGTGAGCAGGGTGGTTGTCAAAAACGGTTTTCACGAACCCCCGCGGCCGCTGGATGCCCCTGGGCCGAATCCCGCCCGCGAGCGCCGCGCTCGCGGCTGCAGCGAAGTGCGCCGACCGCCGTCGCTCCCGCGGAACCGCCGCCCCCGAGCACCGCGGCGGCCGCCACGAGGTCGCAAGCCCCGCCGCCGCGGCAGCGTGTGAGCACCACCACCGTCGACGCAACCGCCTCGAGCACCGTCGACGTCAAGCCGCTCCTCCTCCTCCTCCTCCTCCTCCTCCTCCTCCTCCTCTCCTCCTCCTCCTCCTCCCCCTCCTCCTCCTCCTCCTCTCCTCCCTCCCTCTCCTCCTCCTCCTCCTTCCCTCCTCTCCTCCTCCTCCTCCTGCTTCTCCTCCTCCGTCCTCCCTTCCTCCAGCTACATTATCATCCTTCCTCCTCCTACTCCTCCTCCTGCTGTTCCTCCTCCTCCTCCTCCCTCCTCCTGCTCCTCCTCCTCCTTCCTCCTCCTCCTCCTCCTCCTCCTCCTCCTCCTCCTCCTCCTCCTCCTCCTCTCCCTCCCCCTCCTCTTCCTCCTCCTCCTCCTGCTCCTGCTCCTCCCCTTCTCCTCCTCCTCCTCCTCCTGATCATCCTCCTGCTTCTCCTCCTCCGTCACCCTCCTCCTCCTACGTCGTCCTCCTCCCTTTCTCTCTTTTCTTCTTCCTCCTTCTCGTTCTCCTCTTCCTCCTCTTCCTCTTCCTCCCGTCGCCGTCGCCGCGGCCGCAACGAGAACCGCGGCAGCCGCTGTGGGGCCGCAGCACAGCGGGGGGAGGACGTCTGGTCGAGCAGAGCCAGGGCGCGCGCCGCGGGATCGGCCTGGCAAAGGGGGCCGGCCAGACTGGCCAGCGGGGGCGGGCGCAACCAGAGTCTGCGAGCCGACTGGCCAAAGGGGGGTGAGGTGGAGGAGGATGGGGTGGTAGGATAATCTCTATGAGGAGGAGGAGGAGGAGGAGGAGGAGGAGGAGGAGGAGGAGGAGGAGTAGTTGAAGTTGGAGCTCTCCAAAGGCGACTGAGTCAACCACCCCTGGGCAAGCAAAGCCAATGGCAGGCGGCCAGAGGCGCGGGCGCCCGCGGAGGTCCGCAGGCCGCTGGTGCAGGCCTGCTCGGCGGCATCCTGCGCCCCTGAAGGGAGGGGCCAAGCAAGCACCAGCGGGCGGTGGTGACGCTGCGGCCAGCGGCGGCGCCGCGGCGCGCAAAAAGCGCCCCGATGAGATATCAAATGCGCGGCCCGTCACATGCTCGGCAGCACGCGGGCACCGCGGAGGGTGGGTGTGACGGGGTTCCCAAGGGGGGGAGGGCCCGCCAACAGAGGCCCAGGAGGCGCCTACAGCAGGAGGGCTCCAAGACGCCCCGGATGGTCCTGATAGGCAACCGGCGTCGTCGTCAACATCGTCAACATCCTCGCCATTATCTCCCTCCTTCTCCTCCTCATGATCGCCACGCTCTATTCGCCCCTGCCCTTCCTTCGTGCCCCCCTCGACCCTGCTCGCTTCACTCTTCTCCCATTCATTCCCCCCCTGTGCTCCTACCCCTCCTCATCCACCTCTTCCTGCTGTCCCCCTCCTCATTTTCCTCCCCATGCTCCGCGCCCTCCTCCCCAACCTCAGGGTCGGCGGCACCGGCCGTAAGGCCTTCGCAATATCAAATGTGGGGCCCGTCACATGCTCGGCAGCACGCGGGCACCGCGGAGGGTGGGTGTGCCGGGGTCCCCAAGGGGGGGAGGGCCCAGGACCACCAACAGAGACCCACGAGGCGCCTACAGCAGGAAAGCCGAGCAGCGCCCAGCCGCGACGACGAGCTAGAGACCTACGCCGCCAACTTACCCCGCTGCCTTGGAGGCAGCCCGCGGGAGATTCGATCGATCTCCGCGAGCTGTCTCCGCCTTTCCTGGGGGTCCTGTGACGCTCCCAGGCATTGCTTGCGGAGTTTGCGTGCTGTGCGCGGGGCCTGTATTTCACAGGATCCCGCACAGACGCGGCAACAAAGTCGAGACCCCACGGTGAAAATGTCGTAGCCAAGCTGAATGAAAATGGGCTCATTCACTGACGGGGCTTCGCCCCCGTCCTCCACACCATTTGGCTCTACCACGCCTCCCGCGGTGGGAGACTGGCTCCCCCTCGCGGTGTCGCTGTCCGCGGGCTCGTGATGCCCTTCCTGTCCCAGGAACGTGTCCGCCGCATCAGTGGCAATACGAACGCAGTCATCACGAAGCGGCGTCCAATCATCGGCCGTGATCGCGAAATGGGCCGCCGCGTAGCGGCGGAGATCGTTTGGGCAACACGTTCTCTGCGAACCGCTTCTCAGCGAGGCAAGGGACGATAGCGTCCGTGCCGTTGCATTGCATGATCGGCATCGGTACTCCGTACTCCCGTCCTTAGTGCAGACATATAGGTCATGTTCCCGTCGCTGACCGACCACAACCCCTGGGGGTGGAGGGCAGCATCAGGTGCATGCTCCTCGCCGCGTCCCCATTTCTTGCGCATGACCACCTGGAGGCACGCCCACGAGACATGTCGTAGTACTTGGCGGTGTTCCAGAAGCGCCGCATTGACGGCCTCACCCATAGTGGTAGACACCATGTGGTGGGCTTCCCCCAACTTAGCAAAGAAATCCACCCAATTCAATTGTTGCCCAACCAGCCGGCGATGTCCGCGAAGTCCTAGGACAGAATGTCGGCCGCTGACCCGTGTGCAGTGGTCCACTTGAACCTCGGGGGCCTGGAACAGCCTCTAGCCTCCGACGCATGGAAAATGTCCCGCCATACTCTGGCGTGCTTCGCTCTGCCACTGGCGAGCCGAGGGTGCCAGTCATTCCCCTCGTCCACCAGCGCCTTCAGGTCCGAGATGAACAACCTTGATGGCGTAACGCCCGGCCTTTCCGACGGTCTGCAGCCGATACGGTAGCGGGCCATATTTGGCCCTCCGGGGGAGGAGAGTGGAAGGATCCATTTGCACCACTGACCAGCCACAGCGACGTAGATCAGGAGTGTTGGACCCATACCCTGAGCCATCGGTGTGTGAAGTAGCCCCCCACTCTGCTTGTGCGTCGCCCTGCTCGAAAACCTGGGCCTCGATCGTGGTCCAGGGCGGCAGACCCGCAGGATCTGCGGGTATCCTGAACACCATGTAGTGCTGCTCGTGGTTAGACTGGCCTGTGGTCACGCCAGACCTCAGAAGTCGGTCTCGCAAGCTCGTTGGGCACCCTTGCAAACCCCTTCTTTCTGCGGGCGGGGAGGCTGGCTCCCCGTCTCGCCGGCCGTGGGCAGCGTCTCTGGGTCAGGCTGCACATGCAGGGCGGCTTCCTCACCTAGGAGCTCTGGAGGTGAGTCTGGCATCGGCTCTGGCTCCTCCGTGTCCTCCCCTTCTCCACACGCAGGGAAAAAAGTCCGCCTCTGGCGCCGTCCACGCCCTGCCCCTTTGTGTCGGCAGCTTCGGCAGTACGGCGGGACAGAGCAGCGCCGTCAGACTGGCTGACGGTCGCTTCCTGTGCAGCCTCCGCCGACCGGTTCGTCACGTAGGCCAGGGCACTGGAAAAACACATGGCCCCAGCATTGACCGTGCTCCAACTGCTGCCCACAAGCCCGACAAGGACGCACCGTGCGCAGCATCCGCATGTCCCTCCTCGGTGGGATGGGAAGGTTGTCGGCCCAGTGCGCCTGGAGAGCGCCCAGTTCCTGGACGTTGCGCACTCCCGCAGCTGCATGGCGCAAGCCGCGGTGCCACACGCCAGTACCAGCGTGCGTATAGTGGCGTCGCTGTAGTCGCTCGTGCTGCCATCTCTGGCAGCCCTCCACCAGGTGCTTGCGGAGGTCAACTGAGCAGGTCTGATACGGGTCGTAGGACTGGCCCAAGTCATCCACCATACTATGCGGTGCCACGAGGCGCCACCCCAATCGGCGAAGCGAGAGCCAGGTAGCCGCCAGCGGGCCTCTTGCCTTCGCCCACGCCCTGTTGTCGTCAAACTTGGCGTCGACGACCTCCCACGCCTGCCGCAGCCTGCTGGGAGTAACTCGCCTATCCCGGATCCACTCTGCATTGCGAACCACCAAGTCAAGAGTGGCTCCGTAAATCGGGTCGTACTCGAGCGAGCGGTGTGGTATCAGGTACGCCGTGACTCCCACACCAGTGGTACCAGGAGCGCCGCTAAGAACTGCAGCAGCACGCCTCAGCTGTCGCAGCGTATCGTCGGTTACCCTGACACCCCCGCGCCGTGGGCCACCGAGGGCATGGCCCCTGTCCGCCACATGCCGCCTTTCAACCGACCGCCGCTTTCAGAATCAAGCCTGGCGAAACGCAATTCCTGGGACTCCAGCGCCGCGAATCAATGCGACTGCTGAGTCCTGACAATCCGAGACCGTGTCAGAACACCATTCCTCAGACTGCGATACAGCGAGTCAACATGACTTCTGCGCCCTGGCATTCCTGAATCGCGCCAGAACACCCTCCCCTGGACTGCAACAATACGAATCCTCAAATCTGCTGCACACGTTCAAGACAAGTGTGCGCGGCGCAAAAGAAAGGGGCCGCAGCTTGACAACTAACCTCCCTCCAGCCGAGAAACTGCTGCAAGAGTTGAAACAAATGTGCGCGGCGCGAAGGCGAGAGCCACAGTTCGAAAACGACCCGCCCGCCATCATTGAAGCTGTTATCAACTGTTTTAAAAAAGGATGCGCGCAGCGCTGAAGCGAGAACCACATTTTGAAAACTATCCGCCCACATTAGGTGAAACTTAAGGAAACGCTTACGACGAATGTGGGCGGCGCTAAGGCAAGAGCCACATCGTGAACACCGCCCGACCTGCATCCCCGAAGCTGCTGCAATGAGGAAGTCTCAGGCGAAACGCCCGGCCCGCCCTGACGACACTTCTGGGGGTGCGACGGGGGGCAGTTACTTACAAGGAATAAAGATGGAGAAGAATGGGTAGGATGAAGAAAACGATGACCACGAGGAGGAGGGGGAAAGGAGGAGGGGGGGAAAAGGAGAGAAAAGGGGGAGGAGGACGAGGAGCAGGAGGAGGAGGAGGATGGAGAAGAGGACAATAACAAGGAGGAGAGGAGGGAGAGGTTGGGAGGAGGAGCGCAAAAGGGGGAGGAGGGGTAGCGGGAGTGAAGCGGGAAGCCGTCTCCTCCCCCTCAAACGCTAGGAGGTCCACGCCGCCGCCTGCCGCCTCTGTGGCGTTGTAGAGCGCGCCCTCCGCCAGCCAGATCTTCGAGTAGCCGCCGTGGATCGTCAGCCGCTCCTGCACGTCGGAGCCTTCCGCCGCGCGCGGGGGTCGATAGGCGGCGGAGGGTGTCGGACGGGGAGCCGTGACAGGGCGGCGAAGTCTGACGGAGGGAGACGGAGGGGACGGGGTGACGGAGCGCGGTGCAGAGGGCGACGGGTCTCGACGCCCAACACGCGCGGCCCAAGGCAACATCGCGACCGCGGGGGGGCCTGGGCTCCGAAGTCTGTTTTTTTTATGGAGCCAAAGACCCCCCCCGACCGCGAGGCAGATAGATGCCGACGACCTCAGGCCACGACGGCCAACAAGTGAACGTTTTTGTTTCGGCGTTTCGACATTGGGCGGAAGGGGGGGGAGGGGGGGGGGGGGGTCTGGCTCCGGATCTCTGCTGAGTGCGACTGTTCGCAACAGAACGTCCTATATGGGGGAGGGTCCCCACCTGCCTGAAGCAGGCGCCAAAAACAGCCAAGATCTACTCCATGGGGGGGGAGAGGGGGGTTTGTGGGGCCCGTGCCGATCGGCAAAGCAATGAATAAGAAAACGATCACCAAGCCGACGGAAGGAGACGGGGGAGGAGAGAAGGGGGAAGGGGAGTGCGCAGAGGAGGAAGGACGGTGCTGGGGAGGAGGACCACTGCAAACCCAGGATGCGTCAGCGATGCTGCTGCGCCATCCTCCCGCCCACCGCCCGTGCCGCTCGAGCCACTCCAAGCAGTCCTTGCTTCCCCGCGGGAGGCGACCCCCACAACGAGGAGCGCCCGATGGGCCTGCCCTGCGGGCGGGAGCCCCGTTCTACGCATGGGAGAGCCATGCGCCACTCGAGCTGCCAGGAGCACGAAGACGTATGATCCGAATGGTCCAGGCGGGGTCCAATGAGGCCCCTCGCTTGGAAAAAAAAAACGTCAATGAGATGTACAAGTGTCGCTGCTCCGCAAATTCTCGTTTCTGACAGCACACTTTGGGGAGAAGTCAGAATCGGCATCCCAGCGTGGGACAAACGCCATCCGTCCGTGTATGTGTTGCGCAGTGTTGCGCTTCTGACGGTACAGTAAGCAACATAGAACATCAACCCACATTACTAAGTTTGCAATGACCCGCCATGCATCCGCGTCACTGCCGAAGACGTCTGGCGTCCATGCGCTGCCATAAAGCGAGAGCCACACAATGAAAATGACTCGCCCTACAGCAGTGCACATGTTATCACATGCAGCGACGTACGTATGTGTATACATACACACACATGTATATACATATACATCTATATATATACCATGAGCCATGAGTGTGTATGTAAACGTACATGCATACATGGACGCATATACATTAAAACACCGAGAATACGGATGAGAGCGGCATTAAGGCCAGAAGCACATGGCAGATTCCAGAAACCCCGAACCCAAAGCCGTGTTCATCTCCTGGGGGCGCATTGATTACTTCCGCCGCCTTCCGCCGAGTTTCCGCCGGCTTCATCCGGCGGAGGCGACCTCGTTCTACTTCCTTTCGACCTTCCGCCGCCCTCCCGCGGCCTTCCGCGGAGGAAGATATGACAACTTCTTCGATCCTCGAAGGCAAGGCCCTTTTTGAGGAACGCCCCACACTGCTACTGACGCGAACTCCCCTGACAACGCGCGCGTGCGCCGTGGCAAACGGGCCACGCCGCGCACGATCGCCACTAGGTCTCGTGCAAGCACGTCGCCGCAGGGAGCGCGCTGCAAGTGGCAAGGCTTCAACCTGACGCGAAAACGCTGCGCGAAAAAGAAAACACACTCCAACGGCAGCCGCAACGCAGAAACAACCGACAAAGGCCCTTTTTGGAACCCCCCATATCGCAAAAGGACCAGCCCTCCATCGATCCTTCATTCCCAACCATCCTGTGGTGTTGGGTCCTCGTTTTGAAGAGACGTCGCCCCGCGTTCCTTCCTTCCTTCCCGCTGCCCCCTCCCTCCTCCCATCTTCATCATCATCGTCATCATCCCCATCATCGTCATCGTCATCATCATCTGTCGTCATCATCATTATCACCACCCATGTCGGCACACCCCTCACACGTTTCGTGACCCCATAGGGAGCTCCACCGAAGGTCCCAGTGCGTGTGCCCGCATGCGTCCCGCACACTCATTTCGGCACACCCCTCACACGCTTCGTGGCCCCATAGGGAGCTCCACCGAAGGTCCCAGTGGGTGTGCCCGCATGCGTCCCGCACACCCATTTCGGCACACCCCTCACACGTTTCGTGGCCCCATAGGGGGCTCCACCCAGTGGGTGTGCCCGCATGCGTCCCGCACACCCATTTCGGCACACCCCTCACACGTTTCGTGGCCCCATAGGGAGCTCCACCGAAGGTCCCAGTGGGTGTGCCCGCATGCGTCCCGCACACCCATTTCGGCACACCCCTCACACGTTTCGTGGCCCCATAGGGAGCTCCACCGAAGGTCCCAGTGGGTGTGCCCGCATGCGTCCCGCACACCCATTTCGGCACACCCTCACACGCTTCGTGGCCCCATAGGGAGCTCCACCGAAGGTCCCAGTGGGTGTGCCCGCATGCGTCCCGCACACCCATTTCGGCACACCCCTCACACGTTTCGTGGCCCCATAGGGAGCTCCACCGAAGGTCCCAGTGGGTGTGCCCGCATGCGTCCCGCACACCCATTTCGGCACACCCCTCACACGTTTCGTGGCCCCATAGGGAGCTCCACCGAAGGTCCCAGTGGGTGTGCCCGCATGCGTCCCGCACACACACCCATTTCGGCCACACCCCTCACACGTTTCGTGGCCCCATAGGGAGCTCCACCGAAGGTCCCAGTGGGTGTGCCCGCATGCGTCCCGCACACCCATTTCGGCACACCCTCACACGTTTCGTGGCCCCATAGGGGGCTCCACCGAAGGTCCCAGTGGGTGTGCCCGCATGCGTCCCGCACACACATGTCGTCCCACCCCTCACACGTTTCGTGGCCCCATAGGGAGCTCCACCGAAGGTCTCAGTGGGTGTGCCCGCATGCGTCCCGCACACCCATTCCGGCACATCCCTCACACGTTTCGTGGCCCCATAGGGAGCTCCACCGAAGGTCCCCGTGGCGCAGTCCACATGCGTCTCCTTTGCCCAGTACAGCGTTACGTGGCCCCATATGGAGCCCCACCGCAGGTCCCAGCCAGCCAGCTAGCTCTCTTTGCTCCGCGCAGCGGGCGACCCGCGCGCGTCGCTGGGACTCCTCCGGGGCGACCTGCGCGCGTCGCGGGGGCTCCGTGCTGCGTTCCGCCCAGCGCCTCGCTCGCCCGTCGTCGCTCTGCCCAGCGGCAAGAGCCTTGCCCGCTATCAGCCAGCCAGCTAGCTCTCTTCGCTCCGCGCAGTGGACGACCCGCGCGCGTCGCTGGGACCCCTCCGGGGTGACCTGCGCGCGTCGCGGGGGCTCCGCGCTGCGCTGCTCCCGCAGCCTTGGACTTTTGAGTGCGCGGGCAAAGAGGGAGTAAAGGAAGGGGAGGAAGCGGGCGCGATCCTCGCGGGGGGGCGCGCCGACATTGGCGTCGCGGCGCGCGGGCGATGCCGTCGGGGAGTCCCGGGGAAGCTCCTTGCGGCGGCCACGCCCAGCGTCACGAGTATTCAGAGGCAGTCGTTGTCAAACTATTGGCATTCATACACATTTGCACCACGCTTTGTCATATTCGCATTCATGCACGTAGACTCGCTCGCACGCAGATCATTCACAGTCAGACGCACGCGCGCAGATTCACCCGCGCTCAGTCTCCCTACGTACTCAGATCAATCGTTTTCGTTCACTTTGTGTACCACGCCACTCATGTCGGCACGCCCCTAGCACGGTTCGTTGCCTCATAGGGATCGCCACCGAAAAAATGAATCACTATTGCGGTACTCGCACCTGCATATGGTTGGGTCCCTCGTCAGGCTAATTTTTTGGGAAGTGGCACGCTCAACACCGCTAGCAGCGAGGAAATTCGCAAGCAAACGCCCGGCCCGCCCTACCAGCACGCCGGAGGGGCGCGACGAGGAAGAGCTACTCATCAGGAAGAGGGCTGGAGGAATGGGGAGGAGGAGGAGAAGGAGGAGGAGGAGGAGGAGTAAACCCAAGATGCATGAACGATTCTGAAGTACACCCTCCTGTCCAACATCCCGTCCCCATAGATAACGCCCAGAGGCGTTCTTCCTCACTGCGCGAAGCGTCCTCTCCCCCTTGAAGAAGGAGGGGGAGATGGGGGGAGGCGAATCATGACAAGGACGACGAGGGAAAACGGAGGAGGAGGACAGTGGTGATGATGAGGGGGATGAGGAGGACGAAGCGACGACATATCTGCAAGATTCTCGCACGTCGTTCCGGGCAGCTCGTGACCAGTTCACGCCACGCGGAAGCTCGAATCCCTAGATGATCGCTGCATGTGGGCGAGAACGGCCCAGGTGGGCACCGCCGCAATGTACGGTACAGCTTCAAAGCCAGCGCGAGCAGCAGCAGGCAGCGCTTCCTGCATGGGGGGAGAAGGAGGAGGAAGAAACGGAGGAGAAGGAGGAGGGAGAGGAGGAGGAAGAACGAGAGGAGGGGGAGGAAGAGGAGGAGGGAAGGAGGAGGGGTGGACATTCGCGGGCTCCAAGGAACGATCCCAATCCCCCTGGGTGCGCCGCTCTGCGGATGAATGGCAGTTGAATGCGCATTTGAAGAATCCGCCACCGTGCCTCTGGGCACGGAGTGGGCGTGTCCTCGCGTCCTTTGCCTAATCCCTAGGCCTGGACCCACAAGTCCGACATCTCCCGGGGTTTCCCGCGTGCCCCCTGGGCTCCGGGAAATTTTCTCGCACAGCTTCTCTGGCCTCAGAGGGCCCGAAGACGGACCAAGAGGGCTCCACGGGGCTCCCATGACTGTTCAAGAGGGCCCCGAGTCGCCGAAAGATCGTTCCAAGACTCCCAAGACGGCCTCAAGATGGCCAAAGAAGCTTCCAAGACGCCCCCAAACGCCTCCAAGAGGCCTCCCAAGAAGGCCCCAAGAGGTCAAAATCATAAATTCTCCTTGGGTTTTAGATGGACGTTGGCGTTCTAGCCTTGTCGGATTCCCGAGGCTCCAAAGCTGCCCAAAAGGCCCCAAAGACCACGCCAAAACGGCCAAAGAGGCCTCCAAGAGGGCCCCAAGACGACCTAAGAGCGCCTCAAGTCGGCCCAAGACGGCCCAAGAGGCACCCAAAACGGGCCAAAAGGACACCAAGACGACCCCTCAAAGGGGGCCAAAAGAGGGAACGCGAACCGAAAATCAGAGCCCTCCGCTCCAAGAGGCCCCAGGGGGCGCCTGGGAGGCCCCAAGAGGCCCTCAAGACGCCCCCAAGAGGCCCCATTGGGCCCCCAAGAGGCCCAAGGTGCCCCAAGAGGCTCCAAAACGGCCCCCAAGAGGCCTCCAGACTGCCTCCAAAGAGGCCCCGACAGGCCTCCCACGATATCCCACCGAACATCCAAATGACGTCATACTCACAACCAAGGCACGGGGGCGGGATGGGCCAGAGGCCTTCAGGTAGCCTTCACAAGTCTTCTCCGGGAATCATCCGAAAACTTACCACATGCTGCAGCGCAGGAGGAGAAGAGGAGGAAACGAGGAGGCAAACGTGGCGCCCGTCAGCGGCAACGTCGACGAGGGCTGCACACAGAAAGGAATCAATCACAAGACAGCTCGCCGCTTGGGCCCCACCGCCTGCCCAGACTGCGAGCACAAATCGGGCGTAGCCCCGCGCACATTCGAACGCTGGCACTTCGTCCTCGCACTACTCATATTCCTCCCCGTCTTCCCACCCTGATCGTCGTCGTCGTTTTCCTCCTCGTACTCCTCCTCCTCCTCCTCCTCCTCCTCCTCCTCCTCCTCCTTCTCCTCCTCCTCCTCCTCGTATTCCTCGTCTTCCTCCTGCTCCAGCTCCTGTCGTTCTCGTCTAGGACCGCGTCATAGGTTGCGCCCCCGGCATCGTAGAAAGGACGATTGATGCGAAACTCGCCAGATCCCACTCTGCCAATGTGAATCGGAACCTGAAATCGAAAGCGCGCGTTCGGCAGAGCGGCCGATAGCGGACATGCCGAAGGCAATGGAATGCGAGGGGGGTGGAGGAGGGAAAGGACGGAGAGGGGCGCGGGATGGGGTCGAGAACTCGTGGAAAAGGGGTGCGCCCATCCGAGGGAACGGTGCACCTCCCCTCCCCCAGTGGCAACGAGGTACAAGCTGTTTGCAGCAAGAACATCCGACCCCCCAAATTTTATCCTCCCCCGCGGCTTGAGTGGACCACCCTGGCCGGCGGAGGGCGTCTTAGGGGGCTGGGGGCCCTTATGTTGATGAGAGAAGGAAGGAGAAGAGAGCGGATGGAGGATAGGGCAGGCGAAAGCCCTTTAAGGTCTTGCCCTGCGCGTGCGTTTGCCATTCTGGCGCACTTTGCGGTGGCAAACCCGCGCGTCGTTCGAAAGCGACTGGGCGTTCCTGCTCTCTCGCGCGCGCATGCGCAAAGCGGGCGTGTGCGAGGCGCCGCGGACGTAGCGTCAAGGGATTGGAGCTCGCGCACGAGACAGGAGTTTCAGTCTTTGCTGGACCACCTGTCAAAACGCAGCGAGGCGCAGGGCGCCTCGCTGACCGGATGCTGCGTGGGAGTGTGTAGCATGGCGGGACGAGAACCAGACATCCCGACGCTGCAGGGCTGCGACATGAAACGCACGCGCTCGAGGTCTGTCGACGTTACGTGGGCGCGAGAACAACGCGGAGCGCGTGAACTCTGTCCAGGGTCCAAGTCGCACAGATAATTGCCGTATCGGCCGTGGCCGCCGAGACTCGCACAGATTAGCCACCAATGGCACCAAGTGCAGGTACAATTCAACGCTGATATCTACAATGGTGCAGCTGCATGTTGATGGAACATACAGCATGTCGTCGATGTTTTGCATGCGTGGTGCGTTGCATGACCCCCATAATTTTTGTCTCTGGTGCCGACGGCCGAAAATAAAACCGTCATCTATCGGCTGCGCCAGAAGTTGCGCCCTCGGCGGCCGAGAACAAAACCGTCATCTATCGGCTGCGCCAGAAGTTGCGCCCTCGGCGGCCGAGAACAAAACCGTCATCTATCGGCTGCGCCAGAAGTTGCGCCCTCGGCAGCCGAGAATAAAACCGTCGCGTAACGGGTGCGACCAGTCTGTTCGGTTCAGCTCAGTTCAGTTCAGTTCAGACAATTTACCTCGTGAAATACGAATTCGGGCGACGCCCGAAAACACACGGTCGCGAAGGAAGAGGGGTGGAGGAGGGGGGAGCACGAGAGCACCAGGAGACGGAGGAGGCCAGTGCGCGACCGTGGGGCGTGAGCCACCTGACCCACCGTTGGGCACACGAGCACTGGCCTGAGGCAAGGAGCGGGACGGGAGCGATGGGGGAGGCGAGAAAGAGGAAACGGAAACGAAACGCGCCGGGCCCACAACGGCCAGGAGCGACGGCAGGAGCACGGGAGGAGGCCCGAGACGGCACAGGAGGAGAACGGCTCGTCGTCCGGAGCCGTTCTTTACGCACGCTCCTTGGGCACGGCGAGGGCCCCCGGAGGCCGAAGACCGCGAAACCCCGGTGCTGCCCAGCGCGAGGGGGTCTGGGGCTCCCGGGGGCGACCTGCGCGCGCTGCTGCCGGCTGCAGGGGCTCGGCGGCGTCGGGCCTCCGGGGGGGCGGGGTGGCCCTGGCCTTCGGGCCGCCCCTGCGGCCCGGACGAGGGCGGGGCGGCGCGCGCCCGCTCCGTGCCCCCGCCGCGCCGCCGCCGGCAACGCCGCGCGGGGCGCTTGCGCGCGCCGAGGGCCCGCCGAGGCTGCGCGGACGGCGGGCGGCTGCTCGAGGGGCCCCTCGGGCATGGAAGAGATCACGACGGGAGGTTTTGCCGAATTCTCGGCCTCTGGAGGCCCTTGCCGGCCCTCGGGACCGTCAAAAAACGACTCAGGATGGAAGGCCGGTCCAGTTGGATGGGTCGAGACCGACGGGGGTCGACGCTGCGAAGCAATTACGACGTCGGGGGTCTGGGGAGGCAGGGCGCGCCGTCCTGGGACCGAGGGCGCCTGGCGGCGCTCGAGCCCGCGGACCGTCCCGCTCTGGCCCGCGGGCTCTCCTGGGGAAGCCCCAAGAAGATGTGCCCATGCCGCCGCTCCCATGCCGCCGCTCCCTGGAACCTCTCCCCGGGGCTCGTCCGCCAAGTGCCCTGGACCTCTCCCAGGGGCGCCTACAGCGGGCGACGAGCGCCTGCTCTCGCGGCGGCCTTCCCGCGGCCAAGCAGCGGGGCGTGCGGGGCATGCGGCCAGCACCACGGGCGATCCCTCCCGCCCGCTCGAGGAGGCGGGGGCGCGGCACGCGCAGCGGATCCCTCCGCGTCGATCCTCTTCAGCCCGACCTGGACCGCCTGCCCCACCGATGACCAGCGCCAGCTCCGAGCAGGGGGCCTCGTACTTGCGGAGTCTGCCCCAGCCGAGGCGCAGCCAGTGCCGCCGACGCCGGCGTCCGTCAAGCATGACCCGCCGATGCCGGCGGTGGCTTTCGACCAGCTCATGATTGGGCTCTCGATGGCCGTTGCTTCTGAAAAAAACGGAACGGAAGTTGTTTGTCGGTTTCGGCCTCTCGGGGCCCTTGCTTGACCTCGGGACCGTCAGAAAGCGACTCGGGATGAGAAACCGGAATCGGTCCTGGGGGGTAGTCGAGAGGTCGGCAGCCTGTCCTTGAAAAAAAAAACGAGACTCCGCGTGCCCGGGGCTCCCTCCGTCCCCTCCACGCAGCATGTTCCTGGCACGCCTGCTGGGACACCGTGACAGCCTCGACGGCGGCCTCGGGAGACACGGCGGGAAGCCCTCGGATTGCACCTTCCGCAAATTCCGCGCGGCAAGTGACGCGCTGCTGTGGCCGCGGCGGCCGCCGCCCCCGCATCGCGGCGGCACCTTCACCGCGGAGGGTGCTGACGGTGCAGGCCGAGGGAAGGAAGGCCCGACATGCACCCCCTGCACTAAGAAGAACTCCAACGCGCCTGCGCCCGCGTGGGCCCGTGGACCCTGGGAGCGACAATGCCATATTTGTTAACGGCCCCGTTTTGCCCATTTGTTCTCCGGTTCTGGCGCCGTTGCTTACCAAATCCATCGCTGGTTTTACTCTGCCTGGAGCCATTCTTCCCCGCTTCTGGGAGCCGTTTGCACCGCGTTCCAGCACACTGGTCGCTGAAGACGGCACAAACATGCCCTGCTGCTTCTGGGGCCAGCTAAGCCGCCTCCTCCTCAGCCGCCTCCTCCTCCTCCTCCTCCTCCTCCTCCTCCTCCTCCTCTTCTTCTCTCTTCTTCTTCTCCTCCTCCTCTTCTTCTCTCTCCTCTCTTCCTCCTCCTCCTCCTCCTCCTCCTCCTCCTCCTCCTCCTCCTCCTCCTCCCTCCTCCCTCCCTCCCTCTCCTCCCTCCTCCCTCCTCCCTCCTCCCTCCTCCCCCTCCTCCCTCCTCCCTCCTCCCTCCTCCCTCCTCCTCCTCCCTCCTCCCTCCTCCCTCCTCCCTCCTCCCTCCTCCTCCTCCCTCCTCCCTCCTCCCTCCTCCCTCCTCCCTCCCTCCCTCCCCCTCTCCCTCCTCCCTCCTCCTTCCTCCTCCCTCCTCCCTCCTCCCTCCTCCTCCCCTCCTCCCTCCTCCTCCTCCTCCTCCTCCCTCCTCCCTCCCCCTCCTCCCTCCTCCCTCCTCCTTCCTCCCTCCTCCCTCCTCCCGCCTCCCTCCTCCCTCCGCCCGCCTCCATCCTCCTCGAGCACGGGGCGGGCCAGGACCTCGCGGCGCGCGAGGCCTCGAAGGCTGCAGCGGGCCGCAGGCACTGCCGCGGCCCGCCGCCTCGGCGACGGCCGCGTGGAGCGCGCGCCTGGTCGGCAGCCGCACGCGGCACCGGCCGCGCCGCCGCAGCACCTGCGCCTCCAAGGCAGCGTCAGGGCAGCGGGGCGGTCCCGCGCGGCCGAGGGCGGGCAAACAACGCACGGCAGGAGCCGAATTGGCCACGGAGGGAGAGATGCACGCCCCTCCCCCTGCCTCCCCAGACCTCCTCGCGCTGTGAAATAATCCTGGCGAAGGACCCAACCATATGCAATTGTGAATACCGCAATTGTGAATATCTTCTTCGGTGGCGCTCCCTATAGGGCCACGAAACGTGTGAGGGGTGTGCCGACATGGGTGCGCGGGACGCGCGCGGGCACACCCACTGGGGCCTTCGGTGGAGCTCCCTAGGGGGCCACGAAACGTGTGAGGGGTGTGCCGACATGGGTGCGCGGGACGCATGCGGGCACACCCACTGGGACCTTCGGTGGAGCCCCATACGGGGCTACGAAACGTGCGAAGGGTGTGCCGGAATGGGTGTGCGGGACGCATGCGGGCACACCCACTGGGGCCTTCGGTGGAGCTCCCTAGGGGGCCACGAGACGTGTGAGGGGTCACGAAACGCGTGAGGGGTGTGCCGAGATGGGTGTGCGGGACGCATGCGGGCACACCCACTGGGGCCTTCGGTGGAGCTCCCTATGGGGCCACAAAACGTGTGAAGAGCATGCCGAAATGGGTGTGCGGGACGCATGCGGGCACACCCACTGGGACCTTCGGCGGAGCTCCCTGTGGGGCCACGAAACGCGTGAGGGGTGTGCCGAAATGGGTGTGCGGGACGCATGCGGGCGGCAGCACTGGGGCCTTCGGTGGAGCTCCATATGGGGCTACGAAGCGTGTGAGGGGTGTGCCGACATGAATGTGCGGGACGCATGCGGGCACACCCAACGGGACCTTCGGTGGAGCTCCCTTTGGGGCCACGAAACGTGTGAGGGGTGTGCCGAATTGGGTGTGCGTGACGCATGCGGGCGGCAGCACTAAGGCCTTCGGCGGAGCTCCATATGGGGCCACGAAACGTGTGAGGGGTGAACCGAATTGGGTGTGCGGGACGCATGCGGGCGGCAGCACTGGGGCCTTCGGCGGAGGTCCCTATGGGGCCACGAGACGTGTGAGGGGTGTGCCGAATTGGGTGTGCGGGACGCGTGCGGGCGGCAGCACTGGGGCCTTCGGCGGAGCTCACTATGGGGCCACGAGACGTGTGAGGGGTGTGCCGAATTGGGTGTGCGTGACGCGTGCGGGCGGCAGCACTGGGGCCTTCGGCGGAGCTCCTTATGGGGCCACGAAAAGTGTGAGGGGTGTGCCGAATTGGGTGTGCGTGACGCATGCGGGCGGCAGCACTGGGACCTCCGGCAGAGCTCCCTATGGGGCCACGAAACGTGTGAGGGGTGTGCCGAATTGGGTGCGCGTGACGCACGCGGGCGGCAGCACTGGGGCCTTCGGCGGAGCTCCCTATGGGGCCACGAAGCGTGCCTCGTGGGCCTTTTTGGGTGACTCTCATAGGTCTGGGGCTTGTTGGGGGCCTCGGGGGGATCCTGGAGGCTTCTCGGGGGCCTCTGGGGGCCTCCTGCTCCCGCCCTCGGGCCTATTTTGAGCGGTCCTTGGGCGCTCTTGAGCCGTCTTGGGCGCCTCTTGGGCAGTCTTGAACTATCTGGGACCGCCTTGGGCTCTCTTGGGGGCCTCTTCGGCCGTCTTGGGGCGGTTTTGGGAGCCTCTTCGGCTGTCTTGGAGCGTTGGAAGCTCGGAAACGCGAGAAGATCAAAATCTGTGAAACGAATAATGAAAATCAGCGATTTTCATGTTTCTCAATTCGACTGGGCGACAAGTCGCTGGAGAAAGTCCGAGACGTGCAGAACGCAACGCTGATGGGTCAAAGGTAGCGGCGATGGTTCCAACACCGCAAGCTCGCTCCTGACCGCTACTGCTGCGGTGCAGAGCATGCACACAGCCCGGTTAAAAATACGTGAAATAGTCCACCGTCTACAAACAACATGCTGGCTCTGGACTGTTCCAAGCATCACGTGGGACACATCTCATGAGCAAAGTTCTGGCACCTCACAGGTTGCCAACAAATTAGCCTGACGAGGGACCCAACCATATGCAGGTGCGAGTACCGCAATAGTGATTCATTTTTTCGGTGGCGATCCCTATGAGGCAACGAACCGTGCTAGGGGCGTGCCGACATGAGTGGCGTGGTACACAAAGTGAACGAAAACGATTGATCTGAGTACGTAGGGAGACTGAGCGCGGGTGAATCTGCGCGCGTGCGTCTGACTGTGAATGATCTGCGTGCGAGCGAGTCTACGTGCATGAATGCGAATATGACAAAGCGTGGTGCAAATGTGTATGAATGCCAATAGTTTGACAACGACTGCCTCTGAATACTCGTGACGCTGGGCGTGGCCGCCGCAAGGAGCTTCCCCGGGACTCCCCGACGGCATCGCCCGCGCGCCGCGACGCCAATGTCGGCGCGCCCCCCCGCGAGGATCGCGCCCGCTTCCTCCCCTTCCTTTACTCCCTCTTTGCCCGCGCACTCAAAAGTCCAAGGCTGCGGGAGCAGCGCAGCGCGGAGCCCCCGCGACGCGCGCAGGTCACCCCGGAGGGGTCCCAGCGACGCGCGCGGGTCGTCCACTGCGCGGAGCGAAGAGAGCTAGCTGGCTGGCTGATAGCGGGCAAGGCTCTTGCCGCTGCCGCTGGGCAGAGCGACGACGGGCGAGCGAGGCGCTGGGCGGAACGCAGCACGGAGCCCCCGCGACGCGCGCAGGTCGCCCCGGAGGAGTCCCAGCGACGCGCGCGGGTCGCCCGCTGCGCGGAGCAAAGAGAGCTAGCTGGCTGGCTGGGACCTGCGGTGGGGCTCCATATGGGGCCACGTAACGCTGTACTGGGCAAAGGAGACGCATGTGGACTGCGCCACGGGGACCTTCGGTGGAGCTCCCTATGGGGCCACGAAACGTGTGAGGGATGTGCCGGAATGGGTGTGCGGGACGCATGCGGGCACACCCACTGAGACCTTCGGTGGAGCTCCCTATGGGGCCACGAAACGTGTGAGGGGTGTGCCGAAATGGGTGTGCGGGACGCATGCGGGCACACCCACTGGGACCTTCGGTGGAGCTCCCTATGGGGCCACGAAACGTGTGCGCACACCCACTGGGACCTTCGGTGGAGCTCCCTATGGGGCCACGAAACGTGTGAGGGGTGTGCCGAAATGGGTGTGCGGGACGCATGCGGGCACACCCACTGGGACCTTCGGTGGAGCTCCCTATGGGGCCACGAAACGTGTGAGGGGTGTGCCGAAATGGGTGTGCGGGACGCATGCGGGCACACCCACTGGGGACCTTCGGTGGAGCTCCCTATGGGGCCACGAAACGTGTGAGGGGTGTGCCGAAATGGGTGTGCGGGACGCATGCGGGCACACCCACTGGGACCTTCGGTGGAGCTCCCTATGGGGCCACGAAAGTGTGAGGGGTGTGCCGAAATGGGTGTGCGGGACGCATGCGGGCACACCCACACCTTCGGTGGAGCTCCCTATGGGCCACGAACCTGTGACGTGGAGCTCATATTTTGTTGAGGGGTGTGCCGAAATGGGTGTGCGGGACGCATGCGGGCACACCCACTGGGACCTTTGGTGGAGCTCCCTATGGGGCCACGAAACGTGTGAGGGGTGTGCCGAAATGGGTGTGCGGGACGCATGCGGGCACACCCACTGGGACCTTCGGTGGAGCTCCCTATGGGGCCACGAAACGTGTGAGGGGTGTGCCGAAATGAGTGTGCGGGACGCATGCGGGCACACGCACTGGGACCTTCGGTGGAGCTCCCTATGGGGTCACGAAACGTGTGAGGGGTGTGCCGACATGGGTGGTGATAATGATGATGACGACAGATGATGATGACGATGACGATGATGGGGATGATGACGATGATGATGAAGATGGGAGGAGGGAGGGGGCAGCGGGAAGGAAGGAACGCGGGGCGCTGTCTCTTCAAAACGAGGACCCAACACCACAGGATGGTTGGGAAAAACAAACCAAGGCGCTGGCCGAAGGGGGGAACGTCTGTGCGAGGGCCTCCCGCGCGACCTCTGGAAGCTTATGCTCATGCGAGCGCTTGTGCTTCGCCCTCCACCACCACCTCCGCCCCCACCCCCCCCCCCACCCCACCAGCCCAGACCAGCCCCGCCAGAATCGTCGTAGACATCGGTCACTGACAACTAGTTGGTATATTTGCCCGTTCCAGTCGCAAGGACATGCGTAGGTAGTGCAATGATGTCTGTACTATCGTCCAGAGGGGAATCTATGGGAGGCGTATCTAAAATCACATCAACAGAACAATAATTGTTCCAGTGCTGACATGTGGCTTGGATTGTACCAGCCCAGTGTCCTACCTGCTGCTTAGCACGGGCCTGCCTGAGCAACGTACTGCTGCTCAGCAATTTGGCGATCTAAACGGGCGAGCCCCTGCATGGAAGAGTACAAGTAAGATAAGATGCCATGAGAGGGTAATAATGGGGCGGAAGGGCCAAAGGTCGAACGTGACCCCATGGACAGCGGAAGGCAAGGTAGCCGTCGGAAGGAAGGTAAAAGCAGGCGTTGCAACTATGCTTGGTGGAGGGCGGCCTCTGGCGGCTGGGACCTAGAATCGGGTTTACCAAGCGTTGGGTTCGGCGTTGGTGGCGATGTCGTTCGAAGTAACGACAAGTGCGCGCTCCTCAGTGGTAACGCCTTCCTTCTGCTTCTTGGAATAGACACGCCCGAAAATGCCCAAGAACGCCCAAACAATGATAGAGACAAGGCATACGCTTCCGACCTTACGGAGCGGCCGCCCCACGTGGTAGGCGACGAGCATTAGACCTCGACAGTTGTGGACCCGATTGATTTAGGTTTGTTTTTAAGAAGCTTTCATGAACATCAACGATGTTGGGCTCTTCGGGCCCTCTCGGGACGCCTCTCGGAGGTCTCTTGGGGCCTCTTGGAGGCCTTCTGGTTAATGCTTCGGCGAACCTGGGAGCCTGGAAAGCCGTCGGACGACTTTCTTGGGCTATTTGTGTTGCGTTCTGGGGGCTCTTTGGGGGCGTCTTCATCACTCCTTCCCGCCTGCCTCGCCAGACTCTACCGTCCCTGGAGAGAATGAGGTAGTGGAGGAGGAGAAGGATGAGGAGGAGCAGGAGGCCGAGAAGGCGATTGATGTCTGACGGTTTTCAGCCTGCGAGGAAGCTGTCGTACCCCTGCCGGGCCACCCTCCGTAGCCAGACAAGCGGTGACACCCCAGGACACTGCTTGGGGCGAAGGTTGCTAGGACCAAACGAAGTCAGGTGCTCCCTTGCTGACACTCTGTAGCGAGAGCGGGCCTGACCCTGCCGCAAATATTGGCCAGAAAGCAAAATGTGCCAGTGGCGCGCAAATCGTTCCTTGACTGTGTCCATCTGCACATATCTCTTGGAAGGCCAAGGTGGCGCAGGGAAACTGAATACCGTGTTCGCCGCATGTGCCTTCTCCTCGTTCGTCGACTCGTTGAAGCGGTCTTGCAGAGCTCCCCAATGCATCTTCTCATCGTCGAACATCATCCACGTCAGGATGCCTGGAGAGCGCACGGGGGGGTCACCAGGCAACAGCCACAGCACAGGGTGCCCCTGAACCTCCGGCTTCTCTTTCTTCTGCAATGGCTGCGTGAGGCCAACCTCCAGAGGGAGATCTGCCGACCCCCGTGCGCCTGGGGTGACAATGCGTGTGAGACGCGTGGGGCAGTTCCCTCAGCACTCAAACGCCACCCCTGAAGCGTACCAGGACACCCTCGCGAATCCCCTCTGCCGGAGCTCGGCGGATTGGCGCAAGTCTCTGGGATATCCGCTCCCAGGCACCCACAGGAGTTCGCCCCCGTGGCAGGCGAAGCCAGATACCACCGAGCCAGGGGGCACCGGCTCGCCAAAAGCCCCTCCGCTGCCAGAAACCGTCGGCTGGTACCGCACTTCGTGGCCGGCCTGGGGCAAATCCCAGGAGCAGAAGTATAGTCAACCCGTATAGCAAGGGCGCACGACAAGGATGCAAGGGCACTGGAAGGCCATGCCGACACTTTGCTGGCGGGGCACGGCCAGCGAAAGCGGCCAAGGATGGGCCGAGAGGGAAGGATGCAAGGGCAACCATGGAAAGTCGCTCATCCTCACTATGCGTCTTGACTGTAGCATGAAGAGGGGCAGGAGCAGAAGGAGGAGGAGGAGGAGGCGGAGCAGCAGCAGCAGAAGCAGCAGCAAGAGTAAGAGGGGGGAGGCGGCACACAACCCAATCCACCTCCGCTGGCAGCAGGTAGGCGCGCCTCTTCACCAGCACCCGCTTCCCGCCCAGCTCAAGAGGCAGGACGCCCTGGCCCGGGACCGAGAGCGCCTGCCAGTGCTCGAAGCCGCAGACCGTCCCGCCCCAGGGGAGGAAGCCCGCGGGCTCCTGGGAAAGCTCCAAAAAGGTACCGATGCCACCACTCCCCCGAAGGAGGAGGAGGAGGAGGAGGAGGAGGAGGAGGAGGAGGAGGAGGAGGGAGGAGGGACGAGAGAGGAGGGAGGAGGAAGGAGGGAGGAGGGAGGAGGGAGGAGGGAGGAGGGAGGAGGAGGAAAAGGAGGAGGAAAAGGAGGAGGAGGAGGAGGAGGAGGAGTTCTGACCAGGATGTCGAGTCGAATCCAGCGGTGGCGACGAGGGCCTCCCAGGAGGCCCCCGGCAAGAGGAAAGCGGGCGACGGGCAGCGGCATCGGTGCCTTGTCCTCCTCCGAACTCCTGCCCCGAGAGACCGGGGCCGCTTGCATCGGGCCGGTGGAAGGCCAGGCCACGGCGGTCCGCCTCTCGGCTGCACGCACGAGTGAACCCACTGGGACGGGCGATGGGGGGGTGCTAAGGGGGCAAGGGAGGCCAGCAGTGGATGCCAAGATGGGTTATATCTGCCCTAGCCTAGCTCATTAGAGGGTTGCTAATGCTGTAAGTGGATTTGGGGGGACAGCGATCCAGGCGAAGTGGGCTCCGCCCGCTTGGCCGAGTTGTCGAATCCCCCTAAGCCACTACGGGCCTGTGCTATCCACTTATAAGCCGGGTTAGGCCAGGTATAACCCCTGTGGCGTCCACTGATGACCCCCTATCCCTTTAGCAACCCCCGCGTCCATCCCAGTAGGTAAGGGTGACCTCCAGTGCGCAGAGTAAAGGGGCGCAAAGCGGCCATATCCAGGCGGGAAAACAGCCACCATCGCATCGCGCGAAACGATCGGGGGGGGCACCGGTGAGCCCGCACCAAAGGTCACTCCAGCGAAGGGTCGCTCTTACGTGTAGTCGAGCCTCCCCTGGCTGCAGCAGGCTGTCGTCCGCCATCCACTCGAGGCAGCGGGCCTCGCTCCAGTCCACGTCGGAGACCACCTCCAGCAGAAGGTGGCCAGCAAGGCCAAGCTTGCCGGCGGCGGCGCAGGAGGGGGCGGCGCGATAGTTCCAGACCCCCTTGCGGGCAAGACTTATATCCATATCCAGTGCGTCTTGAACTTTTTTGGAAGAAGCGCCTCAAGGCCGAGGCGCACCGGATATGGATAAACACCTAGCATCCAGTGTGCCTCGGGTTTCTGGGGAAGGGAGCCCGAAACTCCATACTGCAGTGGATATGGACAGAAGTATTGCCCGCCCCCCTCCCGCTGTCAAAAAAATTCGCGACGGGAGGTTGTCCGCTGAACCACGCCTGGTTCGGCGAGGTTCGAGGAGTCGCCGGCCACGGGCAGCAGGGGGGCGAGCGCCCAGGCCCCCCTTGCGCTGGGAGGACACACGCGGCGGGCGCTTTTTTTTTCCGCGTATGTTTCGGCCTCCGGGAGCCCTTTCCGGGCCACGGCAGGTGGCCCGCACGGCAGGAGCCGAATTGGCCACGGAAGGAGGAAGGCACGCCTCTCCCCCTGCCTTCCCAGACCTCCCCGCGCTGTGACAAAATCACAACCGGAAGTCCGGAAGTTTTTCGCAATCTTCCTCTGGAGGCCCTTCCCGGGCCTCGGGACGGTCAAAAAACCTCTCGGGATGAAAAGCCGGTCCCGGGGAAGGGGACCGGACCTCTCGGGGTCGACGCTGTGAAAAAGTCACGGCGTCGGGTTCGGGTGTGGGCGGCCTCCCGGGAAGCCGCGGAGGGTTAACCTGTCGGAGGTCCGCGCGAGTATCTTGGACTGGCGGCGACTCTGGCGCCGCCCCTGGCGCGCTCCGCGCCCCAGCGCCGATCTGAGAAATCCGCGCGGACCTCCGAAAGTTCAGTGTCGCCGATGCTCTTCCTTGAGCAGAGACCGACCATCCAGTCATTCCAACAGGCTTACCACGGAATAATTCCCTTAGAACCAAAAAAACTGAATAAAACACAAATCATCTGAGAACACCATTGCTGTGTATCCGAACAAGACGGTCTCGGCAAGAGGCGTTCCAAGAACATCTCGTGCAGACCAAGAGAGGTTATCGGAACACTCCTTGGTAGGCCTGCAGACAAGTAGGACGACTCGCCACTGCTTGATGTGCTCTTCTGTGACTCCAACTGGGATGGGCGCGGTGGTTGCCGATGGGGTACGAGAGATGCAAGCAGAGAGCGCGCAGGTGAGCCACGAACGCGCCTCAAACACGGAAGGCAAATACAAAAACAGTAGACGAGCACACAGAAACAACCGCGCGCGCACACGCGCAACGCGCGCACGCAAATTAAACGGAGCTGTCCGAGGGGAGGGTGGGGGGAGGGAGGCAGCGCTCCCATGGTGGCCGACCTCCTCCCGCGGGGGGACCGACCTCCTCCCAGGGAGCCGAGCCCACACCACCTCCCACGGGGTCCCGCGCTCACAGAGTGGGCGAGTGGGAAACAAAGGTGAAGCCATGCCTGGCACCACCAGGGCAGGGCAGGGCGGCTGCTCTCGGGGCAACCCGGGCATTGGTCCCGACCCGCACTCCACTATCCTCCCAGACAAATATGGAGCAGTCCCCTAAATGTCTGAACGGCGCTGCTGTCTCCGCGGTGAGCGATGCTGCGCGCTGGCTCTAGCCTGCTACGCACGAGGAAAAACAACAGGTGATGTCGCGCCAGACACCGCCAGGGCAGGGCGGGGCGGGTGCTGTTTTGGGGCGGCCCCAGCACAGGACCCGACCCACGACCCCTCCATCCACCCAGACAAGTATGGAGCAGGCTCCTAAATGTCTCATCAGTGTCGCTGTCTCCGCGGCCAGGGATGGTGCGCGCTGGCTCTGGCCAGCGACGCCCGAGATTCTCCGCCCCCCCGGCCCCGGGGGCCTCCCGCGCCAGGTCTGGCGCGAGCGGGGCCAGGAGCAGCGGCCCGAGCGCCTCGCCCGCAGCAACCTCTTCACCTTCCCCCCCGCCCCCCCGCCCGCGCCCGCACCGCCCTCCTACCCGCAGGGGCGGCAGGCGCGGACCGACGGACTGGCGATGCGGTCGCATGGCATGTGCCCCGCACCCCGTACAAATCAATACATACTGCCGAGCTCCTGGACAGAACGACCTGGCCCGACCACGCGCGGGTGGCAAACTCGAGACGAGAGGGGCCGGAGGGAAGACCGGGTGATAGCCCGGCGACAACGGGTCTTGCAGCCGATCGCCCCTCTCGGGAAACCAACACAATTGCGGGCGGTGGGCGCCCGAGCACGCGGGGCGCGCTTGGGCAAGGGAAGAGGACGACGGACCTCAGGGATCAGCTGGGCCACGCGCCCAGCCGCAAAAGCAAGCCATCGCATCCCCAACCTGGCCCGCTCAAACCCGAGCTTGAAAGCAGCGACCGCCGATGCCGAGACTGCCACGTCGAGGGCGGCAGGCTTGGCGAAGCAGTCCGCCCACAGATCACCGACAGAGTTCTCGAGGGGGGTCCTCCGACTGCAGGCACGCCGCAGTGCCCTCAGCCACAGACCTGCGGGCACGGGCCAGGAGGGCCGAGGCAGGCGGGCAGGATCAGACGCGCACGAACGAGGCAGGTTGGCGCCAAATGCCAGCATGGGGGGCCGAGGCTCTGGCACGCTCACCAAGCCACGGGGCCCCCTCAGTGGCCAGCGCCAGATGGTCAGTCACGAACTCGGACGGCCTGGGGCGCCAGCTCGAGACCACGAGACGCCGCGGACCTCTCTGCTCTCTGCCCTGGGAACCGTCTGGATCGGGCCTCCGAGGCCTCCGGAAATTCCGTGAAAAGCAACCGGTTCGGGGCAAGAGCAACCGCGGCCCATCCACGCCTACGGACCGCGGGAAAGTCACCCTCAAAACGAGAGCCGTCACCAAAAAGTTTGCAAGCCCATGGCGCCCCCCGAGCACCCCAATCTCTAACGGGCAGAATCTGGGGCTCGGTCGGGCGAAAGGCGGATCTCAGGGAAATGGCGTAGAGCTTGTCGATGGCAGAGGAATCGCGCTCTGCCCCAACACCCGCAACCCCTGATCCCACATGTTCTTCCGCAGCTGCAGCGCATCATCGGGGTGGGGGGCCTGCTCGTCGCCCCCCCGCTGCTCGCGAACGCGGCAGAAGCAACCCCCATGCTCCAGGTCGGCAGGCGCATGGCCGCAAAACTCACCAGTGCCGCCAGCCGTGCAACCCGCAGCTTGGCGACGGGCAGGCGCCCACAACCCGCCAGGCCGCAGCTAGGCGAGTGCCCCGCGGAGGCCGTTCGACAACCTCTGCAGATGGGCATGCATCAGAGCCCGCATCCAGACGTGCTGGCGCTGTCCGTCAGCTTGCCGCGGTGGCGCTCCAAGGGGGGCGATCCAAGATGCGACGACTCCGCCGCCTCTCGATGGATGCTGGAGGAGAGCAAGTGCCCCACCTCGCTGGGGCACACGCGGCACAAGTCGATGGCCACGCCACAGTCATCAATAATCACCGCAGCGCTGGCCATCTCCCAGCCAATGCGTCTTAGTGCAAGCCACAAGGCCGACAGTGGGCATCTGGTACTCGCCCACGCAAACGAACAAAGCTTGCCTTCAACGTTACCCCATCAAGGCCACCCAAGGTCTCTGCAGCCGAGCAGGAGAGCCTCGGCCGTCCCAGACCCCAGCAGAGCACTGCGCTGCAAACACCAGGACGCATGAAAGATCGGGCCGCAGGTCTTCTGCTCCTGCACCGCCAAGTACAAGACGAGGGAAGCAGAGCCACTGAAGCCACGACCGCTGCCAGCGACGCTGCGGAGCTGCTTGAGCTCGCCACCGCTGATGCCAGACACCGCTGCGACATGCCCCACACATGGCAAGACACCAGACGTCCAAAGCCCAGCAGCACGAGCGCGCCCACCTCCACGCAAGAACGCTGTCAACCAAGGTCTGCGAGCACGCCATGTTCTTGAGCCCGTGCTTCTACACACCTCGCACTGCCGACGACGCCGCCAGATCGTGACCCAGGTAGCGCATGTGCCGTTGGCCTGAGCACCCGCGCAAGCCCTCTGAAGTGGCAGGCAGCCTGCCGCGTGACCGCCAAATGACCAGACTTTTCGAGCTGCAGCACGAGGCCCAGAGGCCGCACTGCTTCACGTATTACCCTGGCGGCCGTGGCGATCATGCGTAAACATCTCGGGTCATGCCCAGCCCAGGAAAGAGCAACGTCGTCCACCAAGTCGCGAGGGCGCACCTCCTTGGCAATCGACGAAATCAATCTGGTGCTACGCGCCAGCAACACCATCAAAAGCGTCGCGGCGTGTGTGCATCCAGCAAGAATGCCCTGGCAACCACGACGAGCCTCAGAAAAACAATCATAAGCATACGGTGTGACCATCTCGGAGCACTTCAGCACATCCAGCAGCACAACCTAGCCCACCAACTGCGCAGTTTCCTTCTCCAGAGCCAAACCAGAAGCAGCGTCAGTGGAAGAGCGCCCCCCCCCCGCATGGCCCCCAAACTCCTCACTGGCATGCTACTTAGCCCACTGGGCAGACAAAGGACGTCTGGCACGTCTCCACACACGGATCAGTGTGCTGAGGGGAGCGCTGAGCCGCTCACCTCCGCCAGGTTTGGGGAGCCTGACCAGCTTCGTGATGAGTCGAGCCTCGGGCCACACCAACACATGCTCACACTTGTGAATGGAAGGCAGGCCATGGCGTGAATGGCAACACCCGAAAGATGAGTGCCCGCGGCGCAATCTTGACCTGACAAACTCCCGTCTTCCAGCTGAACGACCGAATAGCCCTGCGCACATCATCGGCGCACAGCATAGGAAACCGATCCCACTCAGCAGCATCAAGACGCCGTGTCACGGGTGGCTCCGCATGCGTCTGCCAGAAACCATTGCAGGATTCGGGCTTCCTGTCGGCCAGACGGTACGCATGTTGCGCGCCCGCTCCGTAATCAACAACTCCCTGCAGTGCCGATGGCTTGGGAAACCTGTGGGCTCGACTGGCCCCTCCAGCGAAAGAAGATTCCGCCCAGGCCTTCCAGGATGCCGCGACCTTCTGATCATGCCGTCGCTGCACTGCCTCAGCCTTAGTCAACAACTTGTCTACCAGCAGCTCAACGTTGGCATCTGCAAAGGAGGCCATCTCACGGGAAAAGAATTCGGACGCCCACTTGCCCAAATGCCCCACACACACACACGCACACACACACACACACATACAGAGGAACAGCACTATATTCGTTGCAGAAAACGCTCCAATTCCAGGATATGTTTGGCCGTCTTGCTGCACAGCTCCGCTGGGTAATGCCTGGGTACTGCTGCCGACGATGACGCAACATGCGAGCCAGCAGATCCAGAGACAACAACCGTACTCAGTTAAGAAGAGGAGGTCAGGGGCCGACTGCTTGTTGCGCACGGCGCAACGACGGCAGGCGTGGGAGGCCCTGCTCACGCAGCACCGACTCCCTCAGCAGTCGGGGGCCTGACCTCCTCCTCCCGGCAGCATAAACGCCGGCTGTCCAGTGAGCTTCTGAATAAATGGCACCACAGCTGCACGTAGTCTGCGGAAGTGTCTGGCCCACCTGGCAGCCGTGAGCCAAACTGCGACTTCAGGAGCCTTCCGCTTCCAAGACTCCCGCACTTCAGGGTCGAACTTGTCCCAGCAGAACTCGGGCGGCGCATGCTTGGTGATGAACTGCTTGGCTGACTTCCCAACAATGACATAGCGCCCCTGCAGCTCAATCTCCACACCAAACCTCAGCTAATCCCATGCAAGTGCCAGATCAGACGCCGACGTCGCCAACTCGATCTGCTGCAATAGAGGATCCCAGTTAGGCGGTGGTCGCGAGCAACGAACCCTCGGAGCTTTCGTGAAACCTTTTTCCGCTGTGCCGATAGCCGCGGGCCCCGGTCGAGGTACCAGCTGACACTAACCTAGCTCAGAAGCGGGTTGTATATGCCCCGAGTGGCTTAGGGGGGTTAAACAACTCGGCTAAGTGGGAGCCCACTTCGCCTAGATCGCTGTCCCCCCAAGCCACTTGGGGCATTAGCAACCCACGAGTGAGCCAGGTTAGGCAACCTATAACCAACGTTGGCATCCACTGCTAGCCCTCCCATCCCCTTGGCAACCCCCGCGCCGTCCCAGCAAGACGCACCCGAGCCCTGCTCTCTCAAGGCCGCCCCCCTCGCGCCACGCTCCCTGCGCGCGCCACCGTGCCTCGGAGCTCCCGGGGCCGCCGATCACCTAGTGGCCTCCTACATGGGGTCCGAGCAGATGGGGTCAGAGGATCGCGGCATCGCCGATGCACGGGCGACGTCGGCGTTGAGAAAATCAGGCTCCGCATCGCGCGGCACCGGCGATGCATCGGCTATGCGGCGCGACCCTCCGACCCCATCTGCTCGGACCCAACCTAGGAGGCCTATATGTCACCTCCGAGGGGCCGAAGCACACGGAGCCAACGTGCACGGCGAAGTCCTCCTGGGGCACCTCTCAGCGGCGAGCCCGGGGGAGAAGTTCGAGCTTCGAGGTGCGAGGCTTTCGGGCGTCGTCGTCGGTCCTCGGCGATGTTCCAGCAACGCGGGGGTGCTGTCCGGCAGCCGCGCCTCGCCGGGGGCGTTCCGGGGGAGCCCGGATCGCCCCGAACGGCCACCGGGGGACCCGAGCGATGGCCCGAAAGCCACCAACAAGAAGGGGGCGGGCCTGCTCATGAGGCTCGGAAGTCCCCGGGCCTTCTGAGAGATTTCCTGAGCCTTCCCCGAAGGCGCAGAAAACTGCTCAGGAGGCGCGAGGTCTTCTGAGAAGTCCCGCCGCCTTCTGAGAAGGCCCTCTCCCTCTCACTGCCCCCCCTTCGCTTGCCGCCGAACCTCCCCCTCGAACAGCAGCTCGAAGCCTCGGCTGTCCTTCACGAGCAGCGAACGCATCCATATCCACGCCCTCGCGGTCTGGGCTCTGGGGCGCGCGATCCTGCGGATACGCGGTCGCCTGGTTGCGTTGCTCAAGGGGCATCCCCTAAAAAGCGCTCCGTTTCCGCGGGGTCGCGGCCCAGGGGCCCAGCGCCGTGGACATGGATGCATTTTTGCTCGCCTCGGTGGTTCAGAGATGGGGTCCTGAGAACGTGTTCTTATTCGTATTCGGCGTTTCGACATTGGGCAGAATGGGGGGGGGAGGGGGGGTCTGGCTCTGGACCTCTGCTGAATGCGACTGTTTGCAACAGGGCGTCCTATGGGGGAGACTCCGCATGCTTGAAACAGGCGCCAAAAACCACAATCTAGTTACTCCATGGGGTCGGGGGGAAGGGGATGCGAGGGACCCGCGCAGATTGGCAAAACAACGCATAAGAAAACGATCACGATCCCAGGGCGGATCTGCATTGTCTGAGGCACCTCGTCCTTAATCCCTCAGCCCCCCCATATTTTCCTCCAGCGCAATTTTGGAGAGGAGAGGAAAGAGAAGGGAAGGGAACACGCGAAGCACCAACCAACGTCCACAGCTCGATGTCACCACAGTCGGGCTGCCGGCTGCCGAATGCACGCACTCACGTGCTACCCGCCAGGCCCGAATCATAAACCCTGGACCGGAGCATCGAGGCAGATGCATGTGCCATCGAATCGGTGCACGGACATCCCGCAGTTCTGGGACAAGCGAAACCAGGAACCGCCCATCTTTGAACCGCCCCTCGTCTACGAGTCCTCCCCTGCCCGGCCGGCCCCGCGGCCCGCGGCCCTCGAGAGGAGCAGGATCAGCGACGCGACCGCGCCCAGCGCAGCGAGGCCGCTCCACAGCAGGCGCCGCAGCAGGCTCGCCATCCTTCGGGTAGGGGATCGACTACAGCATTGGCTTACCTTGGGACGCACAGGGACATACTATTACTATATGTCCTCCTTGGAGGCGCGCGTCCGACCCGAACGTATAGTATACCCATCTTGTAGTAGATCGTTTCCCGAGCGAAGTGGCCAGAAAGCGCCCGCCACGACGCATATACTATAAGATTTCTCGGTGCTCGCGTCGCCCCTGGGGGGGCGACGACGCACACACACAGAATTAGTATGTTGGGATGGCGCCGAACTCACAAGTAATGCGTCCGTCGAATATTACAGCACAAGGAGCAGAATGCTCGATGGATCCACGGAGCACTCTTTTTGTGTGATGTCGACGGAAACATCGATGTTGGGATAGATACATTCTGGACTCGGTGCCCTACTCTGGGTATCTACTGACCTGGGTCAGTCCAGACCCAGGTCTGTCGGGCCTTGCAGGATCCTGGATGATCCTGCAAGATAAAACATAATCAAAAGAGCACGGAAAATCATCCCCTCCCCGGGGACCGTTTCTCCATGCCGAGTCGTTCCTTGACAGTCCTGAGCCCCAGCGAGGGCCCCCAGAGGCCGAAAATCGGGAAAAACCTTCCGTCGCGATTTGTTCGTTACCCGAGGGGGCCTGGGATCCTTACTGCGCGGGTTGACTGTAGCTGCTCGAGTCCTGGGCAGCGCCGGGGCCTCCGCCGCGGGATCGGGCGCCTCGCCGCCGCGGGCGCACAACGACGCCCGCAGGTCCTCGCCTGAGATTACAGTCGGCCCGTATCATAAGGACGCACGATGAGCATGCGAGGGCCTTGGACTGCGAGGCGGGGATTTCTCCATATCCACCGCCTGAGAACCGACGTCCTGGTGCCCCAGCGGGCGGTGGATATGGATATATCTTTGCCCCCAGGGGCCCGAATATGTTCGCATCCACCTTCTGCATGCCTCGGATGGACGCCCATTTCGAAGCTTTTCAGGCGGGGCGCGGCCAACGAAAGTGGCCAAGGATGGGCCGAGGAGGCAAGGGTGCAAGGGTGCCCAAGGGTGCCCTTGGGGAGGTTGCCCATCCTTACGAGGCGGCTCGACTGTAGGTCGGGCATTTCCTCCTACAGGCGGACTTTGCAAGAAGAAGAGCAAACAGTTCAACCAAATCAAACATGAGCGAAAAAAAAACACTAAAAAACGTTACCAAATTACTTTTAACTATTCTTGAATTCTCCTCTTGTAGAGGGACATGCCCGGCTTCAGCCCAAGACGAAGACAGCAGGAAAATACATCGGGTCAGGAAAACCTGGGAATCTCTGAGATCCCGCGGCTCTGGAGGACGTCTGGGGCGCCGCGGCCTTCTCAGAGCGTTCAGGAACGCTCTGAAAGCGTTCCGGAACGCTCTGGAACGGATTTGTCCTCGTCTTAGCCCCGTCCAATCGCCGCCCTCCAGCTCCAGCCACAGCGTGCGCATGCGGTCGGGGCCGAGGGCCACCTTGGCGTGCCGGGTGGGGCCGGAGCCGTAGAGCTTTGAGCCAGCATGGCTACACGGGTGCCCTCTGACGTGGCAATCGACGCACCAACGAGCGTCGCCACGGGCGCGGCGATGATCATGGCGGTTGGCGCGTCAAGTGTGGCGGCCCTGCCAGCGCGGATGAAAATGGTGGCAGAAGTCGGCGGCGAGCGATGGGGAGAAGAGAGAAGGGCCGGGCCTTCTCAGAAGGCTCGGAAGTCCCCCAGCCTTTCGAACAGTGTTCTAAGCCATCCCCGAAGAGACAGAAAACTGCTCGGGAGGCGCCAAGGATTCTGAGAAGCCCTGCCGCCCTCTGAGAAAGCCTTCTCCAATTCACCCCCCCCGCGCTCGACGCCGAAACTGGAAGCAGGACTGAAGAGACGACGAAGCGCGAGGCCCTGCCAAGGCAGGAAGAACTACGGGGAGGTAGCGCGCGGGGTCCTGCGTGCGATACGCGCGGCCGGACACCCCATTGTGGGAGACGCGGGGAGGTCCACCCTGGTCTCGAAGTCGGCGCCGAAGCCCAGCCAGGCGGCGACGCTTGAGCCACACTGTAAGTCTCTAGATCGCTGCCGAAAGGCAAATGCACAACTCTTGTTAAGATCCGCTTCGGAGCTGAAGATACCATTCTTCAACTCCGATATGAATCTTCTGTCACGTTTCATCCAGGGACCTTCATAATTTTCCTACACACCGTCGCAGCCCACAGGCTATCTTGTCTCTCTGGCTCTTCCTGACGTCGCTGGCGATGCAACTGTACGTGCCTGCAACGAACGCGCAAGCAAAGCTTAAAAACAGGCTTGCGACAGACCCACACCTACGCAACTGCATGTAGAGTGGCATGTGGCATGTGAGCCTTGCCCCTTGGTTATCATCATCATCGTCATCATCATCATCATCATCATCATCAACAACATCACCATCCTCATCCTCATCCTCATCCTCATCCTCATCCTCATCCTCATCCTCATCATCATCCTCATCCTCATCATCATCATCATCATCATCATCATCATCATCATCATCATCATCATCATCAAATTACTACTATTAATACTACAAGTTCCTTACTCTTCGCCGCAAGCGTGGCGGATCAGACCGGCCTGGAAATTCGACCCAAGCGCTCAAGCAGGGGGGAGCCTTTGCGCACACGCGTGGCTCTTGGATGTCGGTCTGGAAGTGAATCCGTGGTTGGGAAAATCGCCCTAAACATACATCATACACGTTTGTACCCAAGCCCGGCAAGGTGACCGTCGGGGGTGCAGGTTCGGTCGAGGACTAGTCCATTTGAGTTCGTTCATGGTTGGCATGGGAAGGGTCCCTGCTCGAAGTTCCCGTCGAATTCCACATGTCCGATCGCCGCGACCAACTTCCAAACAGTGCGGGGCGGAACTTCAGCGGCACATGAAGTTGTACACGCGGAGCATTTCGGGCCCAGAAAAAGACGAGGTTGCGCAACGGGCGCGGCGCAGTGCACTTGGACAGACTCCAGGCGCCATTGAACTCAGTTGGCTGCTATACTGCCTCGTTGACTCCATGCTTCCTGCTCAGAGGCCATGCCACCGGCAGGAGACCAGCGTCGCTCTGCTGACCCATCTCTCGGCAGCAAGCGCCGGCTGCCCGCAGGCGGGCCCACAGGTGGGCTGCGCGGGAAATTCGGACCATGCCGCCGACGTGGCCCGCCCAGCTCGCCACGAGGAGTCCAGCGGTGCAGGGTCTGCTAAACGCTTGCGGCAACCAGGCCCCTACCATCGCATCGCGCGCCAGGGGGCCTCAGCGCCGCGGCCGCGACGCGCGCGCCGAGCAGTCATGGCGGCTCGACTATTGGAAAAAAGCAAATCTGCATCGGAGTGACCGCGGCGTCGATGGAACACGGGCGCGCGAACGCATCCAGGCCTTGCCCCGGCTGGGCGACATCCAAGCACACCGTCCTGGACACAGAGCCCTTCGGCCTTCACTGGGCAGTGCCGCGATTATCCCGAGCCCCAACTGAGGCCCAAGCGTTTGCGATTGAGGCCGCAATGATCAGGATGGAGCGCCCTTTGCGCAACCGAAGAGATATTGATTCAGCTGCTCGACGTCATGGCGGAACTTGCTCACCTGCCAGCTTCAAACGTGGCCGTCGATTACGGCAGATTTCCCGGCGACGGGGCAAGCGAGACCCTCTTGCCAGCTCGCGCGGCAATGAGACTCCGACCAGAGGCCCGACGCTCGTCTGCGCCGGGGGCCCCCAGGGCGAGGCGGCATCAACCAGGGCGACCTGCCTTTCATGGCGCAGCGCCGTCTTCATCAAACCCGTCGGCACGCCGCCGCAGGAGTTGCGGGGCCGATCCGGCCTTTCTGCCTGCAACGCATTGTGGTTTGCGTGGCGTTCACGACCGCGAAATGCCCCCAGTTGCAGATGTCCAAATGGCAGGGCGATGGGCGTGGCGCCGTATTGGGGCTCGTTGCGACGTTAACTCTCTGCTGAAATCAGTTGGGTTGACTCTCTGCGTGCCCCCGCTTCGGATTCCAAGTGGTCTGGCGCAGGCGGGGCGCGCGCGCTTGTCCGCTCAGTCGCGTCTTCGCCCGTCAACCAAATGCGGCGCGCCCCGACTTGGGCGCGGCATCTTCGCCATCTGGTCATAAAGCATACCAAACAAAAGCGATGGAGCGATTGCATCGATTCCAACAAAACGCCCAGGGACGCCGAATCAATATTCCATAATATGCTCGAAGGAATGCCCCGGCAATTCCCCGGATATTTACGCAGATGGCAAGGGCCGTGACGCTTGGAAGCGCGGCTCCAAAAACTAATCCTTCGACGGGGGCTACGCTAGCAATGGCGATCTTGGAACTCCCGGCAATGCCCGGGCGCCCTCGGGCTCAGGGGCGAAGCAGCTTCGCGGCGCAGCACACCGATGCAATATTTCATCCCAGCCCGATAAATAAGCCAAGTTCGAGATTAATTTGGCTGGGGTGCTTGAGCTCGCGCCAATCGAAGCGCGTCTAGCACGCTATCGGGCGGCCAAATTATTGCGGACAGGCCCGGTCGATGAGCTCACTGCCTCCCTCGACGCTGCAATCGTGAACGGCCCGATTTGGAAGCGTCAGCCGTCGACGGCAAAGAAGGAAGCACGCGCATGGGAGATTGCTAGAAAGCAAAATGGGGGACCCTTTCTTTGGCCATCTGCTGCGCAACGCGCGCCAGCGATGCGTTGGTCAAATCCCCCACGCCTTCGCCAATAGAAACAACAAGTGTTTTCGAGCTGATGGTTTTCGGACGCGCTCTGAAAATGAGGCACAGCTGCTTCAGGAGAACCATCGACGAGTCGAGGTGCACCGCGAAACGCGCGCGGAAAATCCTACCCCGGGGAGGCCGGGGAGCACCTCAACAGGCTGGCGTGCCCCGGGAAGTTTAGAGCATGAAGGGCGCTGGCGCTGCGCTGCGGGATCTCCAAGGAGGTCTGCGCGCCCGCCGCAGATTGGCGTCTCCGACGTTGCACATCTCTATCTGGCGAGCTGACTGCGGCGGTCGCTGACGCCGGCCAAGCATTCGAAGCTTGTTGTGCTGAAGAGAATGCAGGCCTGTGGCGCGACGTGGAAGCAGCGCGCCAGGCGAGATGCCACTGCGCTGTAACCCTTGTGCGCACGGGGCCTCAAGAGCGGGTCCAAGTTGCCAAGCAAGGCTTCAGCAACGGTTGATGGCATCTTACCCTCTCTATCCTGGCCTGGGCACTCATTGCTGCTACCTTGATGACCGTCGTCCTCGCCTTTGGCCGCCTGCGCTTTCTGCAAGGCATCTGCATCGGGGGCCCTATTCCTCTGCAGTAGTCGCAGTGTCACTGGGGGGGCAAGAACATTGATGGTTCGATCTCGGAGGTCATTGGCCTCTTGGCTTCCCCCTGGGCCCTGGGCCCGTTCGAACCTACGTCTCGTGGCGCAGGTATGCAGGTGACTGCGCTGCAAGTTCCAGGTGTTTTTGCAGCGGGTGTGTTCTGGTATTCCTACAGAGGGTATTCTACCTCGCAGCATCTCCTGTGGCACTCAGTGGACCTCAACGGGGTGTTGAAGGGGCTCGCTAAGTGGGAGAATGGCTGGATGTGGGAATCTGGATTCGAGGCCAATCTCTGCTGCAGCGGCCTCGCAATCCCAACCGCACGCAGGTGCGTGGCCGGGGGCCGCGCGAGAAGCGCGCGATTCTACCCTGCATCGGCCGCCCCGCGTGGGGGGCTTCGGACTCTGTCGGGCCCAGGTCTTGGCGCGTGTTCTCCAGGGCCGTCAGCTGGGGTCCGAAGCAGACGAAATCAATGGCTGGGTTGTGGAACACATCGCGGGGTAACACAAGTCGGGCTACCCTTTTCCTTCGGGCTCTCGTGCACAGCCTTCCGAAGTCTCTCGTGGCTCAAGCCGCGCGCAGTCGTCCGTGAGTTTGTCGACCAAAAGAGTGCAGCACCATGGCAAAATGGGGAACTCCACCGCCCCGTCGCAGTGGCGAGCGGAGACCAGCGAGACTGGCGCAAGGGCCGAGAGCGCGAAAGAGGCCAGGACCGCGATCGAGACCACGACAGGGGCCAGGACCGCCAGCGCCGCGACTCACCCTCGTCTGCTTCCAGGTCGGCCAGCCCCTGGAACAGCCGGCGCCGGGACCGGTCGGATTGAGCAACCTCGGTGTAGCGGGCCCAGGAGAGGCTCTACGCGATCGATCCGAAGTACCAGGCGTCGGTCGACAAGGAGCGCCAGGAGGAGGAGGAGGAGGAGGAGGAGGAGGAGGAGAAGGAGGAGGAGGAGCGCCGCGCCATGCAGGGCGCGGCGATGGCCCGTCTCTTGAGCCAGAAGCTCGACTCGCTCATCGACGGGCAGCAGAGGCCGGACAGCGCGGCCAGCAGTGGCCCTAGCAGATCCGCCGCCCCCTCTTAAGCCGCCAGCTGGAGGAGGGACCGTCTTCTCGAGACGGCGCTCCAGCAGATCGCCGACGCAGTCAACGCCAAGATCAGGATGAAGACCCGCGAGGACGACGAGCCCGATGGCACGAAGACACCCCCGGGCCGAGCTCGCGACTGCACTATCAGAGTGGTTGCAGTCGGCGTTCTCCGGCCCAAAAATGTGAAGAAGCCGCTTGTCCTGCCGAGCAAGAACGCGTGCGCCGTCAAGGCCGAGATCCATAACCACCTCGAGGAGCGCCCCTTCAACCTCAACGTCAACGAGTTCTAGAAGAAGCACATCGGGACCGCGCCGCCGCCCGACCTGGCCAAGAGGGCCAGGTCCCTGGTGGAGCGGGTGGCCTCCAACTGAGAGTTGGTCCTGTGGGCCTGCCCCGGAGTTCGCCGAGCCTGAGCTTCCCGGGCCAGACCAGGGGAGCGTGACTTCTGGGCTCGACTGTATGGCCGCGGGCAACCACAGCGTACTCTGCATGGTCTTCGGGATTGGCTATGTCACGGGATGCGTTTGCCCTAGGGGCTTCTTGGCAGAGAAACCTCATGTCAACGTGGTGCAGAAGCTGGTGGAACCTCAACGTCTGGCGACGATCAGCTTGGACTGAGGCGCAGCAGGGTACATACATGGGCACCCATCTGCTGAAGCCTTTCGCCCAGCTGGACGACGTGAGCCTTCCGACTTTGGGGGGTCAGGCGATGCCCACAGCCACTCCGTCAATGCCAGCGTTGTGGTGGCTGGGCAGCGTGGCCGTCTCGGGTCCGCCGGTGGCGAGACGGTCAGGGGTTGGAGCCATCGCCAGCACTCCTGTCTGCGCGGCTGCCCTGCGGGGGTGAGGAACCACCGGAATTCCTAAACATGTCGCGGCTGTGATAACCGGCCGCATTTCCGCCCCACCAGCCAGCAGTCCAGAGCGTGGGGCCGATGGGCAGCGGCCCTCTTAATTATATAATCTTCACCCCCCATCCTCATCCTCGTCTCACCCCCCCGCAGGCGAGGCAGGGCAGCAGATTTAAACACAGTCGGCAGCATTCGCATCAGCAGCGGGCCTTGGTCAACAATGGCTTGTGGTTTCGGCATACGGGTTGTGCCGACCAAACCGCATGTATGACCTAGAACGGCCATATGCCGTCCCCTTCCCTCTCTCATTACTCCCCTCCTCCTTCACTCGTCCGCGGGTTTCCCCCGACAGTGTTTGCCAGGCCATCGCATGTACCACCAGCGGCTTGTCCTGGGGCCTCCGAAGAAGGCCACTGTTTGGGGTGATTGGTCGTTGAGCTCGGGCGCCTCGGACGGAAGCAGCATTCCAAGCCCGCCAGGGGGCACCACCACCAGGACCGGACAAGAAGCCCCGCCATCGCAGCAGCACGTTCCCCTGTACGCAGGGCTTGTTTCACTTTCTTTCCCATGTGGGGACCGGCGGACGAATGACAGCGGGACCGTCTCTCCTGCTGTACCAAGGTCCGGCAGTTCCCCTCAGGGGACTTGGAGGACATCATCTTCTTCGCCGCAGGCGCGGCGGATCAGACCGGCCTGGGGGTTGGACCTGGGCGCTCAAGCAGGGTGGAGCCCTTGAGCACACGCGTGGTTCCTGCATGTCGGTCTGGAGGTGAATCGGTGGTTGGGGAAATCGCCTTAAACATACATCATCACCATCATCATCAGCATCATCAACAGCATCATCATCATCATCATCATCATCATCAACAACACCAGCAGCAGCTGCAGCTGTATCATCACCATCATCATCATCATCATCATCATCATCATCATCATCAACATCAGCAGAAGCAGCCTCATCCTCATCCGCATCCTCATCCTCTTCGTCCTCCTCCGCTTCCTCATCATCGTCATCATCAGCATCATCATGGTCGTCCTCCTCATGATGGTCCTCTTCATCACGCCCTCCTCTCCTTGCGGGCAGACGTTTCCGAATCCTCCTGATCGTTGTCCTCCTCCTCATCCGCGAGTCCAGCGCGCCAGCGGAGTGATCACAGACTTCGACGGGATGCTCCCACAGGGAGCATGCTCGATGACGGTTGCCATCGACATCACTCTGCAAAGCAACTGCTCCTTTGCCAAAACAGGTGACGCAACGCCTCCAGGAAACTACCCCAACCTCAGAGTGTCACAATCGAAACGAGCAGATAGGCAAGCGCCAGAGATGCTACAGAATGGGACGGCGGAGTGCACGAAGCGGTTGACTTACTAAGGCATACGAAGCCTGGTAAGAGAAAAGGGATGTTCTCCACGTCCGCTGCGAGTCGCGACCTTCTGGACGGATTGGCTTAAGCATCGCTCGAGAAAGCGTTCCTCTACACGACAGTATGTCGTTTAGCTGCTCGGGACGGATGGGTGGGGAATCATCCAGATCTTGCGCATCATAACGTAACAGCTGCCACATCTTGCAAGCAACACCGCTCGCAAAGCACGCGAACCTGGCTTGGCACACAGTGGGCCACAACGTTCCTCTATGCGACGCGTCGGATTTCCCTCTGCACAAACCGTGATTGTGTTCCGTAATTAAGTCGTAGTTGAATTATCGCACAATTCCAGTATGCCGCTGCGTCGCTGCGCCATACCAGGAGCAGCTGCGAGAATCCAGCGCGCACTGGCCCAAGAAGGCAATTAAACGCGCTAGCTTATACCTCAAGGTTTGCAACACACTTAACGGAACCCGCCTGACATGTGGCGAGGTGAAATGTGCCCCCCTGTGACCTGGAGCGGCCAACGCATGTCCAACTGTATCCGCCACCGTGCCGCTGGGCACGGAGTGGGCGTGTATGCAGGTCCTTTGCCCAATCCTCTGAGCCTCAGTCCGGACCCCAAATTCTCAAATCTCCCTGGGCGTGGCGCCGTTCCCCTCGGTTCCAGCGCACCTTCTCGCGCGACTCTTTCGGGCCCGAGACGGCCCCGAGATGGGCCAAGAGGGACCCGAGAGGCCGCACAGACCGCCCAAGAAGGCCCCGAGACGCCCCAAGATAGCACCAAGACGTCCCAAGAGGCCCCCGAGACGCCCCAAGATAGCACTAAGACGCCCAAAACGGACAAAGAGGCCTCCGAGACGCCCCAAGAAAGCCCCAAGGACCTTCTGAAGAGGGCCCTGAGAGGCCAAAATCATTATGTTCAATAAGTGTTTCAATGATTTGGGGATCTTCTATGTTTCGAGCTCCCGACGCTCCAAGACAGCCCGAGAGGCCCCCAGGACCGCCCCAAGACGGCCCGAGAGGGCTCCAAGACGGCCCCAGAAGCGACCAAGGCGGCCCAAGAGGGCCCAAAGACAGCCCCATGAAGTGTCCAAGAAGGGGACCACGAACCGAAAATCCGACTCTTCGGCCCCACGAAGCCCCAGGAGGCGCCCAGAAGGCCCCAAAAGAACACCAAGAGGACCCCAAGAGGCCCCAAGAGAGCCCCGAAGACGCCCCTAGAAGCCCCAAAACGCTCCCTTAAGAGGCCTCAAAACAGCCCCCAAGTGGCCCCCGAAAGGCCTCCCGCGACATCCCAACGAGCATCCTTGCGGCCTGTGGCCCACAACCCAGACACGGTGGGGGGATTGGCCGAAGGCCATTCGATCAAACAGACGCGAGCGGAATCGGGGCGTGCGCTGGGGTCCAGCACTCAGGGAGCAAAGTCGTACCATCAAAATGCCTAAAATGCCTTGTCCCCTCACCAACACTCAGCCTCGAAGCTTGCATTGGTGAGTGCACCCTGCAGAAGCCGGACGGCGAGCAACGGCGGAAGCAGAGCTGGTATGGCCTTCTGTGTCGATGTCCAGGAACCAGACGTCAAAGGAGCCGACCGCGGCAGGGTCGCCGCTGTCGGCGTCGAGCAGCGTGAAGGTCAGGTCAACGCTGTTGCACTCGGCCAAGTTGATGCTGCCCATGCTGCCCTCGCTAAGGCCGTTGAACGCCGTGTCCTCGGACGCGTACGCGCTGGTTGCCTCGACCACCAAATCGACCTTCTTGCCGTCGTACGTCGCGCCAACGCCAGAGAATCTCAGCGACGGCGGCGACGCCACGTCGGGGCCTTGGAATGAGGCCCGAGGAAGCGATGCAAAGGCGCGCAGTGGCAGGAAAGACGCCTTCCACCTCCAACTTCTCCTCCTCCTCCTTCTCCTCCTCCTCATCCTCGTCGTCGTCATCATCATCACCATCATCATCATCATCAGCAGCAGCATCATCATCATCACCATCATCAGCAGCAGCATCAGCGTCAGCTTCATCGGCATCATCATGCCTCTTTCTCCTCCTCATCCTCGTCATCCTCCTCTTCATCCTGTTCAACCGCTGACCTCACTCTAGTGTTCTTTCTCATTATCCTCTCCGTTTCCTTCTGACCATCCTCACGATCATCATCAGCATCATCATCAGCAGCAGCATCTGGAAGTGGGTGCCTGCACACTGCCACCTGCGCCCCTGTCAAACCTTCGCGATGGATCACACTCGCCAGCTCATCTGCCTCCACAGGGTGCTCCCGATAGACATGGCTCTCCTTCTCCTTCTTCTCCTTCTCACTCTTTCGCTCAGTAGAGGAAGGACGACAACGACGATGCTTGGAGGGAGGGAGCGGGGAGGAGGGGACGATGGAATGAGAGAAAGGCGGGAGGAGGGGGCAGGGGTAGGGGGGCAGGGTGAGGGGGAGGGAGGGAGGGGGGGAGGGAGGGAGGAGGGAGGAGGGGGAAGAAGGGAGGAAGGAAGGACCGCCACGGACGGCCACGACAGCGACCCCCCGGCAGCATCGGCGAGCAGGGCCACATTGATCACTACGTCCGCGACGGGCAGCGGCATGGCGACTCGGCTCCACAACGTCCACGACCACGGACACGACCCCTGACGACGCGACTACCGACCCCCATCTCCCCCCCTCCCTTCGCCCGCCCCCCCTTCTCCTCCTCCCCCCCTCTCCTCCTAATTACTCCTCCTCCTCCTCCCCCTCCTCCTCCTCCTCCTCCTCCTCCTCCTCTTCCTCCTCCTCCTCCTCCTCCCCCTCCTCCTCCTCCTCCTCCTCTGGACATCGCCGACAAACGGGGCCTGGCGAAGCACGCGCTGGACCCGGAGGCCGTGGAGCAGCATGGTCGACTTCTGGAGCAAGCCAGGCAAATGGCCTCGTGGATCGCGAACGCCCAGCAACTCCTCGAGGCGAAGGGCGTGGTGGACCGTGCCCCGCCGGCGGCCAGGCGTCCCCGTGACCAGCGCCGAGGTCGGCCCCGTGCGGCTGCCGCTGGTGATCAACGGCCCCGGCGGGGCGGACGCAGACGTCGGCCTGACGCCCGAGCCTCCCGGCTGCCTCGGAACTGCCGCACCAGCCCATCCAACACTACAGAGGCTGGAAGTGCTGTCGGTGCCCGCGCTTGGCGCGGACCGCTCGCGGGCTTGCGGGAAGGCGTGCGGAGCCATACTTTGTGCGGCGGCTCACCGCGGGGCTGAGGAGGCCACTCCCGGTGCTGCTGTGTCGGCTGCGACGATGCAGCAGCGTCAGGACCCGAGCCCACCTCCCGAGGAGCTGCCGACCCCACCACGGGCCTCCCCCCGCTTCCAGCGGGCCGCCCAAGAGACCCCTGAAGGACGACGAGGACAGGAGTCATCGCAAGAGGCCCCGCGAGGAGCTCGAGCCCCACGGGAGCCCTGCGAGCCCCGGGGGGGCCAGGCCCGGGATCGGAGGCCCCTCGTCTTCCACTCCTCCGCTCCTGGAGCCTCCTCCTGATGCTGCTGTTCTTTTTTGTGCTGTGCTTTACGCTTTCAAACCCCATCTCAGTTTACGCTGCTCCTGCTGCTGCTGCTGCTGACCCGTCCGCCACGTCGTCCTCTGCCCCTCCTGGTCCCAGGTCCCAGGCCAGGCCTCTGGAGGACGCGGCGGAGCCTTTTTACAGGGCGGACCAAGCCTCGGGTGCGCTTCGAGAGCCGACCTCGAGGGGTCGTGCCTGCGGCGACTGGCGCGCTCGACCCTGGCTCGAAGAAGCGCCCCAGACTTGAGGCCCCTGGCATGGCCTCGGCGTGCACTCCCAGCATGGTGCTCCCGTCCGTAGGCCCTGCCCGGCCCGAGGCCGCCAGGGGGCATCTCCTGTACAGAGCTGGAGACACAGAGGCATGCACCCGGTGCGGGTCCTTCTCTGTGCGTGCGGCCCGCTCCCAGCGTCTCGTCCAGTGCGACCGGACACTGTTGGCACGAGAATCCCCCACGGAGATGGCGCCGAGATGACTTCACCTCGGGCCGACACCCTAAAGAGGGAAAACGGCACCCCATCCCCCAGCCCCGTCGGATGCTCGCAAGCGACTCCGCGGTGCAGTGGCTGGGGCTTCTGGTGTCACCCCAGTAACTTCCTGTACCTGATCTTCCAAGGGCCCTTGGGCGCCTTGTTCCATCACTGTCTACTTTCTCGTGTTTGATCGTTTGTGCTTTTACGCATCTCTGGGCCCGCGCTTACGTGCTAAAACGTGCGCCGCCAGGCTGGCGCGAGGGCTTGTGTGCGATGGCGCTCTCTCTTCCTGTCCATCCGTCCATCCCATTCTTGTTGCCGCACTCGGCGCGTCGCTTCTTCAAATCGCTCCTCCTCCTCCTCCTCCTCCTCCTCCTCCTCCTGCGTCTCCAAATTAACCCAGCGCTGCCCATCATACTTTGCGTCGGTGATTCATTACTCGACGACAAGAAGCCATTGCCAGGCCAGGAGTGCCACTGGGCCAGGCCTCAAAGAGGCCCGGTTCCGGCGGCGGCCTCAAAGAAGCCCTGGACCACAACCCCAATGACCGGAGGTCCCACGTGTGATGGGGGGCACACTCGGGCGCCCTCAGGCAAGGGAGGGAGGGAGGAAGAAGGGAGGACGGAGGGGGGCCGAAGGAGGGAGAGAGAAGCACATACGATAAGCAACCAGAGAAGAGGATGGCGAAGAGGAGAAGGAGGAGGAGGAGCCTCCTCCTCCTCCTCATCCTCCTCTTCTTCTCAGTATTCGTATTATTGTTATTAGTCTTATTGTTGTTCTTATTATTCTTCGTCTTAGTTTGCATATTGTATTTATTAGTATGATTCGTTTTCTTCTTGTTCGTCATATTATTATTCTTGATATTATTATTCCTCTTCTTATTACTATTAGTATTGCTATTATTAAGTGTATGATGCTTATCCTTCTTCTGATTATCATTCTTCGTCGTCTTATTATTACTCTTCTTATGCATCCTCTTCTTCTGATTAATAGTACTAGTAGTATTCCTCCTCCTCCTCCTCCGCCTCCTCCTCCGCCTCCTCCGCCTCCTCCACCTCCTCCTCTTCCTCCTCCTCCCCTCCTCCTCCTCCTCCTCCTCCTCCTCCTCCTCCTCCTCCTCCCTTCCTCCTTCCTCCTCCTCCTCTCCTCCTCCTCCTCCTCCTCCTCCTCCTCTTCCCCTCCTCCTCCTCCTCCTCTTCTTCTCTCCTCCTCCTCCTCCTCCTCCTCCTCCTCCTCCTCCTCCTCCTCTCACCTTCATCATCATCTTCATCATCACCCATCACTAACACTAAAACCAGAATATCCTCTCCCACGCGTCCTCCGCTCTCTTTCTCTCGTTCTCTCTCTCTCTCTCTCTCTCTCTCTCTCTCTCTCTCTCCCCCCCCACCCCACCCTCCTCCCCCCCTCCCCCTGCCAGCCCCTGGCTCCCCCCCGGCCGGGCGGCGCGCCCGCGGCGCCCAGGTTGCTGTGCGCCACCGTGGCGTTGGCGAGGTCGAGCGCCGCGCGGACGGACGCGGCCGCGGGCTCGGTCAGCCTACGGGCTCGGGGCGGCGGAGCCAGCGTGGACGCCGAGGGGGGCGATGAGGGGGAAGGGAGAGGAGGAGGCGGCGGAGAAGGGAGGGAGATGGCCGCGTCAGGATGACCCACAGGCTGGGAAGAGAGAAGAGAGAGAGAGAGAGAGAGACAGAGACAGAGACAGAGGCAGAGGCAGAGGCAGAGACAGAGACAGAGAGAGGAGGAGGAGGAGGAGGAGGAGGTTTTGCTGCAAGAACCAACCTGGCAAACCTTGCCTCAGTCAGCCTTGGGGGGGAAATTAAGTGGACGGGCGGGCACACTGAGAAGGTGCCTCTACTCGCCCGTCCACTTTCCAGTCCAGAGATCTCTCCCAGAAGGCGCCCCGCTCACACTGTAAGAGTGAGCGGCACGCCTCTCCTAGGAAGAGCTTCGCGTTATAAGGATGTCTGCATCGGCGCAGGAGCGAGCGGCGATACTCGGCGGTGGCGTTGGCGGGCCGACCAACACACACCTGCACCAATGTACATCCCCGCTCGCTCGAAAAGACACCGCGCCGATCGCAGCAAGTAAAATGACCTGCGCGGTGCAACTCATGGCCAAGGGCCTCACCGCGCAGTGCTGGTGGGATAAGGTGCTCCCCTTCCCCCCGCTCCACGACGAAACGACGATCCACCCGAACCTTCCCCATACACGGCTTGCGCCTCAGGGCCCTCTTGGCCTAGGGGGACAGGGCATACCTACAGCAGACCGTGCACCTCCAAGCCATGCGAGTCCAGACCAGGGTGTGGGTTCTCTCCCCCGCTGGTGGGCCTTGGCGGCGCTGACGGGGCCCGACGGAGCCTGCGGCGGGCCTCCCCGTGGAATCCTCGAAGCCCCCCGTCCGAACAGTCAACCCCGCCACCAGACTGAGCACCCCCTGCACCTCGTCGGACCGCGAGGTCAAGGTGGCGCTCTTCCACTGGGGAATCGCCTGCAGATCGGCCCCCGCCTTGGCCTCAGCGTCAGCTAACTGGTTTCCCTGGAAATCGAGCTCCGCCTCCTGGGAGTTGCCTCGAGGCCCGCGGGTGTGGGCACGAACATTCACAACGGCAAAATCGTCGCCCCCAGGAAGAAACTTTCCTGGAGCAAAAACCAAACACGGTCCCAGAGGTCGGCGTGAGGCCGCTTGTGAGAGCAACACCACTTGCGGCCACGCCTCAAACCTCGGATGGCGGTGCTGTTGTCAATACCAACTCGGAGGGGAGGGGCGGCGCATTCAAGGGTCTTCATCAGACCATAGATCTCAGCACGAAGAACACACGCCTGGCATCGGAGCCCATGGAGGGGGCCATGCATGGCCCCAGCCAGCCCCCTCCTGGTCCAGAAAAAAACGCAACCCCAACCAAAACTCTTGAGCCCTGGCGGGCCCTTGTCCGAGCCGTCGGAGTAGGCCTAGCCGCTGACCAGGGGCGGGGTTTTAAAACTGGGGTTGAGCTCCTCCTGGGCAGGCGTGCGGTCTAGGAAGGGATCATTCAAGGGGTGCTCGGCAATGCCACGCGAGAAGAGAAGAGAGTCCGAGGAGGAAGTCTCGGCTCGATGCACGAAACCTTGGAGATTCTCCGCCTCGGCTGTTTCCGCTCGAGCGGATTCCTGACGAGGACAACGGCACATGTGGTGGTGCTGACAGCCCACCTCGAACCACGCGCCTGGCAGGACCTGTCGTCCCCAAAGCCCGCACGCCAGACTTTCTCTTGGGGCCAAGAATCGCGTCATCTCCTCTGCGGCGATCGGTTAGCCTTTCGGCGGAGGAGAGCCCTGACGGGCTCCAGAAAAAGGCCGAGTGATCCCAAGGCTTCTAGCGGCGGCCCAGGCAGAAAGCTCAACAAACTCAAGTCGGGCAAACATCAACTTCTTGAGACAGGTGGGAGCGACGCGGCGAAGGTCGCAACACACCCCAGGTGGTCCCGAACAACCGAAAACGAGGGTCAACTCCCAAACGTCCGACGGAGAGTGGCGAGCACGGCAGAAGCAGAGCACGGTCAGGCTTTGCCTGCGCGGCCGCGACCGAGGCTCGCCTCCAGGCCCGCTGCATCAGCTCCTCGTGGCGGCCTTCCCAAACAGCCGTCGCCCACTTGACCAGGGGCCGCGGGAGGAGGAGGAGGAGGAGAAGGAGGAGGAGGAGGAGGAAGAGGAGGAGGAGGGGGAGCAGGAGGAGGAGGGGGAGCAGGAGGAGGAGGAGGAGGAGGAGGAGGAGGAGGAGGAGGAGGAGGAGGAGAGGGGGTGGAGCATGATAATGGAAAGGGGGAGAGAGGGCGGGAGAGAGGCAGGAGGAGGAGGGATGAAGGATGAGGGATGAGGTGCAGGAGAACGGATGTGGAGGGACGAGGATTGAGAAAGGTCTTATGGGGCTCAGGGTTTCTGCGGCCTTCCAACGAAGGAGTCTAGAAGTGAGGAGGGGAGGCCAGAGGAGTGGAGTGGATGGGAAAGCGGGGAAGAAAACGGGGGGGGGGCGGGGGGGGCGGGAGGGGGCAGAGGGGAATGGCGAAACAGAAGGAAAACCGAGGGGAAATAGAAAAGGGGAGGAATGGTGGGAGAGAGGATGGGAAAGGAACTGGAGAGCGAAGGTCTGGGGGAGGGCAGAACCTGGGGAGCGGGAGGGAGGCCCAGGGAGGGGAGGCTGGGGCGCTTTCTCCTCCTACCTTCGCCTCCTGACCGCAGGCGGATCCTAACGTGCCGCCTCGCTCGCTCGGTGCCCGAGACGAGCCCTCGCCACTCGGGCCGCCCCTCCCCCCCGCTGACGGTGCTGCCATGCCGATGGCGACGACGAGGAGGCCGAGGCTCTGCGGTCGAGCGCCGCAGGGCGCCCGACCCTCTCCGGGCGCGAGTTCGTCAGCCCCCGCGCGGGGCCCTGTGCCCCGTGCCGCGGCGAGGCCTCCCTCTCGCGAGGCAGAGAGCGCGCCGACCGCCCGGCGGCAAGCGCGCGAAGATGGCCACGGAGCCCCATCGCGAGCGGGGCTGGTGCGAGGAACGCCGGTGCCCCACCACCCTTTTTTGTCGGCGCGCGCGGGCGCCCCCCCCCCCAAAAAAAAAGACGGCTCCGCTCGGAGCCTCGAGCCATTGCCCCGTGCCGCCCCCCGCCGTGCTACTGGCACCTGCCGCCCCTCGGCCGCCCCTGGCCGCCACCACGCGGGCCGCGGGGCCCCCCTCCAGGGCCCCCGCCCGCACTGGAAGGGGGGCCTGGCCCACACTGCAGGCGGCAGCCACAAGGTGGGAAAGTCCCTAGCGAACAGCGACAATGCCCAGCATCTGCTCCAACGCCACACATATGCTGGAGCTGCGCTCGGATATAGCCAGCGCGCGAGGGACCGTCCACAAACTCAAAGCGCGCTTCGAGGTGAAGTGTTGCAGACTGGACATGCGCCTACATATGACACCAGGAGCTGGCTGTTAGAAGCTAACTCTCCACTCCCATCGTGGTGGCGAAACCTCCGACTACGAGGGTGGCGTGCCCGTTGCCCTGTCCACGACGCCAATGGGACCACCAGCAAGGAGGAATTCAAGCGCGGGCTGTTGCAGTCCTCCTCTTCCTGTCCCCTTCCTCATCCTTCCCCTGTCGCTCGTTCCTCCTCACTCCCTCGCCTCCCTCCGTACGCTCGTCCTTCCCCCCCAAACACCTCACGTTGTCACCCCCTGATCCACCGCGTATGATAAACCTACCCCTCCTCGCTAGCATTCCCCCACCGCTTCGCCGGGCCGGATTGTTCTAGGTTTTATGTTGTGTAGGTTTGCGTCGCTATCCTTCCCGCCCGTGTGGGGAACTAGAAACAACAAACAGGTTGCGTATACTATCAACTCTGCGGAGGGTTCCTGCCATCTTCGTCGGCTCCGGGCACTACAGCGCTGGGCGGCTCGCTCTCGAAGAGTGCGGTCACCTCACTTCCGCCGTCCGCTCTGGCATATATATATATATATATATATATATATGCGGAAAGTGCCAAAGGAGTGCTGGGGCAGTCCCAGGCGCCCAATAAGCGTAGACTGGTCTTCACAAAAGTCTTCAAGAACGCATTCGATACAGGCTGGGTCAGCACCGTCATCAACTAGGACATGCCCAGCGACAACGATGGTATTGCCACCGAATGGGTTTAGGGAGGCGCCCTGACACTGATGTCATCTCCTTCGCAGCCATCGCGCAGGACGCAGACGTGTTGCAGCCAAGGACATCCTGAAGCCCGAGTGGCACAGCCAAAGAGCGTAGTTGAGACGTTCTCGATGGTTGTCCCGAAGGTTATCCCGATGGTTGTCCGAATGGCTTTCCCGATGGTTGTTCTGTTGGCTGTCCCGACTATTGTCTCGATGATGTGCCCAATCGACATATTCATTGCGAGATCGACATGCTGATTGCTAGCCAGATCGATACATCTTATAGATATATACACATACATAGCGAGAGCGAGAGAGAGAGAGAGAGAATGCAGGACCACAAGACAGTAAGGCCAATCGACAGGGGGGATATCTATAAATATGTAGTGGTTGCCCCGATGGCTGTCCCGCTGGCTGTCCCGACGGCTAGCCCGATAGACAGATCGTGCGATTGAGAAATCGAATAATCGTGCGATGGTAGAAGTACGTAGAATGAGGAGGTAGTTATATGGACAGATGGACTGGTCGATAGACAGGCTATTCTTACATATATATATATATATATGTATATATATATATGTATACACATACATACATATACATATACATGTAAAGAGCGCGTTCTACCGCTGCTGGCGGAAAACCGAAGGGGTGTCACTGGGGGGTCCCAACCCGTCCCCCCCCCTTCGAAAACCGGGGGGGTCACTACCGGTTCGAACCAGGCTCACTACCGGTTCGAACCCCACCCCACCCCACCCCTCGCATCCGGCAAACGACTCTCGCTTTCGGGACAATGGGACAGTGGTGGGGACAGTGGCACAGTGGTGGGGACGGTAGTGGTGGGGACAGTAGTGTGGGGACAGTGGGACAGTGGTGGGCACGGTGGTGGTGGGGACAGTGGTGAGGGGACAGCGGGACAGTGGTGGGGACAGTGCAGACACTGGGACAGTGGTGGGGACGGTGGTGGTGGGGACAGTGGTGAAGGCGGTGGTGAGGACGGTGGTGTGACAGTGGGACAGTGGTGGGGACAGTGGGGACATTGGGACCAGTGGTGGGGACGGTTGTGGTGGGGACAGTGGGACGGTGGTGGGAACAGCGGGGACAGTGGGGACAGTGGGACGGTGGTGGGGACAATAGGGACAGTGGGGACGGTGGTGGGACAATGGTCGGGACAGTGGATACAATGAGACACCGGTGGGGGCATTGGTGGGGACAGCGGGGACAATGGTGGGAACAGTGGGGACACTGGGACAGTGGTGGGACACAGGTGGGAACAGTGGGATAGTGGTGGGGACGGTGGTGGTGGGGACTGTGGTGTGCGGGCAGTGGGACAGTGGTAGGGACAGGGGACATTGGGACCAGTGGTGGGGACGGTGGTGGTGGGGACAGTGGTGAGGGCGGTGGTGAGGATGGTGGTGGGACAGTGGGACAGGGGTACAGTGGGGACAGTGGTTGGAACAGTGGGACAGCTCAGGGGGACAGCGGCGGGGACAGTGGGACGGTGGGGACACTGGGGACCGTGGGACAGGGGTGGGGACCGTGGGGAAAATGGGGAGTGGGGAGAGCGGGACCGTGGTGGGAACAGTGATGAGGACAGTGGGGACAGTGCGACAGTGGTGGGGGCACTGGTGGGGACAGTGGGGACGGTGGTGGGAAAAGTGGGGACAGTGGTGGTGTGGACGGTGGTGCTGGGGACAGCGGTGGGGGATGCGGTGCGGACGATGGGGGGGATTCGGGAGTCGTCTGCTGGCGGCGAAGGGGGGGGGTTCGAACCGGTAGTGACCCCTCCCGGTTTTCTGGAGGGAGGGGGGGGAGGGGGGGGGGTTCGAACCGGTAGTGACCCCCACCCGTTTTCTGGAGGGGGGGGGAGGGGGGGGAGCTCGAATCGGTAGTAACTCCCCCTCGGTTTCCCGGAGGGGTGGGGGGTGGGGGCGGTTCGAACAGGTAATGACCCCCCCCCGGGTTTCCGCTGTCCCACTGTCCCGAGGAGCGGGAATCGTTTGCCGGCGGCGAGGGGGGTGTTCGAACCGGTAGTGACCCCCCCCCCCTGGTTTTCTGGGAGGAAGGGGGGGAGGTTCGAACCCGTAGTGAACCCCTCTGGTTTTCCGAAAGGGGGGGGGGAAGGGGTTAGGGGTGGGGGGGGTGCAGGGGGAAGGGGGGGGGGGGTCCAGCAGGGGGGGAGGATTTTCGAGGGGGGGGGAACCCCGGGTTCCCGGGTTCCTGAGGAAGAGGGGGGGGAATCATCCACAGTAAATCGGCGGTGGATCACTCTCTCTCTCTCTCTCTCATATATGTAGATATGTGTGTGTATATTGATGTCCCCGTGTGCGTCCACTCGTGAGCTGAAATGAGCGTCCAACGCGCATCCAGTATTATGTCAACCGCCCCAATCTCCTTGCGATCCAAACAAAGGGTGGAAGCAGACAGAGAGAGAGAGAGAAAAATAGAGAGAGAGAGAGCGGGAAAGAGATAGAGAGAGAGAGAGAGAGAGAAAAAAAAAAAGAGAGAGAGACCGAGAGAGAGAGAGAGAGAAAGAAAGAGTGAGACAGGGACAGAAAGAGAGAGGGGAATGGCATGAGAGAGGAAGGGATGGGAAAACAAGGCAGGGAGTGGCGGGGCACGTGGAGGGGCAGGAGGGGATTAGGCCCCCGGCGGACCTCATACGCCAGTAGCGGTGAATGAAGTACTGCTCGTGGTCGGGAGGGGTCGTGCCGTCGATGGTCACACCGCAGCTCACCTCGGGTGGCTTACGGGCGCTACGGGGAGGGAGGGGGAGGGAGGAGCGCGAAGGAGCGAGAGAGGGAGGGAGGCATAAGGGAGGGTGGAGGGAGGGAAGGGGGAGGAAACAGGATGGAGGAGGCCAGAGGATGGAAGATTGGAGAGCGGACAGCGAAGCATGAACCAGGGAGCACGACCGGAGGAGAGCAGAGAGGAGGACGAGGACGAGTCATAGCAGGAAGAGGAGGGGGAGGAGCAGGAGGAGCAGGAAGGAGGAGAGGGAGGAGGAGAGCGAAGAAGGATGAGGAGGAGGAGGAGGAGGAGGGAGAGGCAGGAGGGGGAGGAGGAGGACAGGGAGGAGGAGGACGAGGAGGAGGAGGAGGAGGTGCGTTCATCCCAACCCCGCGTGTCCTCCCTGCAGAACGCGACGCAGCCCAGCGCGCCCCTGGGCCAACACCTTAGCTCTGGCCCTGAGAAAATTCTGAAGATTCAGCTTCCTAGTAGCATTGCGGAACTGGTTAAAATAATGAAAACAGATGTCTTGGTAAATGGCACAACTGACCAGAGAATCCAAATCTCCTGGGAACAGGTGCGGGCAGGCCTTCTCAGGGCCACTAAGATTCAGAAACTCTGGGTCAAGTCTCGGGAGAAGCTCAAATAAGGCAGGCTCGGCTACAGGACAACAAAGGTAATGTACTAGGTCGCCCCACCTACGTTGGAACACCCAAACAAACATCGGCCAGGACCCTGATGGCACCGACGGGTGGTCGACCACGCGTTACAAAGTTTATATATATATATATGTATGAATATATATATATATATATATATATATATATATATACATAAACGCTGGACACTACAAAATTCGGGACACGTTGACCATGTCTGCCAATTTGCAATCGTGTTTCAGTATCTAGGCTCACCGCTTGATGCCCCAGAAAGCACGAGGCTCGTCGGACGAGAGCAGCACAACATCGAACACCAGGGAATCGTGTTTGCAACACTCGTAGCACAGCAGCCTGGAGACCTTTCTTCTCGGGGTCCTCGGGAATCCCGGAGATACCGCCCAGGAATCTCATCACCTTGTTCAACTGATACAGACAGGATTCCTGAAAGAGCGGGTTAAAGAAATGGGTCACGAGGTACCCGTTGGACTCTAGAATATCATTATACAATCGGATCATCCAGGGTAGTACCTGGCTTCTCATTGCTGCACGGCACCTCGCAGCCAAACACAATTGACGGAGCTGAGGCACCATAGCTTCGATGGCGACACTCTCGAGATCGAAGAACACGGCTCGCGGTACTGCGTGCCCCGGGCCGCTCACCAGCAAGTGAAGGCACTCGTCCTCCAGGCGGAACATAGCTGGCGGAGGCTCAAAGAACTGGCCAGCGAACTGAGTGACTGGCACCGCCAAGGTCTTATAGCGCAGGATGTGTTCGACGAAACTCATGCCGAGACCTCTATCTCGAATGTACTGTACCGAGTACGACGCCATAAACACAATTACCGCTTTCTTGTTATTCGGAAGAAGGCCCGTCGCCAATCCGCACTGGTTCATGATGGCCAGCACGACGGGGGCACTCTCAGAAAGATCACGCGAGCCGCGCATTATGTCGTCGGCGAAACAGCACAAGCAGCAGCTTGGTTCTGGAAGGGCACAGGAAAGAGCACGCACCACTGGATCAATAACGAGAGCGAATATCGATCCCGAGGCTGGGCACCCCTGTTTTACCCCAGACGATATCATAGGACCCACCATATCCACCCATGATTGAGAGAGGGGAAAGCGGCACGAACGTCGAGCAAAATACTTCCTGCGTCTCTCTCACCAGAGACACAGAACCAGACCGCCAGCTTCGAGTTGGCCTCCAACACATTCTCGTTCAAATATCGTCGAATGACAAACCCGAACTGAGGCTCGGCACATGATATCGATGCTTGTTTTGCCAGCCCCCAATTCAATTTTCAGTATTTCCCAATCATATCGGCCGAACCTCAGACGGGGCTTTAATCAGCTCGTCCATGCACTCGGGGATCTCCCCCTTTGGTATGAGGACTGCGAGGCACTCGTTACACGCGTCGTCCTCTGCCTCACCAGCAAGCAGGGCCCGGTAGGCCTGGAACAGAATATGTGCGCCCAGCTCCCCGCAATGAGAGTAGCAGCTGAGCGGAATACCATCTGGGCCAGGAGAGGAGCCCCGAAATCTTTTCAGCCCCTGGAGGAACTGCTCAAATCAGTGTACGTCCCCCCAATGCCGAGCGAGTAGTTCAGCGCTGCTCTCAAGCGTGTCTGGAACACTGCCGTCAGGTGCTTCAGCTCCAGTTAAAACGATCCGCCGATTTCGGGCTCGCCAGACCTGAATATACGACTCGTCCGCCCCCCTGGGTCATCGCGCGCAAGAAGGCCAAGTACCAGGGTAACATTTCTTGACAGGTCGCGGGGCCGTCGACTGCCAAACCTTCTTTAACCTGACGAGCTGCCTCGTGGAATACATCCTGAGCCCACGGAGCCTGAGAAAAGCGTCTCCGTACACAGGCATATCTTTCCAGAGGTCCTGAACCAGAGTCGAGAAATGCGATTTTTTTGGCCGCCCAGGAAGGGATCCTCGGAGGTGACGGCCTGCAACCTGGGTTCAGCTGGGCGTAGACGGGCGCGCGGTCGCTGGGCCTGAACAAGTCTGCGACGTGCCAGACGACGCCAGTGGCCGGCTTCAAATCCAGCAAGTGCCCAGAGTCCAGAAAAACATATATTCTGCCTAACCTGCCAGCAGAGACGAGCTTCTCGTTCTGTTTCACTCTAAATGTCGGGTTGAGCTGCACCAGCTCGCACAAATAGGGAAAAACGTTGGCGAACAAGCCTTCAACCGCGTCTGTTTTTCATGAAACAGGTTCAGCTCGGAGAAACAGTCGGGAGCCCCAATTGAAATGACCTAAGACCCAAGTAGCACACGCACTGACAGGTTTGGCCGAGAAGCCCACCCGTCGGACCAACCCATATTTCATACTGTTAGATAAGGCGGGATTGATGTGAATGTTGGTAATTCTCATGCACCCCAGTTTCCCCCTAAGATGCATGTTGTGGCACCTCCCCTTGGCGATGACCTGGTGACGCACACGCGCGAAGAGCTTCATAAAAGTTCGGCGAATCAGGATCACTGACCCTCCAGCAGCACGATCGGATAGGAAGGTTCCCCACCCAACAAACTGCTGTACGTCAGCAAGAAAAAGAAGGAGATCCTCTCGACAACCATGATACTCCTGGAGCACCACCACGTCGGAGCTGGCGCACAGCGACTGCACCGTTGCTCGGGCACGGGGCTGCATCGCAACGTCGGAGTGCAGCGAGCCGAACAGGGCGTGGGCGTTCCACGTCACGATCTTGAAACGCCGAGACGGGATAAACGGCAAATCCAATACTTGATCCCCATCATCCCCCCAAAAGCATCTTCAGACGACGATTCGTCGCGAGAGCTGAATGGCCCAGAGGATGAACACGAAGCTGGAGCGCCAGAAGAAGAGGGAGAAGGGGAGAAGCGACCCCCCTCGCCCATTAGCTCCTCAAGGACATGTCGATTTGCATGTCCTGAATTCTGCGCTTGTACTGGCTGCGTGGGATCCTACTCATTGAGCAGCTTCAACATATTGTCGATGTCCTCCTGCCCAATGTTGAGACTCTTGATGTCGTCAGTGGCGTGCACCAGCATCCTGTGCAACGAATCTACTGTGCCGCGAAAGAGAATCCATATATCGTCATCCTTGATGAAATAGAACTCATTGCGAAACCCGTTGGCGCCCATCTTGACGTTCTGAGACCAGGCTCCTTTCTTCACCAACAGCTCTTTCATCGGGATCCATACTCGCCCCAACTGACGCTGCCGGCCTCGAACGTCTCCAGGTAGGTCTGCTCGGACTCTTATGTCGTGCAACGACTGGTCACGAGTGTCACGCTTACTCATCGGGTACTCACTCATGTAGTCATGGAACTCCCTCGCCTGGGACGCAGTCTCGAAATGGACAGTGTAGCTCTGGGAGATCCTCGCGAACCTGGCCGTCATCACCTCGGCCATGTGGGTATTCACGTGGGACTTCAACTGCTCGAAGTGGGCCATTCTCGCTGATGGCAGCAACGCCCTTGGGAAACCACTGATCCATCTACGCTTGTCATCTGGCTCGTCGTCCTGCGGGACACGACTCGTAGGCGCCGAACCCGCAGCCCTCGAAATCTTCACGGGACGTCCTCCACCCGATGCCGCAGATGTCGCAGTCGGTGTTGCCGCTCTCACCTCGTCTCGAAAACTGTTCATGTCCCTCTTGTGTGACTCCACCAAGTTACGAATCTGGGACTGAATGACCAGGTCGTTCTGCGTCGCACCTTGAGGTAGAAGGGCCAGACGGTTCTCGATGCTGATCACCTTGCCTCCAATATACTTATCTTCGCTATCTCCGACATCGCACGCTGCCCGGCGACGACCATCTCGCTGATCTTGGCCTTCATCATGCGGTTGGACCCGGCGTTCTCCTCCATCGCCTTGGCCATTCTCTCCAGGGCGTTCGACGGGACAGTCGTGAACCCTTCGTCCTCAACGTCGATCGCACCCTCGGACATGGCGGCACTTCGGGGAGCGATTCGCTGGAGGGCTAAGGAGAAAAAATGAGGAGTCCTATCCTCCAGCGATCCTCTGAGCCTCCCCGTCGGCAACTCCCAAGTTCCAGCCCCAAGGGAGCAAGGTTGGAACTTGAGCCAAAATGGCTTGAGCCAATATGGCTACGGAAGAGGAGGAGGAGGAGGAGGAGGAGGAGAAGGAGGAGGGGGGGAGGGGGAGGGGTAACACTGTCTGAGAAAAACGACGATCAG
>CAUYUJ010016926.1:847315-909815 GCA_963575745.1 Prorocentrum cordatum
CTGGCTGGGCTCTGTGGGCTGGGGCCCCTGTGGGCGGCGTGGGGGGGCCTCAATGGGCAGCGCGCTGGGGCCTCCGTGGGCGCGCTTGGGCCTTCTTGGGCTGGAGCATCTGCGGGCGGCGTCGGCTCGGGGCCTCCGTGGGCGCGCTTAGGGCCTCTGTGGGCGCTGGGGGGCCTCTGTGGGATGTGTTGGGGGGCCTCAGTGGGCAGCGCGCGGGGGCCTCAGTGGGCACGCTGGGGGCCTCTGTGGGCTGGGGCCTCTGTGGGCGCGCTCGGGGCATCAGTGGGCTGCGTCGGAGGGCCTCAACGGGCAGCGCGCGGGGACCTCAGTGGGCGCGCTTGAAGTCATTGTGGGCTGCGTCGAGGGGCCTCAATGGGCAGAGCGCTCTGGGGCCTCCGTGGGCGCGCTCGGGGCCTCTGTGGGCTGGAACCCTCTGCGGGCGGTGGGCCTCTGTGGGCGCGCTTGGGGCCTCTGTGGGCTGAGGCCTCTGAGGAAGCGCTTGGGGCCTCTGCGGGCTGTGCTGGGGGCCTCGGTGGGCTGGGGCCTCTTCTTCTGCGTCGGGAGGCCTCAATGGGCGGCGCGCTGGGGCCTCCGTGGGCGCGCTTACGGCCTCTGTGGGCTAGGGCCTCTGTGGGCTGTGTCGGGGGCCTCAGTTGGCAGCGCGCTGGGGCCTCTGTGTGCGCGCTTGGGGCCTCTGTGGGCTGGGGGCTTTGCGGGCAGCGCGCGGGGGCCTCCGTGGGCGCGCTTGGGCGCCTCTGTGGGCTGTGGCCTCCGTGAGCGCGTTTGGGGGCTCTATGGGCTGGGACCTGTGGGCGCGCTTGGGGCCTCAGTGGGCTGCGGCGGGGGGCTTCAGTGGGCAGCGCGCTGCGGCCTCTATGGGCACGCTTGGGAGCTCTGTGGGCTGGGGCCTCTGTGGCCTGTGTCGGGGGCCTCAGTGGGCAGCGCGCTGGGGCCTCTGTGAGCGTGCTTGCTTGGGGCCTCCGTGGGCACGTGCGGGAGCCTCAGTGGGCAGCGCTCTGGGGCCTCTGTGGGCTGTGCCATAAAGCCCGCGGGCAGCTTGCTACGGCCTCTGTGGGCTCACTCTGGGCCTCTGTGGACTGTGTTGGGGGCCTCAGTGGGCAGCGCGCCGGGGCCTCTGTGGGCAGCGCGCTGAGGCCTTCTGTCGGCTGGAACATGTGGGCGCGCTTGGGGCCTCTGTGGGCAGCGCGCTGAGGCCTTCTGTCGGCTGGAACATGTGGGCGCGCTTGGGGCCTCTGCGGGCTGTGTCCGAGGGCCTCAGTGGGCAGCGTGCTGGAGCCTGTGTGGGCGCGCTTGGGGCCTCTGCGGGCTGTGTCCGAGGGCATCAGTGGGCAGCGTGCTGGGGCCCCTGTTGGCGCGCTTGGAGCTGTTGTGGGCTGTATCCGAAAGCCTAAATGAGCAGCGTGCTGGGGCCTCTGTGGTTCGGGGACCTTTCTGGCAATGGCGTATAGGAGTACATTGCGAGGGCGTGTCGAGCGGGAGCCCCTGTCGTCGCAGGTGAGCCTCCGGCGCTGCTACTGAATTTCAGTCGCTAGCCACGGGGTCTCGAAGTACAGCTTGAGGAAGTATCGAACGGGAGCCCTTGTCGTCGCGGCTGGGCCTCCACCAACTTGACAGAATGAGGGCGTCTCGAGCGAGAGCGCCACTCTTGAATTCGGGGGCCTCTCTGGCAGGGGCCTCTGCGAATTCGCCCTTGTCGTCGTGGCTGGGCCTCCGCCAACTCGACTGAATCACGAGGGAGTCTCCAGCGAGAGCGCCGCTCCTGAGTTCGGGGGGCCTCTCTGGCCAGGGCGCCTCGCTGTAAATGGTGAGGAAGTGTCGAGCGGGAGCCGTTGTCATTGTAGCCGGCCTCCAGGGGCACACATTTACGCGCCGGCTTGAGTGCCCACGTCGTCTTCGTTCGCACCCCCTGTGGGGGGGGGACATCTTCCTCGTCGGCCACCGACCGAAGTGCGAGGTACACGAGCGAGAGCGCCGTTCCTGAGCTCGGGGGCCTCTCTGGCCAGGGTGTCTCGTGGCAAATGGTGCGGAAGTATCGATCGGGAGCCCGAGTCCTCGTGGATGGGCCTCCACCAACTCGACTGAATCACGAGGGAGTCTCCAGCGAGAGCGCCGTTCATGAGTTCGGGGGCCTCTCTGGCCAGGATGTCTCGGGGTAAATGGTGAGAAAGTATCGAGCGGGAGCCGTTGTCGTCGTAGCCTCCAAAGGTACACATTTACAATCAAGCCCGCGCTCGAGCGGGAGCCTCGTTTTCAGAGGAATTGCAGCCGACGTCGAGACGAGAGCGCGCGGAATTTGTTCTGGAGATCAACGAGAAGCATTCTCTAGAAATGAATATTCAACATCCATCCTGGCCACGAAATCCCACTCCAGCCACGCACCCAGGGACAATTCATGACGACACCGTCAATCGAATTGTTCGCGCTGACGCCCGCGACTGGCTCCGCCCCCCCTCCCCTCCCCTACCTGGGTCACGCCACGATTCGCGCCGGCGCCATCTGCGAAGAAGCCGTCCCTGGGCATTCCAAGACGGCCCGGGCGCAAATCGTGGCGTGACCAGCCCCCTCACCCCTCCCAAGCCCACCCCCCCAGTCACGCCCGTTATCGCCAAGCGACAAAAAAACAGTCTCCTGGTCCCCCGCCAGCATGCCCACGATCTCGATCACCGGCGGGGTGCTGTCGGGTGTGTGGACCTCCACGACGTTGCTCAGGGCCCCGTGGCCTGAGTCGGGGAGGGTGACTGCTGGACCCTGGAGTGCTGAAGGAGGCGGGGGAGGAGGAGGAGGAGGAGGAGGAGGACGAGGAGGAGGAGGAGGAGGAGGAGGAGGAGGAGGAGGAGGAGTAAGAAGAAGGAGGACGAAAGAGGAGAAGGAGGAGGATAATGAGGAGGAGGCGCAGCGCACAGCGTCGGAATACGAAAGAGGACGAGCAGGGAAGGGAGAAGGACGAGGAGCAGAAGGTAGACGAGGAGCACGAAAAAACCCGAAGAGGAGAAGAAGGGGTGGAGGAGAAGGATAAGGAGGAGGAGGAGGAGAAGGAAGAGGAGGAGCGTGGCCCGAGGAGGATAGGGGAGCCAGTCGAGGGACGGGGATCTGCCGGAGGACAAGGAGGAGAGGGAAAAGGGAGAAGGAAAGCACACACCTCAGTGATCACACGCCCTGTCGCTGGGAGCACTGGCATCGGCCTAAATGTGGCTCGAGGCGTGCGAAAAGCATTGCGCGCTGAACCGCGCGCTGAGTACAGACGGAGCGCTGCTAGAAATTTGAAAGTGGGTGCTTTCGTTCATACCTAGTTGCGCCCATGTTCAGTTCCCCCACCTCTCCCCTCCTCTTCCTCCTCCTCCTCCTCCTCCTCCTCCTCCTCCTCCTCCTCCTCCTCCTCCCCCTACTCATCCTCCTTCGCCTCCCCCCTTTCCTCCATCTCTGCGTCCTTCCTCATTCCCTCCCCTGTCTTCCCTCACTCCATCCACCTCTCGCTCCCTCCTTCCTCAAACTTTCAGTGTAAGCAAATCGTCCTCATCATGCCACCAGAGTGTCGACATAATGGTCAGGGCGTTTCGGTTGAGACCTCTCACGTTTCAACTGCATGCATAACGAAACGCCCAACCGCTTCATGAATAAAAGGCTTAGGATGTTCAGTGTCTGGTTGTCGTGTGATACGTCGTTACATTGCATGCCCCTACAGACTTCAACGCTCGAACATATACACGCATGGAGAACGGGCGGTTTTCAACATCAAGTGTCCCCGGATGCCCCATTCCATTCCAGAGCCCTGAGGCTTGGAACTGCAAGCAACTACACGGATGAGTGGCGGCTCGCGTTCAAAATGTAGCCCTGGCCTGGCATTTCATCGCGCCCCATGGTCCGAAATCTTGCTCCGAACCGCAACGTCCGTTGACGCCGAAAATAGATCGCTCCGAACAAAAATCGTTTCTACCTGAAAGGCGCGGCCCCCCCTGGGGTCGCGGAGACGGGCGACACCACTTTGGATTCAGGCAATTGTTCATAACGACCCCGCGCTGCAAGCGCCGTGGCATCCATGGATGGTTCTCAACAAAAACCGGCCAATGGCCAGATAGTGCGCCAAGAACCTCCACAGAAGTCACACGACACAAAACATTTGGTGCGCGGGGGAGGAGAGCGGGAGTTTGAAGCCAAGGCGTAGCCGCGATAATGGAATCGTGGCCACACGAAGCGACGGTCGGACACACTCGAAGCCACTCAATTGCAGGAAATCGAGTCAAAGACAATTCGTTCCTACCTTAAGCGCGTGGCCCAAGGGTCGCGGAGACGGGCGACGGTACTTGGGATGCAGGCACATGTTTAACAACGACCCCGAGCTGCAAGCGCCGTGGCACCCACGGATGGTTCTCAACAAAAGACGGCGCATGGCCAGATAACGCATTCAAAACCTGCAAAAAAATCACACAACACAAACTCGTGCCCCCAATATACAAATGCCCTAGGGAGGCGGGCGGGGAAGAACAACCATGCAGCGACGGGGCCGAGCGTAACTGAACAGCACTGGCGCGATGAAGACTACGCGCACACACGACGAAGGAGATAACGAGCAAGGCTTCCGGTGAAAAGGCGGGCATGCTCGATCTGCTCGGAGAAGAGCTTTGAGCGCTGGCGCAATGCAGAGCCGTGCTTCTCATAGATTCGAACGCTCTCCTTCGCTCGCCAGCGGCCTCCTCTGCTGGATGGCCTCGATGGTCCGCGCGCCGTTCAATGCGTCGCGCGAGGGCCCTCCGCGGCGCAGTTGGCGAGGCGCGGACAGAAGGTCGCCCGCGCCTGCCAAGGCGGCCGCCGATTTCAGCATCTTCTCCTACTGGAGTAAAGAGACAGGGTGAGAAAGGAAGGGCGGAGAGAGACGACGAGCACGGTTCCTCAACCTTAGCAAAATCTCGGGGGCGAGCCTGCGGAGCGGCAGCGCTGCCCCCGCCTTCGCAGCACAGTCGTAATTTCCGTTCAAAGCAGGTTTCCCTCCACCCGAAGGCGCAACTACAACCGTGATATCTGCTGCGGCTCCTGAAGCGCGGGAGCCAAACGCATGTTCAGGCTTCATGGCTAGCAACTCACCAGGCCGAAAATACATGTCAAACTGGCGTAGAATGCCTAACGCCACCAGAAAATCGGCGCTGGCCCCGTCGGCAAGCGCCAAGCATTGAGCTGCGCTGCTTCAAAAGGAGGCGGGCCACGAAGGGGCGGCGGCAGCTTGGAGGACCAGCCCGCGAGAGCGCCGTTGGCCTACAGAAAGTTGGGCCTTGCTGCCGCCCAGCCCCGCTCATTGCAAAGACCGCAGAGCGCCATCCCTCCCACGCGCTGCGGCTCACCCGCGAAGAACAGATCTTCGAAGTAAAGGTTGAGAGTCTCGTGGGACGATTCGGGCGCGTCGAGCAACAGCTGTCGCTCGGCATACTCGGCGAGCTCGACGACAGCGGGGCGGCAGCTGGACACGCTCGCCAGGCGCAGGTAGCTTGACGAGCGCGGCAGGCCGCAGGCTCGCCAGGCGCAGGTAATCGCCCGGCGCCGCGTCGCGCCGGCCGCGGAGGCCTGGCCCCCGCGGGCAGCCGCCTCCGCCCGCCGCCGTCGGTCCACAACGGCCAGAGGGCGAGGCGCGGGCACCCGAGCCTGCCCTGCGCCGCGGCCGGCGCGGGCACACCTCGCAGCAGCGGGCGCGTCTGCAGCGTCACTCGCGCCGGCCGCCCGCGGTCGCCAGCTCGACGAGCGTCGCGCCTGTGCAGCAGCACGGCCGGCGCCCGCGGCAGCAGCAAGGGCAGCCCGCCCCGGGGCCCGAAGCCGATCCAGCGGCGCCGCGCAGCCGCTTGGCCTCCAGGGCGAACTGGCGGCGCGTCATCGGCCCCTCGGGCGCGGGTCGAGCGCCGCGGGCCATCCTGGCCGCCAGGGGGGCCGAAGGCGCTGTGGGCAGGCGCCGAGACGGCTCTGGGCTCTGCAACTCCTGCCGGGCTCGCCAGCGCGTGGGCCCTGACCTGGAGGTCATCCCGAGTCGCGCGGCCAAAAGCGCCCCGCGGGGCGTCGGGGCCTGCGAGCGCGGCGAACAGCGGGCACAGACTCGGCAAGCAAGAGCCCGCCAGCGTGGTCCGCCACGTCCAGCCGCGCGCAGGGTGCCCAGTGGCTCGACTCAGCGCCGATGTCCGCGCAGCAACAACGAGTCCTCCGAGCCCCGGGAGGCTACCAGCGATCGCACCAAGCTTTTCGAACGGCGCGCCCAAATAGCAGGAGTCAAATCACACCCTCGGCCAAGCAATGCGCTCCAGCGCCGGCCAGCGCCACGCTCGGCTGGCGGGAGGGTTCTCGAACGACACGTAGACGCACAGCGAACGACACAGCCAGATGACGCGCACGGACAAGGCCACCAATGTCTTGTCCGCTGGCAGAGGCCCTCGACCCCCGCCGACGGGGGCCCGCCGCGTGAAGGGCAGACCCAGATGGACCCACCAGAGCTCGCCAGACTTGAGCCAGTGCAGCACCGGAAGCTGAACTCCGCGGTTTGCGAGGTCACAGCGGGGCCCGAACTTGTAGCCCATAGGAGCCATAACCCGAGAGCCACGCTCGTGGAGCGCCCCAGTAAGGTGAGAAGCCCCCGCAAAAAGAACTCCAAGAGCGCTTGCGAGGCGGTCGAAACCCTGAAGGCCCTGAGACACTCCCGCGGCCCTCAAAGGGGCCATGATGATGCCCAAGAACCCCGCGTGGTACAGGACCTTCTGCGGGCCCTCCATGTAGACCGCCACTCTGCCCCAGACGCCCGAGGGGGCACTGTCGAGGACCCACAGGTGGTTGAAGAACTTTACCAAGAAGGCCTCTGGGATCTCCTGAAAGTGCATAGCCTCCAAGGCCCCCTTGAACCCCGTCGCATCGGCAACATCTGGGTAGCCCGTTATCGCGTGCTCTGCGATGCCCACCATGTAGCTCGTCGTCGACCCGAGCCTGAATATCTCGAACTGGCTGACTCCGATCTCTCCCACACTCAGGCAATGAGAGGGACGTGGGATGATGGAAAGAAGAAGCTGAAGATGCATGGGTAGACAGACACTCGTAACTTTCTGGCCGCACATGGTCGGCCACATTCCCTTCAATATAAAACTCTGTTCGGGCGTCGGGTCGGGCCACCAGCTCGCGGCGGCTGCGCTGGGTCGGCGCCATGAAAGCCCCTCGCCCTCGATAGCGGCCTGCGCGCAGCTCACCTCGGTCCGCAGCTCGGCTCCCGCGATCCGCGACGTTGTAGATGTCAGGGACGTACCCCGGGGCGCCAGCGAATCTCGCGCCCGAGGCGCACCGCCGCAGCGCGTCTGCACTGCGCCGGCAACTCAGAGTTGGTGGCGACACCCATCTCAAAGGCGAGGGCCGACGACAGGTTGCCACATAGGCTTAGAATCTCCTTGCCGTGGAAGGCCACGTCGGCGGCGGCCCTCCAATGCGGCGCGAACGCGGCGCGGGCCTCAAGGGCGGGGATCCGCCCCGGGCGCCACCAGGCACCCCCCCGCCGCTCGGCCCAGCGGCCAGGGTCCAGCAGCGCGTCCGCCAGCGGCTCGGGCGGCACCCCGATTTCCAGCCCCACTCGCCGCCGCTTCGCCACGGCGCGGCGCGGCTTCGGCGGGGCCCGCAGCGGCAGCGGCTCCGACGGGTCGGTGAAGCCAGCGGCCCGGCCCGTAGAGCTCGTCGCCGGGTGCAACCTCGGCCTCCGCGGCGACGAAGCGCTGCCGCTCACGCCACCGGGTGGTCGCCAGCACCTCCCAAGGCCCCAGCCTCGCCTCGCGCGCCGCGTGGCCCCGTGGCGAGCTGTCGGTGGTGAAGGCGACGTCAGACGGCACGCAGCAGGGGTCGACCGCCCCCAAGAGGACGAGGCCCGCTGCCGCAGCGAGCTCCCCAAGCACATCTGGAGGCAGTCGGGCTACAGGCGCCAGCTCGCCGTCGCCGATGAAAGCGCGGCAGGCACCGAGCACGCTGAGCCCCAGCCGCAGGGCCGAGAAGCACGGCTCGACCATGTCCTCCTCCTCAGGAATGGCGGCGACGGGCCGCGCCACGTCCGAGTCGAAGCGGTCGAGCACCTCAGCGACGTGCCTCGGGGCGATACGTCGAAGCTGCTGAGGCCGATCCTCGGGACTTCGTCTGGGAACATTGAGCTTCTCAGCATGATTATCGCGACGAGTAGAAATCTCGCCCATGTTAGAGCGCAGATCCCTGTACTTCCAGAGCTCCTGCAGGGCTCCAGTTGAGTCCTTCGGGCGCTCGCCGAAGCCGCGGACGCGACGTCGGACCCACTTCATGACCGACTCCTGAGCGGTCGACGGCCTCTGCTCGCAGGCCGCTCGAGGGTCGAGACGCCCCCCGGCCCGCGCGGCCACCAGAGCACTGAGCGCTCCCGCGGCCTCGAGGGACCGACGATCGCGATCATTAGCGCGAGCAGCACGCGGGGCCAGATACTGAGGCAAACTGGCACGTTCTCCTCGACGAGGCTGACGAAATAATCCATCGCCTTGAGGAAGAGGAAACAAAACTGTGAACTGAGCCCGACCCTCGGAGGAGACCCCCTCGGAGGGCTGCCCAGCTAGACGCGCATCCGCGGCTGCGCTGGTCGAACGGGGCGAGGGGGGGGCCGGGCAGGGCGCCGGGCCACATCGGCGCCGCCGTGGCGCCGTCGAGCCTGATCCTTCCCAGACCCCTGGCCATTCGGCTTCGCCTTGGCCTTCGGGCCCAGCTTCGGGGGCCTCCGATCGTCGCCCAAGCTGTCGTACTTTTTCGCATCCGATTCCTGCTCCTCGCGGCACAGCCGCCCCTGCTTGAGAATGACCCCCTGGGCACGCTGCTCCTCGGCCACGAAGGCATCGAACTTCGAGGTCACCACCCTGCCGCTCTCGTCCAAGGAGCTGCGCAACATCAGGTCCAGGCCCTCGAGGCTCAGGTGACGGGGGCACCGCTTCACCGCGCGCTGAATCTGAAGCACACGGCGCCCCACCAACTCGAACGAAGCCAGCTTCGATGTGTCCGAAAGGTCGAAGGTCACGGCATGGCGCAGCACATTCAGGAGGTGCCGCATCTCCTGCGAGACGCCCGCGTTCCGCGAGACACCCAACTCCGAGACCCAGAACCCCCAGTACGACGTGAGCGTGAGCCCGATCGCCACCACCGCAAACGGCAGCTCGGGGAGGGCCTTCGGCCCGTGGGAAGTCCAGTCGGAGATCTCGAGTGAGCTCTTCCTGCCTAGCGCGTCCGAGAGCATGGCCTGATGGCCTGGCCCGCGTCGCGAGAGCGGCGAGATGCGAGGATCCCGTCCCGGCCCCCGCCCCTTCTCTGCGCGCCAGTCCTCCTCGTCGGCCTCCTGGACGTTCTCCACCAAGACACATCCCTCCTCCTCGCTGACCATCGCAATGCCGACGGCGTCGCGATACACCAACCGCTCTGGATTGCCCGACATCTGTAGGTCGAGCTCTTTGCCGAAGTCGGGAGAGCCTGGGTCCGAGACGATCCACCGCGGCGCGGTAGCCCCGGGCGGAGCCGCGGGGGCGCTCACGCCCATCACGATGGCGAGCCCACGCGCGTCCACCCAGAGCGCCTCGATGTCCTCGTCGCTCTAGCCCCCGGAAGCATACACCTGGCCACGCACCTTGGCATGGAAGGCCGACGCGCGGCGCAGCGCGACGACCAGGTGCTCGCTGAGGTCGAGCACGAGCACCCCCCCAATCGGGACTTGCGGCCGCCCAGACGCCCAGGCCCAGCTGCACCAACAGGAGTCGGTGGTGCCACCTGAAGTGGTCGTCGTCGTCGAAGTTCACGCATACCTGCAACTTCGGCATGTCGGACGTGCGCTGGGCCATCTGGCCCCTGAGCTAGTTCAAGCCCGAACTGCCAGAAAGCGAGCCCGCGCCCCGCCGTCGGTCGCCTCCGAATCGTCGACCACCAGCGTGACGGTCGAGCTGCCCTCGGCGCGGGCGGTGACGAGCCCCGCCGCTCGCGCGGCGAACCAGACAGCAGCCCGCAGCAGCCCGACGCCACCGAAGCCGAGCAGCAGGCCGGCGGCCAGGGCGGCGCCCACCCCCCACCAGCCCGGGCCCGCACCGCAGGCCAGGCTGCAGGTCGGGCAGTCAAGACAGCCAGGGCAGGACCCGCAAGTGACCGCCGGCGACGGCGGGCACGCGGGGCAGCTCCCGCACGTGACCCGCGCCTCTGGGCAAGCGGGGCACTGCGTGAGCCAAGCGATCGCGACCGAGGCAGCCCACGGACCGGACGCCGGCCACAGGGCGCCCATCCGCCGCGGGGCCCCCAGGATAGAGCTTGAAGCCAAGACGTCACCGCGAGGATGAGATCGTGGCAAGAGGAAGCGACGATCGGACACATTCGAGGCCACTCGGTGGCAGGAAAACGAGTCAGAGACAATTCATGCTCTCGTTTGGGCGCCACGCGCATTGGGGCCTAAGCTTCTACCAGCTGCATGGACGGCAGGCAAGCCCTTCTCAAACTCATTGCGACTTGTAAGGGCTTCCTGAGGACTCACGACCATGCCCGCCACCGTGCCTTCAGCACGCAATGGAGTGCCGCAAGTCTTAACCCGCTGAGAGAGACAACTGCCGGAATCTGACAGACCAAGACCACCAGCTTGCCAGAGTTCCCGGTTGCTCCTGGGCGCTTCCGGCGTTAGCCACGCAGGCCTCCCGGAAGCCAAACCCGCCCGAACCGACTCCCACGCCCCCCGAGGCCCCTCCAAGAAACGCTCTTGCGATATTCTCGCGCGGCGTCGGCGCACGCAAAGGCTTCTGACAACGCTGGAGACACCAAAAGGTACCCATACCGGTACTCCCCAGACCTCTCCCAGGGTGAGTTCTGACCAGGATTTCGAAGCGAATCCAGCGGTGGCGACGAGGGCCGCCCAGGAGGCCCAGAAAGGGGAAATCCAAGCAAGGGTAGAGGTCCGAGTGCCCGTTCCTCCTCTGACGTTCCACCTTGAATCGTTCGTGGCCCCGATCGTTGAAGGCCGAATGCAGTCGGGTCCGTTGGCGTTACCGCGCCAACTATCAGGGGGACGTAAGACCTGGGTACAGGGGACTCGGAACTCCCCGACGAGGTCGTCAAAAAAATGACGAGGCCGAGCCTGCATTTTGACGAGGCCTCCCGCTGCAGACATCCCACGAAACTCCTCCTCGTCAAAATCCGAGGCGCGGTCGTCAAAAAACGATGGCGAACCCGAGTCCTGGCAAACCCGGGTCTTACGCTCCCCCGAAACTAGTGCGTCTGCGCCGGCGTCGCCAGCGCGCCAGCGCCGCAGGAGCCTACCGCAAAGGCCACCCTGGGCAGCCCCGAGGGATCGTTCACGAACGCCCCAAGGGGTCGTCGTCGTCGTCGTCGTCGTCGTCGTCGTCGTCGTCGTCGTCGTCGTCGTCGTCGTCGAGGTCGTCGACGTCATCGTCGTCGTCGACGTAATCGGGTCGGGCCCTCCTGGGCCGTCTGGGAAACCCTGGGGGCCAGCCCGGGAGGCCAAAACCATGGCAAATGACAAGGTTGCTGCAGCTACAGTCGGCCCGTATCACAAGGGCGCATGATAAGGACGCTGGACCCTTGGCAGCCCATCTCGAAGCTCTTCGAGCGGGGCGCGGCCAGCGGAAGTGGCAAATGATCAGGGAAACGGAAAAAAACATAAACATAAAAACTCAGAGGTCCGCGCGGATTTCTTTGGATCCGCACTGGACCCCCATGGGCGGCGCCGGAGGGGCGCCGCCCGGGGGCCCCGGCGCCGATTCGAGAAATCCGCGCGGACCTCCGAGTTTTAATGTTTATGTCTTTGTTCGTTCCCCGAATGATGGACCCGTGAGGCAAGGATGCAACGGTACCCTTGGGAAGGTTGCCCATCCTTACTGTGCGGGTGGACTGCACGAGTGGCGCACACTTTGCATTGTATTTTTTGTACCAGTGAGAGCCAGCAGGCCCAGAAGAGGCCCCCAAGGAGCCCCGGGAGGCCCCGGGGAGGTCATCGAGAGGCCCTCGGGAAGCCCACGGGAGGCCAAGATGGCCAAGATGACCTCCAAGACGGCCTGAGAGGATCCGAGACACTTCCAGATGCGCCCAAGAAGCCTCCAAGACGGCCCAAGACTGCCCAAGAGGTGTCCAAGAGGCCTCCAAGACGGCCCAAGAGGCCGCCGAGAGGTCCTCCAGGAGGGCCCGAAGATGCTACAATCATTGATTGTCCTTAGGTGTTTGAGCGATTTTCGTATTTGCTCCTTGCCGGCCATCCGACGACCCAAGACGGCCCAAGAGGCCCCCGAGATCGCCCCCAGAGCGCCCAAGAGGCCTCCAAGATAGCCTCAGAGCAGCCCAAGAAAGAGGCCCCCACGACGGCCCCGAGAGGGCCCTAAGACGGCCGAAGAGGCCTCCAAGACGCCCAAGATGGCCTCCAAGACGGCCCTGGAGCACCCCAAGAGGGCATCCAAGTCGGCCCAGAGACGCCCCCAAGACGGCTTCCGACGGCGTCAGACGGGCTAGGAGCCCAACAAGACCGCCCAAGATGGCCCTAAGATGGCCTAGAAGGCCTCCACGAGAGCCCCCAGGAAGGCCGGAAAAGGCCAAAATAGTGCATATTCCTCAGGTGTTTGAAGGATGTTGGCAATTGCTCCTTGATGGCTTCCCGACGGCCCGAGACGGCCCAAGAGCCCCCAAAGATCGCCCAAGAGGCCTCCAAGATGGCCACAGAACGGCCCAAGAGGCACCCCAGACTGCCCCAAGAGGGCCCAACGACGGCGCAAAAGGCCTCCAAGACCCCTAAGACAGTTTCCACGACGGCCCTGGAGCATTCCAAGAGGGCCCCAAGTCGGCCCAGAGAGGCCCCCAAGACGGCTTCCGACGGCGTCAGACGGGCCAGGAGCCCACCAAGACGGCCGAAGGTGGCCCTAAGATGGCCCAAGAGGTCTCGAAAAGAGCCCCCAGGAAAGCCCGAAGAGGCCACGATCATTGATTGCTGAAGTGTTTGACGGTTTGGGGCATTGGCTTCTGTTCGGCCTTCCGACGGCCCGAGACGACCCAAAAGCCCCAAAAGATCGCCCCAACATCACCCACGAGGCCTCCATGATGTCCCCAGAGCAGCCCAAGAGGCCTCCAAGACGGGCCCGAGAGGGCCCCAAGACGGCCCAAGAGGCTTCCAAGACGCCCAAGATGGCCTCCAAGACGGCCCTGGAGCACCCCAAGAGGGCCTCCAGGGCGGCCCAGAGTGGCCCCCAAGACGGTTTCCGACGGCGTCAGACGGGCTAGGAGCCCACCAAGGTGGCCAAAGAGGCCCCCGAGAAGCCCCCGAAGGCCCCCACGAGGCCTCCAGGAGGGCCCCCAAGATGCCTCCAAGAGTCTCCCAGGAAGCTCCCAGGAGGCTCCAAGAGTGTCCCCAGAGGCTCCCAAGATCCCCCCTCTTCCTCCTCCTCCTCCTCCTCCTCCTCCTCCTCCTCCTCCTCCTCATCCTCCTTCTCCTTCTACAATTACACAATATGAAAATACTCTCCCACTTCCCCTGATGGCGTTCGGAAGATATTCGGCACCCCCCCGCGTACTGTTTTTTTACACACAGGATTCCCCGGAGTTGGGTTTTCGCTTGTGTTTTTTTCTAAAATGCTGCTCTCGCTGAGGCGCCGGCCTCATTTCTGCTCCCGAATCGTTCCGAATCGTGCTCCCGCTGCAGCGTGGGCCTCATTTTCGGATCGGTGTTTGGCCTCCGTCGTTGAGGATGGCGTTCTCGCCCCAGCGCGGGCCTCTTTCTCGCGCGCCCATCCGCCCGCCACCACCGCGCCGCACCACCACCACCACCACCACCACCACCACCACCACCACCACCACCACCACCACCAACACCAGCACCAGCACCAGCACCAGCACCAGCACCAGCACCAGCACCAGCACCAGCACCAGCACCAGCACCAGCACCAGCACCAGCACCAGCACCAGCACCAGCACCAGCACCAGCACCAGCACCAGCACCAGCACCAGCACCAGCACCAGCACCCACCCACCACCACAACCACGCACACACGCACGCACGCACGCACGCGCACCACCACCCACTAGTTACGCACGCGCGCGCGGAGCCACAGGTCCGCTACGACACGCGTCCGCGGATAGAGAAAATCAGCGCCATGGTAAGGGATGGGAGGGAGGGGTAGGACGTCAGATATGACGCGAGCGCACCTAGCTTGCCTCCACCTCCTCCTCCACCTCCTCCTCCGCCTCCTCCTGATCTTCCCCGCCATCCTCCCCCACGTGTTTCCCGAAGGGTTTCCACAACGGCTGGGGGGAAACATGGCCCGATAGCTTGGATGAGCTCTTGCCGCAACGCTCGGCCACACGGGCGATTCTAGAAGGCAGGGGGCGGCGGTGATTCGCCGTAGGCATCTTCGATCAACCGCCCCCTGTTGCTTGCGAAAGGGGCTGCTGGCGTGCCAACATGATAACCTCTTGAAGCATTACAATTTCCAGTGGGGTCTCGGCGCATCTCGCATCCAAGATGGCTCAAACATGCCTCCAAGATAGCCCATATGGCCCAAGCTTGCCCCCAAAACGGTCCCACGACGCCTCCAAGACGGCCAAGAAGGCTGTCGGAGAGCCCAAGATGGCCCAAAACTGGCTCAATACGATTGCAAAACGGCCCAAAATGCCCTCCCCAGGCGGCCCAAGGGGCTCCCAAGACACCCCAAGAGTGATCCAAGAGGACCTCCAGGAGGGCAAAATCACTGATATCCCTAACGATGTTCAATAGGTAACGTGTTCTCGCCAGTTCGGGCTTCCAACAGCCGAAGACGGCTTCAAGGCCTCCAAGATAGCCCCAAGACGGCCCCAGCGGCCCCCAAGGCGGCCCCAAGATAAGCCAAGAGGGCCCTAAAACGGCCCAAGATGCCCCCATGGCGGCCCCAGAATGGCCCCAAAACGGCCCGGAGTCCAACGGAACCACTCTGAGGCCCCCAGGGGCCCACAAGATGCCCCCAAGAGGCTTGGTTTCTCTTCCTCCTTCTCCTCCTGCTCCTCCTCCTCCATTCCCTCTCCTTATGGATAGCTCCTCCATGTCACACCCCGAGGCCAGTTTACAGGGCGAGCTGGGCGTTTCGCCTGACACTTCCTCAGCATTTACGATCTTTAAACTTGAAGCTTGCAACAATTCTACTGATGAGGCTTTAAAAGTGATACCAGTTTCAAAGGTGGAGGGCGGGTGGCTTTCAAAATGTTGCTCTCGCCTTAGCACCGCGCAGATTCGATTTACACCTTTGCAAGAGCTTCACGGATTGAGGGCGGGTGGTTTTCAAAATGTGGCTCTCGCCGGAACGCCGCGCACTTTCTTTTAACAGAAAATGCAAGAGTTTGACGGATTGAAGGCGGTTCCTTTTTCAAAATGTGGCTCTCGACTTAGCGCCGCGCACATTTGTTGTAAAGATTTGCAAGAACTTTGCGGATTTAGGGCGGTTCCTTCTCGTCTGGCTTCCGGCTTAGCGCCGCGTGCAATCGTGTCAAACATTTGCATGAGTTTTACAGATGTAGGGCGGTTCCTTCTCAAAATGTGGCTCGCGCTTTAGTTTTTAAATTTGCAAGAGCTTCAAAGAGTGAGGGCGGATGGTTTTCAAAATGTGGCTCTCGCCTCAGCGCCGTGCACATTCGTTTTTCCATTTTGTTTTGAAAGAAATGAAATAGCTTTACGAATTGAGGGCGGTTCCTTTTTCAAAATGTGGATCTCGCCTTAGCGCCGAACACATTCGTTTGTAAACTTTGCCAGAGTTTCACGGATTCCAATGATCAGCGTACCATAAACTATGTGTTGGAAGGATTCAGGAGCTTGCGGGCGCAACAGTTATGTTGATTCACTGAGTTGAAGTCCCAAAAGTGGCGTTCTGGCACGATTCAGGATCGTCTAGGCGCAGCAGTCAGTTTGATACGTGGCGTTGACATCCCGAGAACGATGCTTTAGCACGCTTCAGGATCGTTCAACTGTTGTTTTCCAACGAGGCAGTTCCCTCAATGGAAATGGACCGTTGTAGGGTTCTATGAAAGGGGGAGTTTGGAGGGAGGGTTAATTCCAACATCGTTGATGACTCTCGGGTTTCCACTGGTCTTCCTCCGTCTCCTCCTCGTGCTCTTCCTCCATTCCTTCTCCTTATATATTCTTCCCTGTCGCACCCCGAGACCAATTTTTTGGGCGGTCCGGGCGTTTCGCCTGAGACTTCCTCACCACTGATGACTCTGAAGCTTACAGAGTGACAGGAGTTTCACCGATGGAGAGCGAATGGTTTTCAAAATGTGGCTCTCGCCTAAGCGCCGCGCGCATTCGTTTTGTAAGCTTGAAAGAGCTTTACGAATTGAGGGCGGGTGGCTTTCAAAATGTGGCTCTCGCCTGAGCGCCGCGCACATTCGATATAAAGATTTGCAAGAATTTCACTAATTGAAAACGGTTCCTTTTCAAAATGTGGCTCTCGCCGTAGCGCCGCGCACATTCGTTATAACGATTTGCAAGAGCTCCACGGATTGAGGGCAGCTCCTGTTCAAAATGTGGCTCTCGCCTAAGCGCCGCGCACACTCGTTTTAAAGATTTGCAAGAGTCTTACAGGTTTAGGGCGGCTCCTTCTCAAAATGTGGCTCTCGCCTCAGCGCCGCGCACCCTCGTTTTAAAGATTTGCAACGGGTTGAGGGCGGGTGGTTTTCAAAAAGTGGCTCTCGCTTTAGCACCGCGCACACAGGTTTTTTAGAACACAAAATTGCAAGAGTTTCACGGATTGAAGGCGGTTTCAAAATGTGGCTCTCGCCTTAGCGCCGCGCACATTCGGCACAAAGGTTCGCAAGAGCTTCACGAACTCGCATGGTCAACGTACCAGAAATAGTGCTTGGAAGGATTCCGGGGCTTGCGGGCACAACAGTTATGTTGATTCACTGTGTCGAAGTCCCAAACATGGCGTTCTGGCACGCTTCAGGATCGTCAAGACGCAGCAGTCAGGCTGATACGTGGCGTTGACATCGAGAGAACGATGCTTTGGCACGCTTCAGGATTGTTCAACTGTTGTCTTCCAACGAGGCAGTTCCCTCAATGGAAATGAACCGTGTAGGGGCCTATGGAGAGGGAGCTTCGAAGGAGAATTAATTCCAACATAGTTGATGACTCTTGGGTTTCCGCTGGTCCTCCTCCTCCTCCTCCTTCTCCTCCTCCTCCCCCTCCTCCTCCTCCCTCTCTTCCTCCTCCTCCTCCTCTTTATCCTCCTCCTTCTCCTTCTCCTCCTCCTCCTCATCATCATCCCCCTCCTCCTCCTCCTCCTCCTCCTCCTCCTCCTCCTCCTCCTCTTCCATTCTCGGCCATGATCGAAAGGGTCGGCACAACATTTGGACTCATACACATTACCCAATCACAGGGGGCATGACCTCAGCCTCCTTCACCGCATTGCCCCCGGCATCATCATCATCAGCAGCAGCATCATCATTATCATCATCATAAGCATCATCATTATTATCATCATCATCATCATCATCATCATCATCATCATCATCATCATCATCGTCATTATCATCAGCAGCATCATCAGCATTAACAACAGCATCATTATCAGCATCATCATCATCAGCAGCATCACCATCAGTATCGTCGTCATCATCATTTTCAGCAGCATTAGCATCAGCATCATCTGCATGATCATCTTCATCATCAGCATCATGACTAGCATAATCATCAGCAGCATCAGCATCGTCGGCATCAGCAAGGTCATCAACATCACCCATAGCATCATCAACAACATCATCATCACAATCATCAAAGTCACCATGATCAGCCGCGTCAGCATTATCATCGTGACCATCAGCAGCAACTCACTATCATCCTCGTCAGCAATGGCATCGTCATCATCCTCACCATCCTCATACACATCCTCATCTTCATCATCAGCATCATCATCATCATCATCATCATCATCATCGCCAACATCTTCACCAACAGCACCATCATTACTAACCATGAATCGACAGCATGCCCGAGGCCATCACCACCACCCCAAGGAGCATCCTCAGCATCATCAGAATCATCATCCTCAACATCATCATCATCATCAGCAGCATCATCATCCTCATCATCCTCATATTCATCGTAAGCATCAGCGGGATCATCGTTGTCATCAGCATCAGCATCAGCATCATCACCAGCATCGACATTGGTATCGTCGTCATCACCATCACCGTCGTCGCCGCCTCCGTTCATCATCATCATAATCATCATAATCATCAACAGCAGCACTATCATCATTATCAACCTCGCCTCCATCGTTCTTGATAATTACATCAGCATCATCATCACCAGCATCCTCATCATCAGTATCCCCACCATCACAATCGCCATCGCCATGGTCACCAGCATCAGCAACGACGTCGTCGCCATCATAGTCATCCTCATCCTCATCAGCAGCATCAGCAGCAGCATCAGCGTAATCAGCATCCTCACAATCACAGTCGAAAGTATCATCACCAGCATCCGCATCGTCAGCAACAGCCTCATCAGCATGCACATGATAGTAGTCACAATAATAAATAGCATTAACATCATCACCACCTCCATTACCATCACAGCCACCGTCACCGTCACCGTCATTACCACCATCATCATCGTCGCCGTCGTCGGTATAAACAAGAACGCCGTCGCAGCCTCCATCATCATCATCATCAGCAGCATCATCGTCATCAGAAGCAGCAGCATCATCATCATCATCATCATCATCATCATCATCATCATCATCATCACCATCACCATCATCATCACCATCACCATCACCAGCACCATCGCCAGCACCATCACCACCATCACCATCACCCTCCTGGCCCCTCCTCTGCCCCCTTCCCCCCCCTCCCCCAGCCGTGCAGCGTTGCCCTGAGGCCCCCGGCCCGCCCGTCAAGGCGGGCTCACCGGCCCAGCAGGAGATCCCGCACATCACCCGAGGGCCGCGGGGTCTCTGCGCCCGCGGAGGGCGTCTCGCCCACGGGGCGCTCCGTGGCCAGGTTGGCGATCTTGAGGTCGGGCAGCACCCCCGCCGCCTCGACGACGACGGCGACGGCGAAGGCGACGACGAAGAGGACTTGGACGACGACGACGACCACGACGTCGGCGACGGCGACGACGACGTCGAAGTCGACGACGACGACGACGACGCCGTCGACGACTACGACGACGACGACGTCAGACACGACGACGTCGACGTCAGAGACGACGACGACAGAGACGACGACGACGACAGAGACGACGACGACGACGACGACGACGACGACGACGACGACGACGACGACGACGGCACCGACGACGACGACGGCAACGACGACGACGACGACGGCGACGATGACGACGGCGGCAACGACGACGAGTAGAACACGAGCAGACTGCCGCCTCAAAGCCAAACACCCGCGCGTAGAAGGCCAACTCCGAGTTCAGCGAGTCCTCGATGTTCTCGCTGCGGCGGAAGCCGTGCTGCTCGCCCGGGTAGACCTTCAGGCAGCAGGGGATGCCCTGCGCCTTCACGGCCTCGAACATCGTCTCGGCCTGGTTCGGGGGGACGATCTTGTCCTCCGCCCCCTGCAGCAGCAGGATCGGGCAGCTGAGCCTCTCCACGTGCTGGATCGGAGCCCGCTGCTCGTAGATCTCCTTGTCCTCGGGGTAGCGGCCCACGAGGCCGTCCAGGTAGCGGCTCTCGAACTTGTGCGTGTCGCCCGCGAGCGCGGCGAGGTCGCCGACGCCGTACAGGGAGCAGCCCGCGGTGAACACGTCCTTGAAAGTCAGGGCTGCCAGGGTCGTGAAGCCGCCCGCGGAGCCACCGTCGATGCAGAGCTGGTCCGGGTCGGCCAGGCCCTGGTCGACGAGGTGCTTCGCGCCCGCGCACACGTCCTCCACGTCGCACACGCCCCAGTTGCCCTTGAGCTTCTCCCTGTAGGCGCGGCCGTAGCCCGTGCTGCCCCGGTAGTCCACGTCGAGGATGGCGAAGCCCCTGCTGGTCCAGAACTGGATGCCCGGGTTCAGCGCCACGCCCGTGCACGCGGTGGGCCCCCCGTGCACCTTGACCAGGAGCGGCGGCTTCGTGCCGGCAGGGGCCTGGAACGCCGCGTTCCTCCAGAGGGGGGCAGGAGGGCACCCCCCCAAAAAAAGAGGCACAGATCCCAGGATTCCCCATGTGTTTCTAGATGTTCTGGATGTTCGACTTCTCCCCCCCCTACTCCGCACACTCTCCCACGCCTCTTCCTGGGAAAAGCCACGAGGCGTCGTGTCGTGTCGTCCCCGATCCTCGGCGGGTAGTAGTACCCGAAGGCCTTGTCGCCCTGCGCCGTTGGGAACCTCAGGAGCCGCGGGTCGCTGATGAGGTCATTCTCGATGAGCCTGTCGGCGCCCACGGAGCACGCGATCTGCCTCGCCGGCGCCGCTGGGCTGCCGTCCTCGTGGGGACCACCACCTCCCTCACCCCTCCCTCTTGCGGGAGAGGGTACACCCTGCGAAATGCTCAAGAAATCATGGGTCAAGAAATTCATAGTCTTAGAATTTGCATAATAAAAAAATGAAATATGTTTATCGAAATTTTGGGATTTATATTGAAATAGTAAGAAGCATCGAGACCTTGGTCGAAAACGTAAGTTTTCTTAAGCATCGCGTAGGGCGTAGGGAGGAAGAGGAGGGTGGAGGAGGGAGGAGGAATCGACGTGGTGTGGTGGTGCGTATCCTCGGGGCCCGCAGGTCCTGGGGGATCCCCCACGCGTAGATGCTCACGGGCGTGTCCGCGTTCGCGCCGAGGCAGTAGAGAGTGGATCCGTCCGGGCTCGGGCACAGGCCCCCCACGCTGCGGGGCAGGCACTCCTGCCCGAACTCTCGGAGCTCCGGCCCCCCACCGAAGAGGCCGAAGAAGCCGCCGCCCTTGGCAGGGCCCACGATGACCAGCCGGGTCGAGCCCTGGCTCTGGTCCTGGAGGAGGTGCGCTCTGGCGAAACCAAGCGTTACCGATACCGCTGCTCCCTGGACCTCTCGCGGGATGCGTTCTGACCAGGATTTCGAGGCGAACGCAGCGGTGGCGACGAAGGCCGCCCAGGAAGCCCCCAAAAGGGGAAAACAAGGCCAGGGTAGCGGTATGGGCACCTTTTCCTCACCCGGGGATCGGGGACGTTTGCTTAGAGAATCGCGGCGGCGGCCCTGGCGTCACGCTACCCCTCACAAACGGATAGCGTGTCGCTCCGCTTCGCTCGGGGGCGCGCAAACATGGATTAGCGATCCATGGATTTGGCGCGCGGTCGCCAAATCCATGGATCGGGGGAGGTGCCCTCCCCAAAATGCGGCCGGTGCCGCCTCGTTCGGCGGCGGAAATCCACGAGTTCCCATGGAAGCGGGACTCGTCGCTAATCCACGCCCCCTTGATCCATGTTTGCGATCGCCTGATTCGCGGGGCGGGAGGCCAGGAAGGGCTCGGGAGGTTGACGACTGGGGGCTGGGCAGTGGACACCGTGTCGTGCCCAAGAGCAGTGGGCCGGGATCAGGCGGCGTGGCACGATAGGCCAAAGTTTAGGTCGGGCACGTCCCCCTACAGGCAGGTTTTGGGGGAAAACTCAAAAATAGTCAAAACATACACCAAAAATGCCCGAAGATACTCGAAAAATCGTCCCAAGACTGTTTTTGTTTCTACTGTTTTTGAATACTCCCCCTGTAGAGGGACACGCCTGACTTAATCTGTAGTGGAGTTAGTGAGCTACCTCAAATGCCGTGCACACGAATGGACCTGCAGCGTCCTGCGAGAGATGGCCTGTCCTGCGAGGGATGGCGTATATAAATGGCTTCCCTCTACGCTAGCCCCAGACTCGGGTGGACAGGAGAAGGAGAAGGAGGAGGAGGAGGACGACAACGACGACAACGACGACGAGGAGGGAGAGGGGGCAGCGCGCGATCTGGAGGAAGGGGGTGAGATCCGGAGCCCACGCAGGATCAACTCTGGAGCTCGCCTCGGTCGCGGTGGTCGGCAGACCTCCCCCCTGGAGCGGGCTGGCTCCAGGCTCAACCATCTCCGCCCTCCGCCCTCCACTCGCACGCCCACCCTCCTCATTCGTGATCCAGGGTCGCCGCCCCCCCCCCTCCACCCCCAGTGCACATGGGGTCAAGCCCCCCCCCCCCCCACTAGATGGGTACACCCGTGTGCCTCGCGCAGGTCTCGCGAGTGGGATCGTTCCACCCCCCCTGTGGTCGTGGCCCTGCGGGGGAGGCGTGGTGGAGGGTGCCGGTGCACCCGCCGTCATCCCCCTGTGGGCGTGGGGTGGTCTATCGTCTTCGTCGTCGTCATCGTCGTTGTCGGCATCGGGGTCGTCGTCGTCGTCGTTGCCGTCCGTCGTCGTCCGCCGACATCGTCGTCCGTCGTCGTCGTCGCCGTCGCCGTCGCCGTCGCCGTCGCCGTCCGTCGTCCGTCGACATCGTCGTCGTCGTCGTAGCCGTCGTCGTCGTCGTCGTCGTCGGCGTCGTCGTCGTCGTCGGCGTCGTCGTCGTCTTCGTCGGCGTCGTCGTCGTCGGCGTCGTCGGCGGCGTCGTCGGCGTCGTTGTCGTCGTGGGCGTAGGCAGCGGCGGCGGCGGCGTCTTCGCCTTCCTCGTCGTCGGCGTCGTCGTCGGCGTCGGCGTTGGCGTCATCGTCGTCCGCGTCGGCGTGCCTGTGCACCCCTCGCCCTCTTCCTATGGGTGCGGGGTGGTTGGTCGTAGTCGTCGTCGTCGTCGTCGTCGTCGTCGTCGTCGTCGTCGTCGTCGTCGTCGACGTCGTCGTCGTCGTCGTCGTCGTCGACGTCGTCGTCGTCGTCGTCGTCTTCGGCGTCGTCGTCGTCGACGGCGTCGTCGTCGGCGTCGGCGTCGTCGTCGGCGTCGGCGTCGTCGTGGGCGTCAGCGTCGTCGGCGTCCTCCGTCATCGTCGACGTCCTCCGTCGTCGTCGACGTCGTCGTCGTCGGCGACGTCGGCGTCGGCGTCGGCGTCGGCGTCGGCATGGGCGTCGACGGCGGCGTCGTGGTCGGTGTCGGCGTCGGCGTCGGTGTCGACGGCGTCGTCGTCGTCGTCAGCGTCGGAATCGGCGTCGGCTTCGGCGTCGGCGACGGCGTCATCGTCGGCGTCGGCGGCGGCGGCATCGTCGTCATCTTCGTGGGCGTCGGCGTCGGCGTCGGCGACGGCGTCGGCGTCGTCGTCGTTCTCCGTCGTCGGCGTCGGTGTCCGTGTCGGCGGCGGCGTCGGCGTCTGCGTCGGCGTCGGCCTCGGCGTCGTCGTCGGCGTCGTCGTCGAGCATCGCGCAGGCCTCCTTGCGAATGAGATCGTTCTCCCCCACCCCCTGTGGTCGTGGCCCTGTGGGCGTGGCGTGGTGGAGGGTTCCTGTGCACCCCTCGCCGTCTTCCTGTGGGTGTGGGGTGGTTCGTCGTCGTCGTCAGCGTCGTCGTCGTCGTCGGCGTCGTCGTCGTCATCGTCGTCGTCCGTCGTCGGCGTCCGTCGTTGTAGTCGTCGCCGTCGTCGCAGTCGTCGTCGTCGTCGTCGTCGTCGTCGTCGTCGTCGTCGTCGTCATCGGCGCCGGCGTCGGCGGCGGCGTCGGATTGGGCGTCGGTGTCGTCGTCGGCGCCGGCGTCGGCGTCGGCCCTGGCGTCGGCGTGGGCGTCGGCCGCGGCGTCGTCGTCGTCGTCGTCGTCGTCGGCGTCGGCATCGTTCCCCCCATCCCCTTTAGTAGGGGCTTGGGCATCCTTGGACCCTTCTCATCTGAAGGTGGTGGGGCTGTGAACCCTCGACCCAGGATCATAGATTCCCGTTCTCCCCGACCTCCAGTCACCTTCGCGTCCCACCTCTTTCGCCTCCAACTCCTCATCATCATCCTTCTACCTCCTCCTCCACCCCCTCCTCCTCCTCCTCCTCCTACTCCTCCTCCTCCTCATCCTCCTCCTCAACCTCCTATTCCTCATCCTCTCCTTTCTGGCTCCTCATCCCTCCTCCTTCTCATCTTGATTAACCTCATCAGATTCCTCCTCTTCCTCCTCCTCCGTTTTCCCCTGCCTCTGTCACCTCCTCCTCCTCCTCCTCCTCCTCCTCCTCTCCTCTGTCACCTCCTCCTCCTCCCCTCCTCCTCCTCTCCTCCTCCTCCTCTTCCTCCTCCTCCTCCTCTACCTCTTTCTCCTTACCCGCCTCCTCTTCCTCCTGGTCTGCCTCCTCGTCCCCCTCCTCATCCTCCTCCTCCTCCTCCTCCTCCTCCTCCTCCTTCTCCTCATCCTTCAACCTCTGCCTAATATCCCTCCTCGACGTCCTCCTCCTCCCCCTCCTCCTCCTCCTCCTCCTCCTCCGCAGCAGCAGCAGCATCCCTCCAATGTGCGGACCGTTGGTTCGGACTGCCTCAGAAGCATCAGCAGCAGCAGCAGCAGCATCATCCCCCCTTCAAGGCTCCACGGTGCGGACCGGCGGACCGCTGGCTCACTCCGCGGGGCTGCTGCCCGTTTCCTTCCCGGCCTTCACCGGGAAACGTGTGTGGACAAAAGTTGTGCGGGGAGGAGAACTTGCAAGGGAGGGAGGAGGATGTTTCACTCCGTGAAGACCTTGAACTCAAAAAAACGTACGAAGTGGCATTCAAGGCTACCACTACGCGCCAGGCGCTTCAGGCATCAAACACTGGTCGGGGATCCTGGGCCCAGGGACCGGCCTGAACAGAGACCCCTCGGAATTTCGGGTGCACTCCCGAGGAATTCTGCTTCCAGGCAAAACGAGGAACCGTTCCACTCCCGAGCCTGGCCGGGGAACCTTTACACTCCCGAGCCAAAGTACGCACCATGCCGTGACCCGAGTAGGTTGTGCGACGCAGGCAGACGATTAAGGCGGCTCCGCCGGAGCACTCGAGAGCAACAACATTGTGCTGCAGCCTGGCCAGGACCTGGGGATCGAGCTCGCGAAGCCCACGACAATGGCTAATTAGGCGCAGGCCGATCGACAGAACGCTAGACCTGAGGAGGTGGAGGGGAACGGGCATGAGGAGGAGGAGGAGGAGGAGGAAGAAGAGGCGGAGGAGGAGGAGGCGAAGGAGGAGATAATGATTACGCTACCGAGGAACCCCACATACTCATATGATGGCTGGAGTGATGATAGTTGAAGTGAAGTATGTGAAAATGATGTTGATGGCCGCTGCCCCGCCGATACCGTTGGCGACGCCAGTCAACGCATAGAGACCGCAACCCCTGCGCGCACCCTCTAGCGTCGGAAGATCGCTTCGCCCGCCGTGCCCTGCGCGCCTGCAACGCATAGGGACCACCGCCCCTATGCACCCCCCTTGGTGTCGAGGAAAATGCTACGCCTGCTGTGCCCTGCGAGCCTGCCCCCAGCGCGCCCGCCGCGGTGTCGAGAAGGTGCCACGCCTGCCGTGCCCTGCGCGCCTGCAACGCATAGAGACCGAACCCCCGGTGCACCCCCCTCTGGTGTCGAGAGAAAACCACGCCTGCTAGGCCCTGCGACATTGGCGCGTATAGAAACCTCGCTGACGGACAACCCCCTGCGCACACCCTCTGGTGTCGAGAAAGTGCCACGCCTGCTGGGCCCTGCGACATTGGTGCGTATAGAGACCGCGCTGAGAGACCACCCCCTGCGCACCCCCACCGGTGTCGAGAAACTGCCACGCCTGCGAGACCTTGCGACATTGGCGCGTATAGACACTGGGGTGAAGGACCACCCCCTGTGCACCCCCTCCAGCGCGAGAAAGTGCCACGCGTGCTACACGCGACATTGGCGCGTATAGACACTGGGGTGAGGGACCACCCCTTGCGCACCCCCTCTGGAATCGAGAAAGTGCCACCTAGGCCCTGCGACATTGGCGCGTATAGACACCAGGGTGACGGGCCACCCCCTGCGCACACCCTCTGGTGTCGAGAAGGTGCCACGCCTGCTGGGCCCTGCGACATTGGCGCGTATAGAGAGTGGGGTGAAGGACAACCCGTTCGCACCCCCTTCTGGCGTCGAGAAAGTGCCACGCCTGCTAGGCCCTACGACATCGGCGCGTATAGACACCGCGCTGACGGACCACCCCCTGCGCACACCCTCTGGTGTCGAGAAAGTGCCACGCCTGCTAGACCCTGCGACATTGGCGCGTATAAACACCGCGCTGGGGGACCACCCCCTGCGCACCCCCTCCGGCGTCGAGAAAGTGCCACGCCTGCTAGGCCCTGCGACATTGGCGCGTATGGAAGCCGCGCTGTGGGGCCACCCCCTGCGCACCCCCTCTGGTGTCGAGAATGTGCCACGCCTGCTAGGCCCTGCGACGTTGGCGCGTATAGACACCGCGCTGAGGGACCACCCCCTGCGCACCCCCTCTGGTGTCGAGAGGGTGCCACGCCTGCCGTGCTGTGCTGAGCTGGTCTGTGCTGTGCTGTGCTGAGGTGCTATGCTGAGCTGTGCAGTGCTGTGCTGTGCTGAGCTGTGCTGGACAGTGTTGTGCTGTGCTGTGCTGTGGTGTGGTGCGCTGTGTGAGAAGGAGGAGGAGGAGGAGGAGGAGGAGGAGGAGGAGCAGGAGGAGGAGGAGGAGGAGGAGGAGAAGGAGGAGGAGGAGGAGGAGGAGGGGAGGAGGGCGGGTGTGGGTGAGACGCGGGTGCGGCGCGGGTGGGAAGAAAACCAAAACCCCACAAAGCATGTGGGAAACAAAAATCATCTCACAAGAGCGATTATACGTGAGCCTGTCGAATCGGCCTGACGGGGGAGATAATTGCACAGGGGCTCATACGCTCAGAGACGCGCAACTGCATTGGGAGTGACACGAGCTAGGGCCACCGACGACAGTGCACGCAAACCCTGAATCAGCACGAAGCATGAAGGGCCGCGAACGCCGTGCACTCATACAGTTAGCACAAGTGCACACGCAAGATTGATTACTGTGCTTTTAAGAAGGGGGATGAGACTGTTTAAATCGGCGCCGAGCTTTCTGATACCGAAAACAACAACAATCATTTTGACACTGTTCGCCCTTATCTGCTCGAGTGTCGAATAACGCGCATTTCCCAAACACTCGATACCCGCCCTTTTCGTCTTCGATCGAACCCCTGTTGGGGGGTATACCTTTCTTCCCTGCAGGCCGGGCCCCGGCAAGCGGCGGGGCGGCCGCGGACCGTCGGCCTGGCCAGCGGCAGCGCTGATCGGCGGGGCGGCCGCGGACCGTCGACCCGACCCAAGAGGGACGGACAGGAGACCGACCACGACGACGACGACGACGACGACGACGACGTCGACGACGACGACGACGACGACGGCAACGACGGCGACGGCGACGGCGACGACGAGCGAAAGCAAGAGCGAGGGAAAACGACAGCAGAGCCACGATGGACACGAAGTAGGCCACGAAGGGCGACAGCGGGGACACAAAGGGAATGCGTATGGGGCCACGAAGAGCGCGAACGAGCGTGGGCCACGAAGAGCAGATAATGCGGGGCCACAGAAGGCAACGATGGGGCCACTGAGGGTAGCACCTGGGCCACGTAGGACAATGAGGGGGCCACAAACGGCGACAGCGGGGTCATGAAGGGCATGCACATGGGGCCACAACGGGCGCGAACGAGCGGGGGCCACGAAGGGCATACGTATGTTGGGCCGCGGAAGGCAAGGACGGGGCCACTGAGGGCAGCAACGGGGGGGACACGAAGGGCAGCGAGGGGGCCACGAACGGCGACAGCGGGGCCACGAAGGGCATGCATATGGGGCCACCACGGGCGCGAACGAGCGGGGGCCACGAAGGGCATACATATATGGGGCCACGAAACAAAGCGAGGGGGCCACGAAGGGCTGCAATGGGGCCACGAAGGGCTGCAACGGGGCCACGATGGGCAGCGAGGGGGCTACAAAGGGCTGCAACCGGGGCGCGAAACAAAGCGAGGGGGCCACGAAGGGCTGCAACGGGGCCACGACGGGCAACGAGGAGGCCACGAAGGGCGACAGCGGGGCCACAAAACAAAGCGAGGGGGCCACGAAGGGCTGCAACGGGGCCACGAAACAAAACGATGGGGGCCACGAAGGGCTGCAACGGGGCCACGAAGGGCAGCGAGATCCCGACTCCTAGGTAATATGTGAAGGAGTCCTGAGCGTGAGCGCGACTCCTGGGTGCCTGGGTGTCGGGAGCGCGGCGCTGCAGTAAATTGCAAGAAATTCCAACGCAAGGGCGTTATTCTTCACTAAATTGCAAGCGCGTCTCCAGCGAGAGCGCGACTCCAGAGCGCAGGAGGAGCGATTCCTGAATAAATCGTAAGGAAGTCCCAAGCGAGAGCGCGATTCTGCAATAAAATGCGAGGAAGTCTCGGGCGGGAGCGGGGGTCCTGGCTAAATTGTGAGGAAGTCTCAAGCGGGAGCCGTTGTTGTTGTAACCCGGGGGCCAGGGGGCTAGTTTGAGCAGGAAGACTTTCCTTGACAAAAAACAAGGTGCGAGCCCCGGGGGGGGGGCACTTCAATTGAAAAAACCAATGCGCACCGGTGGGGGGGGGGATCAACAATAAATATATTTGAAGAATGAAAGTCCAACAACAACAACAAAAACACGCCATCACTCACGCTGAGCGGAGGAGGAGGAGAGGGAGAAGGAGGACGAGGACGAGGGGGAGGCCCGTCGCACGGTTGGCGGCGGCGAGGGCCTGGAACATCAACAGCTGGATCGGGGCTCGGGCCTGAACGTCGAGCACGTCGATCGCTGTCTGGATCCTGCGTTCGAGATCTCCTGGCGGCTCCACTTCCTCGAGCTTCACTGCTTTCGAACGAATCCAATGTGGTACGATGGTTTTCTGGAAACAGATGTCGCTGTCGCTGTTGGTCACCACGTTCGCCTAGAGGCGCTCGATATTGCTGTCGCATGTCCTGCAGCAGCGTGCGCAGCGAACTTCTATCATCAACGTGTGAAGGTATGCCTTCGAGTCCGTCGATCCGTTCTTCTTCTTGGCGGCGTAGGCGTCGAGGTTCGACGCTCGTGGTGGATCCAGGTCTTTCTCGGCGAGCTCCTTCTCGGCTACCATGAGCCTGGCGTTCCAGACGTGAACGCGCGGGTGAGCGAGAGCTGCGATCTTCTGTTGCGTCTGATATGTACCACAAGTCTTGGCCGCCTCCGCATATTTCTCAATCGAATTCCCCCCCTGGCCCTGGACGAAGTACTCGAAGCTCTCGTTCACCTGATAATTTTCCCATGCCATTGCCCTCATAATCCATGGCGACATAGCAGTGCTGAGGGTCAGCTTCGCGATGAGAAGAACGAGCGCTGTGTGGTCGTGCTGACGTTGGCCCCGGCAGATCCCTCTGCTGCCTCAGCCGCACGGGTAGATATGGAAGTAGATGTCGTGAAATCGTGGCGTCTTGGACCAGACCAATGCTGAGTGCGGATGTGATGATTACACGCGTAAATGTCATCGCACTCGTAGGAGTTGCCATATAGTTCGCAGGCTGGCCAAGTGCATGTCGCGTCGAAGACGATGGGGTGGCGACGGAAGATAACGTTGGACAACTTTGCATCTGCCATAGTGCCAGCTTCTGCGCACTTGATATTGTGCCATTTTTCGCGTGGAGAAAGGCGTGGAGCACCAGGGACACACAGCTGCAGCAATATGGAGTCGAGCGTAATCATACCATACATGAATGGTTCACGCGCGCTGTAGCCCTAGAGTTTTAAGGCATGGGAGGTATGTGTGCAGAGGTTGCCACCAGTACGCATGCGACCGCAGTAATATTCGCCTGTAGGTAATGAGCATGATGATGCAGTAGGGCGTGGACTGTCTCGCTTATCATGGGTAGGTGGGATGCCGACAGAGAGAAACCACGATCGCAATTCAGGCGCATCAGCCCCGGGAAAGTCGCCACGCAACGCGCCTGCCTGGATCAGCTGCCACGGGGAAATGTCCCCGAGAGGGCACGCGCATCCCAGCAACGAGAAGGCATTGGCGTCTGCCTGCAACTTTTGAAACCACGGGTGGTCAGGTGGTGACTCTGGGGGATGCTGGGGAAATCGTCCGAGAATCGTAGTGGCATAAAGCTGATGATGAAGAAGGTGGCTGCAGACTCTCTGGAACCATCTAAATCGTTGAATTCTGAGCTCAGTAGTCGCGTCAGCTAGACCAATAATGCGCCATACATATATTGCGGGGTTAGGCATATAGTGGACCGTTCCCTCGTCGAGCGGAGCGCGTGCGGGGTGGGGTTGGCATGCCTTTTCATGAGATTGCGCGCGCGATATGCGTCCTTGTCGAACACTGTGTAGCCATGTCCACTTAGAGCCACAGCGGTCAGACCCGAAATTGATGCCGACCAGACTGCGCAACGAAAAACCTGTGCGCGAAATCGAAGATCAGTCTTGGCAAACCAGAACCGCCTGAAGATGAACCATGCTTTAGAAGCAGCCTGCGTCGGTTTCTCTGAACGAAGAAGCAGTTTTTGTTGCGATACTAAGGCCCAAGATAGCGCGCTGCGCCGAGCACGTCACATTGCGCTTGCTGTTTGCGAACCACACGCTGTATGCGCGCGCGTTCGTGCCGACAAAGTGCACGGTTGACTCGCGCTTACCCTTGTGCTGCGCAATGGTGCAACCCGCGACTCCGCGAAAATCCTGGCGAGTCGTGCGTCATGGTCTTCTTGTGTACTGCATGAGCTCGTAGGCGCGGTGATGACATGCTGTTTGCACAGATCCTCGGCGACTGCGTTGAGAGCCGATGGAACAAATTGGTGAGGATCTTGTGTCTCCAGGCCCCATTGCCGAACAGCCTTCCAGTGTGGTATGCGTAGCGACGCCATTGCCTTGAAAGATGCCACTGCGGGGGTAAAATTCGGCGGGGGACGTCTGATGTCTGAACAATGCAAGTAGAATGGCGATGATGTTGGCGTAGTAGGCGTTCGTTCTGTTCAGCAGCGCGAAGAAGAGCTGCTTCTTCTTCCCCGGGGCAATCGTCGTCGGGTTGAATCAGCATAAGCGCCTGCGCTGCTGAAACCATAATATCGCGAGAGGGAGAAGCCAAGACATTGACCGCGTGGTAGCGATGATTGGCGATGCCAAGACCAAGTTTACATCCTGCTACAATAATAGCTTCTTCACGTCGGCGCTCTGGAACAGCAAGGGCACGGCGCGGTGGTGGTCGGCGAGGTTTGCCAAGACGACGTAGCCGACCTTTGCGGCATGCTTTCCAAAAAGACGCCATGCTGTGAACGATGCGGGCGTCGTCTCTACTGGGAATCTGAAAACCTTGGCTGCGGTGAAATTGATATGGACCGTGGCCTGTTGCGCGTGTCATCTCCAAAATCTGTTGTAGGCGCGTCATGAATTCTTGTGGTTCACATAGAGATGTATCGTGGCCAACTCCAAAAGATTCGGCTTTTGAATGCTGACTGCGACCAGAGAATCTCTTCCCAAATTTCGCTTGGGACATCCCATGGTGGAAGAGATCGGCGATTGGAACTTCTTCAAATATACCAACGCGTTTGTTTCAGACCAAATTCTCTGAGAGCGCGGCTGGAATAATTGACATTAATGGCGTCGTCGTGATCGTCGAAGAACTCCTGTCGGACTCGAGATATGGGAAGCCGAATGCAAATCCACCCGCCGCGAGAGCCGGCCTGTGAAAGCTTAAAGAATCAGTGCTCTTCAGACAGCGTCGTACAGATGCTTTGTGGCAGTTGCGTAAACGTCTGCCGATACGCTTGCCAGTTAGGAGGCGAACGGGGCGCCATACTTCAGCTAGCCGTCGCCCTCGCCAAGCGTCTTGTAATTGGAGGCGGCGTCGATCGTTAAAGGCTTTTGTGCGCGCGGCATGAAACTTGCGAATAAGACGGTTAACTATGAACCACGGAGCGAGATTGCGCCAATGTTGAAACGTATAAAATAGAGCACCACGTGTAGAAGTTTGCACTGGATGTAGACTTTGAGAGCACAGTTCACGTCGACGATGGAAGAGTGCTTGGTGCTCGTGAGAATGCTGTCTAGATTGTTGTCTGTGTTTCCGTGGTACTCCGCAGCGAGAGAGTGTATGCCTGTTCCGATTAGAGTTCCCCATTGTTCTGATGAGCTTGTTCTGAAACGGCGTCGAGATCGTCAGCGCGGTGAGCTGCCCACTATTCGAGCGCGATGAGAAACTCTTGTCGTTTGGGGCCTTGCATGCAAGATCGAACCAATGAATCAAAACCCTAGTGGACATGATGAAGTCCCTCCTGCCCATCGTATCTCAAGTTGTGTTGGGCGAGTGCGCATACTGGATGATGGTCGACGCGCTTGGTTTCAGGAACCAGCTGTAGTCGATCACCAAGAGAGCACAACGTTCGGCGCTGCATCACTTGCTGGACCCAATAAAACACGGTGCGGCACAATGATGCAGTCGACGTGGCTAGTGGGTCCCGGTAAGCCATGATAACGTGTAGGGGACGCGGGGTAGCACGTGTCGAGTGCAAGCAGATCGTGCTTGAGCAAGAAATCAATAAACGAATGCGTACGAGGCTGTTGTAGACTGCGATTGAAGGGCCCAGTGCACGCGTCGCCTGCGGGGGCGCGCCCAGCTGGGGCTCCCGCGAGGCCAATGCGCTCGTTAAAGTCGATGCCCGGGGCGGGTCGCGCACGAGACGATAATGGCGCGCATGAATTGTCGAGCCAACTAAGAATATCATTGACATATCTGCGAGCGCGGGCGGCGTCGGCGCTTGGGGGGGGGGGGGGGGGGGGGGGGGGGCCGCGAGATGAACGTGAAGTCAGAGTGGCGGTTTTTTACATCTCATAGCACCCCCACGGCCCCAAAATGCGTCGCTGCCTCGGTTGGGAGACCGAACTGATGTTGGACCTGGAGAAGCGTTTGGCTAAGATAGCGGTGGCCGCACCAGGGGGGGGCGGAGGGCGATCGAGACGCTCGAGGGCCCACGCTGCGACGCCCCGAGGCAGCGTGCTCGAGGCCGCCCTCTCTCTCTCTGCCCGCGCGAGCGCGGGCTGCCTGACGCGGCGGCCGGGAGCTTGCCCAGCAGCGCGCCCAAGAAGGGATTATCGAGACGCCCCTCAAGAGGCCGAGGCAAACCAGGGGGCCGGGCTCCGCGGCTAGACGACGGGAGAAGGCCCGCCGCAAAAATGCAAGGGAGAGGGGAGATCCAGGCGACGGGCCCGACCACACGAGGGCGCGAGCGCCTCAGGGCAGGCGGGGCGAAGGAGGGGCAGGTGCCCGCGGGGCCGCGGAACGTGCGAGGGGTGTGCCGAAATGTTCGCGGGCCGCCATGCGCACCTGACGCTGGGACCTTCGGTGGAACTCCCTCGGGGGGGGCGCGAGACGCGCGCGCGATGGGCGCGCCGAAATGGGCGCGCGGCCGCCGCGCGGACACCGCAGCTGGCAGCGGAGCATCTTGTGGGGCCACGAGACGCGTGAGGGGTGTGCAGAAATTGGCGCGGGGCAGTCAGGCGGAATCTGCCGTCGGGGCCTGCGAAGGAGCTCCGCGTGGACCGCCGCGCGGAGGGGCGCGCCGAAATCGGCGCAGCGCCGCCGCGCGGGCGCTGCTGCTGGAGCCGCCGGTGAAACCCCCTGCAAGGGGCCACGACTGCCGCAGGGGCCTTCGGCGGAGCTGCCCGCGGCGCCGAAGCGCGCCAGGAGCGTGCTGAAATGCGTGCGGGGCCACCGCGCAGACTCTGCCGCTGCGGCCTGTGTTGGAGCTCCCTGTGGGGCCACGAAACGAGTGAGGGGTGTGCCGAAATGAATGCAGGGCCGACATGCGAACCCCGCCGCTGGGGCCTTCCGTCGAGCCCCCTCTGGGGCCACGAGACGCGCGAAGGGGGCGCTGCAATATTTGCAAGGCCGCCATGCGTTCTCAGGGGCAGGGGTGCGCCGAAACCTGCGCCCTGCGCACGGTCGCCGCGCGTTCTCTGCTGCTGGAGCCTTCGGCGGGACATCCTGCGCGCGCGGGGGGGGGGGAGGCGCGCAGCGGGGCCGCCGCGCGGGCCCCGCCAGGGCCTTCGGTGGAGCTCGCCCCGGTGCGGCCACGAAACGCGCGCGCGCGAATGGCGCGCCGAAATGGGCGCGGGGCCGCCATGCGGACCCTGCAGCTGGGGCCTTCCTCAGAGCATCTTGCGGGGCCACGCGACGCGCGGGGGGCGTGTCGACGCGCTCGCGGGCCGCCATCTGGACCCTGCCGCTGGGGCCTTCAATGGAGCCCCCTCTGGGGCCACGAGACGCGCGAGGGGTGTGCTGAAATATTTGCAGGGCCGCCACGCGGAACCTGCCGCTGGGTCCTCTGGTGGAGCTCCTGATGGGGCAGGGGTGCGCCGAAATCGATGCGGAGCCGTCGCGCAGACCCTGCCGCTGGGGCCTTTGCTGGAGGCACCCTGCGAGGGGCCACGAAACGCGCGAGGTGCGCGCGGGGATCGAGACAGGACCGCCGCGCGGAACCTGCCGCTGGGGCCTGTTGTTAAAGCTTTGCAGCCGGGCTCGCGCGGCGCGAGCTCTGGGCCCAGGCGGCCGCAGCGGCCTGGCCCGAACCGCCGCGGGCCCGAGCGAGCGGAAGGCGTCAGCCTCAGGGCAAGGGCGAGCGTGAGGAAGGGAAACGCCCAGCCTGCGGCACCCCCTCGCCACGGCTGCAACGGCTGACGCGCAAACGTGAGAACAGAGACAGACCGACTGCGCACGGCTCAACTGAGGTGCCCACAGTGACTGAGAAGCCCACAAGCGCTGAACAGCTGGGAACGCTCCGATAATTCGAGGAGGCGCGCCACGTCCAGCCGACGCCGCCACGCGGCGCACCCAAGTGACGCGGAAACGACCAAGCAAGCTCGAATACAAATCGGGCAACCCTGAAAACACGCTGACCGCAATGGGGAACGTTCCTAAGCCCTCACGCCAACGGGTGAACGCCGAACATAGGACGAGAAGAATCTATTGACACAGTGTGCTAATGATACGGTCCGGAGATTCCGGGATTTCTAGCAGCCTTCGCGCGGGGTACACTTTGCGTCGAGTATTGTCTACTCTGGTTGGCGTCGCTGGTCGGTCATCCATTCGCAATCGAGCGGTCGCCCGTAAAGGGGCCATTTGGCAGTTGCTGACCCCCCTTCTCGTTGCCGAGCGCGGGGGAGGGGGGGGGGGGCGGTGGCGCGCCGCCCCATCGCCCGCCGCCGCGCACCGCGCGCTTTGGCGGATCCCCAAAGATCTGGCAAGGCAAATCATGCGCGACTCTGGAAAATTCAAATCCGGGAACATTCTTCAACATGTCCGGCCTACTTTTCGAAAAATGTCAGAACCGTGTTTTTTCAAAAATTTCCGGGGTCGATGTTGAAAAATTCCGGAATCCATTTTGAAAAATTCCAGTTTTCAGAATTCTTCGGATGTCCTGCGCGGCGGGCGCATTCCACTCCTCTATTTGTTTTGAAAATGCCCGGGCTCCTTCTTGACAAAATCCGGGAACCGCCTGCGCGAGAAAAAAAAGAGGCAGAAACATTTGCCGACGCATTCGATGATCCAGAAATATATGTCCGGGCGGCCCGACGGGCGCGGGCGGCTGATTCGCGCGCCGCGCCGCGCGCGATGGGGCGCAGAGCGCGCCGCGCGTTGCGCCCGCGAAAAGCACTCGAAGGGGCTACCTCGAAAACAGCGCCACGGCAGCTGCGACTCGCGGACTCCCCAGGAGCAACACAGCATGCAGCTTGGAATCTTCGAGGGCGCTCCGATGCGCGAAAAATGCACCGCGAACATCACGCGAAGAACCTGGGCGACGGAGCGCGCTCGACAATTCGTCCCTGAAGCCCGCGCGGAAGAACAGGACAACCTGGAAATCTGGAAAACGATCAATATCAATACTGCATGCTCCTCTGAGAACAATTTGAGCGAAGCCGAGACGGCAGCGCAGCATTGTAAAGGACACGTCCAACACAATATGGCACGGCGTGGCAGTGACAGTGCACAAGCGACGAAACAAGTTGAGAGAGCGCAACGGCAAAATGTCACATAAAGACCTGCAGAGTGCCCCAGCTGACCTGGGCATGGACGCCCCCCCTACTCCCAGCTGCTCCCAGTAGAGCTCGCGCCGAAGGGTAAGCCAGCGAACGGCGCAGACCCACAAAGGGCGCGCCGCCGACAAGGAGCGCCACGTCCAGCGACCGCACTGCCAGCAGCATTCTGCCAAAGATGCCGACGTCAAAACTCGATGTCGCCTCGAACCTGCTCGCACAAAGACAACTCACTGCCACCACGCATACGGTTTGTGTAACTGCTATTCATCCCAACGATCAGGGTGAGAACATGATGCCCGCGCTCGATGTCTCCCAAAGCGTCGCGAATGAGGCTGCGGGCGTCGTCGAATGTCATGCCCTCCTCACGCACAAAAAGCCGCGCCAGCAAGCTAAGGATAGCATTGTGAGGGAGAACGGCGAGGGTGACCCCGGGCGGGCCACCTGCAAGGCCGTCAACTCCGTCTTGCCAGATGCGCCGCTGCTCGTCGTCGAGGCCCGCCATCGCCTCTTCCATGCCTACCCCCCTCTCGCGGAACCGCTGGTCCAGGGTGGAGGCAGGCCCGAGAGTTGGGGCGGGAGCACTACGAGACGTGCCTAGCTCCTCCTCCCTCGCCTCGTGGCGGCGCAGCGGCCGCTCATCCACCCGTGGCGGAGGCGCAGAACTGACGCCCACCAGAGCCGTCCCTAAGGAATGAAAACGCGCTGGAACGTCGGCCGAACCGTCGCTGACAGGTCGGCCGCTGGCAGAGCCCCCCCCCGCCTCCAGGGTGCGCCGCGAGCAGCGGGGGGACGCTGGCCTCGTCCGCGCCCTGGAGGTCCGCCTCGCCGCGCACCGACGACGGGCCAAGGATGTCCTCTTCCACCTCGAACTCCAGGACCTCCTCACCACCCACCAACGAAGGCGACGAAGGCGGAGAGAGCGGAGAAAGAGTTGGAGGCGCGCGCGGCGACTCCTCGGACGGGAGCTGCTGGGACTCCGCGACCTGGGGCTGCACAACGTCCGCCACGTCCTCCACCACTGCTGGGGGCGAGAAGACCGTGGCACCGCAAGTGCAAATCCAAGGCCGCCCTTGCACAGTAACGAACGATAGGGCATCCGAATGCAGCAGCGGCGGCGCCAGCCTCGGGACAGCGGGAGCGGAACCGCGGTCCTGCTGCCCGAGGAGCTCCCCCGCTGCCGCCCACGCCAACTCGGCCTCCGAGGCGCGGCAGAACCCCAGAACCCGCGAGGAGGCACGCGCCGCGCGTGGAGGGCAGCGTTGCGCCGCCGGCGCGCTTTACCAGGGACGCGCTGGGCGGCTGCTGCGACCAGCGCGGGCCGCGCGGCCTGCTCCCTGTCCTGCCAGGAGCCAGGCGCGGCGGCCCCCGCGTGCGACACCAGCCAAGCCTCACAGGCATCGCGCGTCTGCGGCGAGCGAGGCGCCTCGCCGCAGAGGCGCCGACAGCAGCGGTGTCCGACGCAGAAGTCGAAGTGGGTCTCCACGAGCTTGAGCCAAAATGGCTACGGCGCCGCTGGAGCCTTCGGTTGAGCTCCCTATGGGGCAGGGGTGTGCCGAAACGCCATGCAGACCCTGCCGTTGGGGCCGTCGGGGAGCTTCCTGTGGGGCAGGGATGTGCCGAAATGAGTGCAGAGCCACCATGCGGACCCTGCCGCTGGAGCTTTAGTGAAGCTCCCTATGGGGCCACAAAACGTGTGAGGCGTGTGCCGACATGGGCACTCGGAGGGAAGAGGCAGAATAGGGCATGGGAGATGGGAGGAGGGGGGAGGAGGAGGAAGGACGACGCGGGGTACTGTCTCTTCCAAACGAATACCCTACACACAGGAGGGCTGGGGAAAAAGGTGGAGATGCTACGCTCGCCTCCGCCTCCTCCTCCTCCTCCTCCTCCTGCTCCTCCTCCTCCTCCTCCTCCTCCTGTTCCTCCTGCTCCAGCTCCTCCTCCTCCTCCTCCTCCTCCTCCGCCTCCTCCTCCTCCTCCTCCTCCTCCTCCTCCTCCTCCTCCTCTCCCTACTGAGTAGAGACGTACGGAAGGGGCAGCAGAAGGGGCGAGGAGAAGGGAGAGAGCGAGAGAGGAGGCGAAACTTCCTTGGAAAGTTGTTTGGGGTCCACGTCTCAAAGCATCTATCAGGGAGGGTGAACTCTGACCCCCTTTTTCCTAGAGACCTTTGAGGGGGCTATCTCCAGATTTGTACCATTCGTTTGGATCCTGGTTTAGGTCAGCTCTGGTGTTAAGCGGCTGCATTCGCACAACATCCTACAACATTCGGGGTGGACGAGAGCGGGGGTCGTAAATAGAGGGATCACCGGATCAGCTATACTTAGCTGGATTTCCTGACCCCCCCGGCGCCAGAAGGGACCATGAGTGCCTGGTGGCGGGGCTGAGACCAATTTCATGCAACAGCGTTCGCCCCCTCTCCCCCACCACCCCACTCCCACCCACTACCCCGTCGTCAACGCCGAACCATATCGAAGTTTCGTTTCCCCCAGATTTCCGCCCACTACCTCTTCGAAGTATGCACCCTGAGGTTTAACATCCGCTCCACCCCTGCTTGGGCACCTTCCCCTGGTCCTGGTAGCTGGTCACCACGCGGCCGCCGGGAAGGAAGGCGTAGTTCTGGCCGCCGAGGGCCCACCCAGGAGCAGCGCCGGAGAACTCCGCATCCTTGGGGCACAGGTTCGTGCTCTTGCCATCCGCGTGGCTGTACAGATTCCAGAAGCCGCTCGAGTCGGCCATGTAATGCAGCACTCCGTCGGGTGACCACGCTGGCTGCAGGACGGACGTCGGTGCCTCTGCCCCACAGACGGCCTCCGTCGCAGAGACGCTGCCGCCCGCATCCAGGCTCGCCACCTCCAGCTCCGTGGCATCCCAAGGCATGTTCGGGTGATCCCAGCAGACATAAGCGAGACGGGCCCCGTCTGGACTCAGGCGGGGCGCCGCGTAGAAGTCCCGACCGCTGACAAGAACGTCCATGCGGCCGGTGCCGTCGAGTGCCAGAGAGCAGATGGTGTTCACAACGCTGGCAGGCTTTGGGTCCGTGTGGTCCTCGCGGACGCAAATCAGGCGACTCCTGGCTGCATCGACAACGGCGTCCGCGAAGCGGTAGCGGACATCCTCCTCGTAGGCGCTCTTTGGCGTGAGCTCCAGTACGCTGCCATCAGCCCTTGCCCAGCGCACACGCTGATCTGCGAAGTCGCTGTAGATCACACCATCACCCTCGGGCCCGAGAAGGTAGGCGGCACCACCATACTCGTGCACGCGCGTGCGGGCGTTGCTGCCCGGGGGCGTGGCTTCCACGCCGCCCCGCTCGGAGGCCTGGCCCCCGTCGACCTCCTGAGCCGTGGCTCGGCGGCAGACCACCTGCCGCCCGCCCTCCTGGGGGCGGCCCTCCAGCCAGTAGAGCGTGCCGTCTGGAGCGCACTTCAGCGAGCCCAGGCCCACGGTGGCGGCGGTGATCGACTCCGCCGTGATCGGCGACGCCCAGGCGCCGAAGGGGCGCGTCTGCGGCCCCGCCCCGCCCCCGGCGCGAAGGCGCACGACGCCGCTCCGCCTGGGAGGCAGAACGATGCCGAGACCGCTCCCTGGCTGCTGCCCTGGCCTCTCGCGGGGCGCACTCTGCCCAAGACCTCCGCGGAAAGTCCGGCCGTGGCGGCGAGGGCTTCCTCCGGAACGAGCAGCGGAACACACAGGCACCTTCTCCTCCTCTCCCCCCCGTCGACTGGCTTCAGGATCGCAGCTCGTGGCACGCGCTCGGCGAGGCGCAGCAGGCGCAGGAAAGCCGCCGGGAACCGTCGACGGACACGACCGCCTGCCATGCCCGCGGGCCACGGCGGCGCCCGCCAGCCCGCCGCACTGCCGCGGCCGCCTGGCCGCCAGAGCGCTGGCAGCCGCGGCCGCCGCCGCCACCGGCGCGGCTGCGCGGCGGCCCCGCGGAGCGGTGCGCCGCGGCGGCCGCGCGGCCGCGGCCGCGGCCGCGGCGGGCCGCCCAAGCGAGGCGAGCGCGGCTGCGGCGAGGGGCGCCGTGGGGGCGGACAGGGCGGCCGCCGCCATGACCGCCCGCACGAGCGCCGCCGCGGACGGGGGGGAGCCTTAAGACGAAGCCAGGACGATGATACACTCGGGTGAGGATACATCGAGAATCTCTGAGACCCGGCGGCTCCAGAGGATGTCTCGGGCGCCGCGGCCTTATCAGAGCGTTCCGGAACACTCTGAAAACGTTCTGGAACGCTCTAGAACGGATCCATTCTCGTCCCAGCCCCGTCCGACTGGGCCCCCGCGTGAGCAGCAGAGGCCTCCTGAGTGGAGTCCGAGTAGATGTGGTCGGAGGATCGCGCCGCATCGCCGATGCATCGCCGATGCGCCGGCGAGGGAGAAAATCGGACTGCATGTCGAGCCGCATCGTCGATGTATCGGGGATGCGGGGCGACCCCCCATCTACTCGAACCTCATCAAGAGCAGGCCACGCCACCTTCGCCAAAGTGGCTGCGGAGGAGCGAGGTGCACGACCGAAGGGGCGAACGCTCACCGCTGCGCACGAGGGTTTGGTCCTGGCTGCGACCGGGCGCATGAGGCCGCACCCTGGAGGCGGCCCCAGGGCCAGCAACTTCGCCCCTCCTAGTTTTCCGACGCCTCCGTCCTCGACAACACCCGCTCGGTGAGCGAGGCGCCGAAATTCGCTGGCCCAACGGGCCAGAGGCGTGCTAAGATCTCCGGTAACTACTTAACAATATTTCTAGTTCGCGCGCGCGGGGCGGCCCCTGGGGGGCCCGGACGAAAAGTACCCCAGCCGATCCCCGGCTGACCCCCGGGCGATCCCCAGGGGGGAGGCTATTTTTCGCCACCCCTCACGAGGATCGTGGCCTCTGAGGGGGGGGCTGCCAACGACTACCCCCCCGCCCGCCCCAAGGGGCCCCCAAGAGCCCCCCAAGAGGCCCCAGGGGAGCCCAATACGCCGCCAAGGAGCCCCCAGACGCTCCCAAGAAGCCCCCAAGAAGCCCCCCAAACGGCCCCAAGAGGCCCCAAATAGCGCTCCAGGGCCGGCGGAATGAGCGAAGCGATTAAATAAACATGATCGACCCACGAACCCGGAAAGGAATATAGAAATGTAAGGCATGGCAACGCTTCAGAGACACCTGATTGGGCGACGGGCAAATACAATGCTGAATGTATCGATCTTGATGTACCGTGCCGAGGGCTGTGCTGTGCTACGCCGTGCTGAACTGCGATGTTCCATGCCTGGCATCCGAGTCCTGACCGAACTGATCTGGATCTTAAACTCGAGCTGCCTGAGCAGATGGTAGCTGCCCCAGAACTAATCGACAAAGGGGACATGCCAGGAGGACGCGCCGCGGAACGTCCCAAGGGACGCGCCAGGCGACGTGCCAGGGGACGTGCCATGGGCACGCACCGCGGGACGTGCCAAGGGGACGCGCTACGGAACGTGCCAATGGACGTGCCGCGGGACGTGCCAGGGGACGCGCCGCGCGACGTGCCAGGTGGACTCGCCAAGGAACGCGCCAAGGAACGTGCCAAGATGCAATGTTGAATGTATCGATCTTGATGTACCGTGCCGACGGCTGCACTGTTCTGGCCGTGCTGAACTGCGATGTACCATGCCGCGATTGTGCTCTATATAGCGTTGTGGATCGAGTCCTCTTTACATCCGAGTCCTGACCGAACTGATCTGGATCTTAAACTCGAGCTGCCTGAGCAGATGGTAGCTGCCCCAGAACTAATCGACAGGGGGACATGCCAGGAGGACGCGCCGCGGAACGTCCCAAGGGACACGCCAGGCGACGTGCCAGGGGACGTGCCATGGGCACGCACCGCGGGACGTGCCAAGAGGACGCGCTACGGAACGTGCCAATGGACGTGCACCGCGCGACGTGCCAGGGGGACTCGCCACGGGACGCTCCGCGGAACGTGCCAGGCAACATGCCAGGCTGCAATGCTAAGGGTATCGATATTGATGTACCGTGCCGAGGGCTGTGCTGTGCCTGGGCGACCTGGACACGTGAAAACACGCGTTTCGCTCAAGACGTTGTCAGCACATCCTCATGCTAGACATCCGCCTGGGCAACCTGGACACGTGCAAACAAGCGTCTCGCTCGAGACATCCTCAACAAATGCTCATGCTAGACATCCGCCTGGGCGACCTGGACACGTGAAAACAAGCCTCTGGTTCGAGACATCCTCAACAAATCCTCATGCTAGACATCTGTCTGGGCCACCTGGAGGCGTGAAACCAAGCGTCTCGCTCGAGACATCCTCAAGACCTGGCCACGTGAAAACAAGCAATCCACTTGAGAAATCATCAGAATTCAGGTCCCCAGGAGAGGACAATATATAACACTAAACAAGCGTTTCGCTCGAGACATCCTCAACAAGTTCTGAAACACAAGCGTTTCGCTCGAGACATCCTCAAATTTTAATTCGCCGGCCCTACGCGACTTCGTTTTTTATCGCACAAGAAATTCGCCGGCCCTACAGCCGTCAAAACCGGGGGTAAACCTCTAAAAGAGAACCCTACAGCCCTCAAATCCGGGAAAAAGACATCGTGTTTACGACCCAGGCACGGTGGCGGGATAGATGGGCCGACGTCCACTATACATTGTTCGAAGCAGAGGCCATGCAGAAGCTCACAAGAGGCATGCAAGAGACCCCCAGGAATTCACCTGGAGCTTTCAAGAAGCAGCCCGGAAGGCAACGCAACCATCAAGCAACGATACGGTCACACCGCGATGCAACATCGTGGCACTGCGGCGGGGTTCGCCACAGGCACGGTGGCGGGGTTCGCCAGAGGCAGCTGGATAATAATGACAGTATGACAGTACGTGGGGGAGGACCTCAATGTGGCAAGCAAGATGGCATAGAGGGTGCAGGAAATTGCTAGCTGCCTCTGGAGATGAGAGCGCGTTGTCTATCACTTGCCGCTGGTACACATGTCCTACCTTCGGCTACCTTCGGCTTGCTTGTAGCACTCGACGACTCCAAACCGAAGAACGAACCCCTCCTACCAAGGTTGCCCAGGGCTGATTGCAGCTTCCGCCTCGGGATCGCGCGCTTGCTCTAGCCACTTCCCAAGCTCCGCTTCCAGATCGCTTCCGAGATGCCAACGCCTCCGCTCCTCACACACACACACACACACACACACGCACGCACGCACACACACACACACACACACCCACACACAAATACCGCCCTCCCTCCTTGAGGCTTGGGATGTTCCTGCCCCCACACGGCTTCAGAGTCGAGTGGAAGCTCGACTACAGAATTGATTTACCCCGAAATTTACTTGTTCGCCGACTTTCACGCAAAAACATATAACATGCTCGCACACCTACGAACATGATACGTGACTCCCATGGGCTCGGCGAACAAAAAAACAACAACAACTCGTAGGAGCATGAATTCTGTAGTCGATCTCCCGCTCGACAGAGGGAACCCACACACACACACACACACACACACATACACACACACACACACACGCTCCACCGCGCCCCCCGCTTTTCTCTCCCCCCTCTGTTCCCCCTCCCCCCGCTCCCCTTCACCTCCGCCTCTCACCCGTCCACAAGTATACAATATGAATGCTACTCTCCCCTATCCCCTGGTGACGTACAGGAAATATCTGGCCCCCCCTCTCCGTACTGCTTGTTTACACATAGGATTCCCGGGAAAGAGGTGTTCGCTTGGGTTTTTTCGCGAAATGTTGATCCCGCTGAAGCGCTGGCCTCATTTTCGGGTTTCCGCTCGTTACGAATCGTGCTCCCGCTGCAGCGCTGGCATCATTTCCGCGCTTCCGCTCGTCCCGAATCGTGCTCCCGCTGCATCGCTTGCGTCATTACTTCCGCTGCCATGCCACGGCATGGTTTTCGGTCCTTCTAAGCAAGCCCCACAATCTAGAAAATGGCCTCGCGAAAAAACCGTCGAAAATGATTACACATTCGGTGCCGATTCGTTGATTTTTGAGGCCGCAGAAGCACCCCCCCACACTTTGGGGCGCCGCCACGCCATGCTATGTCATGCTACGCCTTGATATTCAACACCATGCTATGCCATGCTACGACATCCGATTGTGCGAAATAGAGAGGAAAATCTACGCCATGACTGGGAGGGAGGGGGCAGGCAGGACGTCAGATATGACGCGAGCGCACCTAGCTTGCCCCTCCCCCCTCCCCCCCCCCCTCCTCTCAACTCCGCGTTCCCCTCCCCTCCCCTCCCCTCCCCTCCCCTCCCCCCCCATCCTCTCCCCTCCGCGTTCCCCCCCCCCCCCCCCGGAGGAGGATCGGAGACCGCGGCCGAGCCGAGCTCGGAGGACGGAAAAAGCGGGGGTCACGGCCGGCCCCGCTGCGTGCGTGTCGCTTACCCCTTTTTGCCGCCATCGCCCCTCACGGCGGGGGCACCGGATAAGGAACCCTTCGAGAAGGAATCCTTAGATAAGGAACCCCTAGGATAAGGAAGCCTAGGATAAGGAACCCTCAGATAAGGAACCCTTCGACAAGGAACCCTTTTTAAAACTCTTCGAGGGTGAGCGGACCCACCCGTGATGAAATTATCATGCACAGAGGCGTGGGCGGGGCCCCAGGAGCAAGCCCACCGCCTAGGGCTCGTCTTTCTGGGCACACTGTCCCCGCGCGCCGCTGCCGCCCTCTGCTCGCGAGCCAGGCGCCCGCGGTCCCGCGCCTCCTCCAAGGTCGCGAAGCCGTGCGACCTGGCTACGCTCTCGAGCGGCGGCACAATGAGCGTCTCGCCGCCTGGCCGCTGCCTTGCAGCGCCTACGGCAGCTCCCACAGCACAGCAGGCGCCTGCCGCACGGGCCCCGCGGCCTCCGCACTGGCCGCAGCCCCTCCGCCAGCCGACACCCACGCCTGCGGGCTCGCTGGCGGTCTCCCCCGCCGCGCCTCCCGCTGCGCTGGTGCCCAGCTTCTCGGCCCAGCGCTGGGATAAGGAACCGTTCGATAAGGACCCCTCGGATAAGGAACCCTCAGGTAAGGAACCCTCAGATGGGGAACCCAGGGTCTGCAGCCTCCTTCGGCGCATTCCTCAACCCATGCCCCGACCGTGCACTGGTGAACGTTTTCTCATTCGGCGTTTCGACATTGGGCGGAAGGGGGGGGAGGGGGGGGGGCGTCTGGCTCTGGACCTCAGTGCGACTGTTTGCACAAGCGCGTCCCCTGGGGGACGCCCCACCTGCTCGAAACAGGCGCCAAGAAACAACCAAAATCTACTCCACAGGGGGGGGGGAGGGGGGGTGCGAGGGCCCGCGCCGATCGGCAGAACAATGAATAAGAAAACGATCACCCACTGCTGCCTTGTTTGCTTGTCCGAGGGCCAGGGCTCGAACTGAAAGGTGCTGTCCGTTTTCGTGTTGTTTTCGTTGTCCCCCGTTTTGTCTTCGCCCCGCCTGCGTAACATGATCGACCCACGAACCCGGAAAGGAATGTAGAACTGTAACACATGACAGCGTTTTCAAAGACACCTGATTGGGTGACGGGCAAATGCAATACTGAAGGTATCGATCTTGATGTACCCTGCCGAGGGCTGTGCTGTGCTGCGCCGTGCTGAATTGCGATGTGCCATGGCGCGACTGTGCTCTATAGCCTCGTGGATCGAGTCCTCCTTTGCATCCGAGTCCTGACCGAACTGATCTGGATCTTAAGCTCGAGCTGCCTGAACACATAGTAGCTGCCCCAGAGCTAATGGACAGGGGAACATGCCAGGAGGACGCGCCGCGAAACGTCCCAAGGGATGCGCCAGGCGACGTGCCAGGGGACGTGCCATGGGGTCGCACCGCGGGACGTGCCAAGGGGACGCGCTACGGAACGTGCCAATGGATGTGCCACGGGATGTGCCAGGGGACGCGCGACGCGACGTGCCAGGGGGACTCGCCAAAGGACGCCCCACGGAACGTGCCAAGGAACGTGCCAAGTTGCAATGCTGAGTGCATCGACCTTGATGTACCGTGCCGAAATCAGTGCTGTGCTGCGCCGTGCTGAATTGCGATGTGCCATGGCGCGATTGTGCTCTATAGCCTCGTGGATCGAGTCCTCCTTTGCATCCGAGTCCTGACCGAACTGATCTGGATCTTAAGCTCGAGCTGCCTGAACACATAGTAGCTGCCCCAGAGCTAATGGACAGGGGAACATGCCAGGAGGACGCGACGCAGAACGTCTCAAGGGACGCGCCAAGCGACGTGCCAAGGGACGTGCCATGGGGACGCATCGCGGGACCTGCCAAGGGGACGCGCTACGGAACGTGCTGGGGACAAGCGTTTCGCTCGAGACATCCTGTCAAAATCATCTGAATTCCTACGCGCGGGACGCTGCACGCGCGAGACATCCTTGGAATTCCTGCGAGCGGGACGTGAAAACAAGCATTTCGCCTGAGACATCCTTTGAATTCTGGCCCCCCGCGAGGCCACCGCTCGAGACATCCTCCAATTTTGCAAAACCAGCGTTTCGCTCGAGACATCCTCAACAAATTATGAACATGATCGACCCACGAACCCGGAAAGGAATATAGAAATGTAAGGCATTGCAACAGTTTAAAGACACCTGATTGGGCGACGGGCACATGCAATGCTGAATGTATCGATGATGATGTACTGTGCCGAGGGCTGTGCTGTGCGACGCCGTGCTGAACTGCGATGTGCCATGCCGCGACTGTGCTCTCTCTCTCTCTATATATTTATTTATAGCGTTGTGGATCAAGTCCTCCCTGGCATCCGAGTCCTCACCGAACTGATCTGGAGCGTAAGCTCGAGCTGCCTGAGCAGATGGTAGCTGCCCCAGAACTAATCGACAGAGAGAACATGCCAGGAGGACGCGCCGCGGAACGTCCCGAGGGACGCGCCAGGCGACGTGCCAGGGGACGTGCCATGGGGACGCACCGCGGGACGTGCCAAGGGGACGCGCTACGGAAGGTGCCAATGGACGTGCCGAGGGACGTGCCAGGGGACGCGCCGCGCGACGTGCCAGGTGGACTCGCCACGGAACGCGCCAAGGAACGTGCCAAGGTGCATAGTTGAGTGTATCGATCTTGATGTACCGTGCCGACGGCTGTGCTGTGCTGGGCCGTGCTGAACTGCGATGTGCCATGCCGCGATTGTGCTCTATCTAGCGTTGTGGATCGAGTCCTCCCTGGCATCCGAGTCCTCACCGAACTGATCTGGAGCGTAAGCTCGAGCTGCCTGAGCAGATGGTAGCTGCCCCAGAACTAATCGACAGAGGGAACATGCCAGGAGGACGCGCCGCGGAACGTCCCAAGGGACGCGCCAGGCGACGTGCCAGGGGACGTGCCATGGGCACGCACCGCGGGACGTGCCAAGGGGACGCGCTACGGAACGTGCCAATGGACGTGCACCGCGCGACGTGCCAGGGGGACTCGCCACGGGACGCTCCGCGGAACGTGCCAGGCAACATGCCAGGCTGCAATGCTAAGGGTATCGATATTGATGTACCGTGCCGAGGGCTGTGCTGTGCCTGGGCGACCTGGACACGTGAAAACACGCGTTTCGCTCAAGACGTTGTCAGCACATCCTCATGCTAGACATCCGCCTGGGCAACCTGGACACGTGCAAACAAGCGTCTCGCTCGAGACATCCTCAACAAATGCTCATGCTAGACATCCGCCTGGGCGACCTGGACACGTGAAAACAAGCCTCTGGTTCGAGACATCCTCAACAAATCCTCATGCTAGACATCTGTCTGGGCCACCTGGAGGCGTGAAACCAAGCGTCTCGCTCGAGACATCCTCAAGACCTGGGCACGTGAAAACAAGCAATCCACTTGAGAGATCCTCAGAATTCAAGTCCCCAGGAGAGGACAATCTATAATACAAAACAAGCGTCTCGCTCGAGACATCCTCAACAAATTCTGAAAAACAAGCGTTTCGCTCGAGACATCCTCAAATTTTAATTCGCCAGCCCTACGCGACCTCGTTATTTATCGCAAAAGAAATTCGCCGGCCCTACAGCCGTCGAAACCGGAGGGAAACCAACTAAAAGAGAACCCTGGGCTCAGGCCCTTTCGGGGAAAAACAAGCGTTTCGCTCGAGACATCCTGTCAAAATCCCAAGAAATCCAAATACCCGCGCGCGGGACGCGGCACGCGCGAGACATCCTTGGAATTCCTGCGCGAGGGGCGCTTTTCCGTGTCGCGGTCGGCTCTGCAAAACCAGCGTGTCGCTCGAGACATCCTCAACAAATTCTGAAACCAAGCGTTTCGCTCGAGACATCCCCAACTCTGCAAAACCAGCGTCTCGCTCGAGACATCCTCGACAAATTCTGAAAAACAAGCGTTTCGCTCGAGACATCCTCAAACATAATTTCGCTGGCCCTACTCCGTGCGTGCCCGCTCGCAAAATAATTTCGCCGGCCCAGGTCGCAGGGGGGCCGGGGGGTTAACCTACTAAAAGAGAACCCTGGGCCCGCGCCCTTTCCGGGAAAAACGAAGCCGAAACGACAACGGCCCACGAATTCGCCCAAACACCGTTTAGGTCGAGCCCTGCCGAGGGCATCAGGGCGTTCCTCGCTCTGCACTGCCCGCCGCATCGGCACCGGGAAGAGGCAACACTGGCAGCCCGGAGAGGCCCGAGGATGGTGAGGCTTCGGCTTCCGCACAGGCAGCCCCCCCAGGCAGTCTCTGCGAGAGCGTTTCTTCATCATCGGCGATGACGGGCGTCATGTGGGGGTGGGGGAGGGCGGGGGGGATATGACGTAACGCCGCCCCCCCCCGCCGTGCGGCTCCGGCACCACAGCCATGCCCGCGCGCACGACGACGATGAGCGACGAGCGACGAGCGACGAGCGACGAGCGACGACGGCGACGACGACGACGACGGCGACGACGGCGACGACGACGACGCGACCAGCGTGCAGGTGGCGATCTGCACCACAGCGCCTGTGTACACCACAGTGCTCGCGTGCACCACAGCGTTTGTGTACACCACAGCGCCTGCGTATACCGCAACAGAGGTGTGCAACGTAGCGCCTGTGTCCACCACAGTGCTTGCGTGCACCACAGCGCCTGTGTACACCACAGCGAATGTGTACACCGCAGCAGCCATGTGCAACACAGCGACTGTCTACACCACAATGCTTACGTGCACCGCAGCGCCTGTGCACACCACAGCGCCTGTATACATCGCAGCATCCGCGTGCAACGCAGCGCTGGTGTACACCAGAGTGCCTGCGTGCACAGGACAGGTAGAAGGAGCATGTCGGTGAGGATCTGGTGAGGACAGCTAAACGCCACGCCAGGGAAATGCTGAGAATAGAATGCGACGTGTTCCCCTCCTCCCTCCTCCATCTCCGCCTCATCCTCCTCCTCGTCCTCTTCCTCCTCCTCCTCGTCCTCCTCCCTCACACTTCCCCCCTGTCGTGCGGGTCGGCACTACAGCGCACGTGCGCGTCTCAGCGTGCACCGCAAAATGGTCCATTCACTGGTGCCGTGCTGAATACACGCAGGCATTATGGTGTACAATGGTGCTGTGTTGCGCACGGCTGATGTGGTGTACGCAGGCGCTGTGATTTACACAAGCGGTGTGGTGCCAACAGGCACTGTGGCACACACTGGCGCTGTGATGCACGCGGCTGCTGTGGTGTACATAGGCAGTGTGGTGGACACAAGCGCTGTGTTGCACGCAGGCACTATGGTGTACACAGGCGTTGTGGCGCAGATCGCCACCGACACGCTGCTGCTACCCGTCCTCTGTGATTCCCAGGCATTCCCAGACGCCGCCAGCGCGAATCGTGACGTCATCGGCCCCCTCCGCCCCCCCCAGATGATTGCCTTCATCGGCCCGGAATATAAGCATGATGGACCCACGAACCCGGAAAGGGATATAGACATGTGGAGCATGGACACGTTTTCACGATACCCAACTGGGCAACACCTCACGAAACATCCCACGAGACACTTCACGAAACATCCCACGAGACACCTCACGAAACATTCCACGAGACACCTCACGAAACATTCCACGAGACACCCCGCGAAACATTCCACGAGACACCCCACGAAACATTCCACGACGACAGGCAACCACTCAACCAAGGCGGTGTGGTCGTGCTGGGGAGTGGTCGTGCTGGGGTGTGGTCGTGCTGGGGGTGGTCGTGCTGGGGGTGGTGCTGGGGGGGTGTCGTGCTGGGGGGTGGTCGTGCTGGGGCGTGGTCGTGCTGGGGCGTGGTCGTGCTGGGGCGTGGTCGTGCTGGGGTGTGGTCGTGCTGTGGTGCGTGCTGTGGTCGTGCTGGGGTGTGGTCTTGCTGGGGTGGGGTCGTGCTGGGGTGGGGTGCTGGGGTGTGGTCGTGCTGGGGTGTGGTCGTGCTGGGGTGTGGTCGTGCTGGGGTGGGGTCGTGCTTGGGTGGGGTCGTGCTGGGGTGTGGTCGTTCTGGGGTGTGGTCGTGCTGGGGTGTGGTCGTGCTGGGGTGGGGTCGTGCTGGGGTGGGGTCGTGCTGGGGTGTGGTCGTGCTGGGGTGTGGTCGTGCTGGGGTGTGGTCGTGCTGGGGCGTGGTCGTGCTGGGGTGGGGTCGTGCTGGGGTGGGGTCGTGCTGGGGTGTGGTCGTGCTGGGGTGGTCCGCACCCTGTGATTTATCGATCGGGTCGTGCTGGGGTGTGGTCGTGCTGGTGCTGGGGTGTGGTCGTGCTGGGGTGTGGTCGTGCTGGGGTGTGGTCGTGCTGGGGTGTGGTCGTGCTGGGGTGTGGTCGTGCTGGGGCGTGGTCGTGCTGGGGTGTGGTGCTGGGGTCATGCTGGGGGTGTGGTCGTGCTGAGGTGTCCCGCACCCTGTGATTTATCGATCGGGATTTCAAAAACAAGCGTTTCGCCTGAGACATCCTCAAATTTTAATCCGCCGGCCTCCTTCGACCTCGATATTTATCAGGGAAAGAATCCGCCGGCCTCCTTCAAGTTGGGCACCGGGGACATGTTTACATACTAAAAGAGAACCCTTCAGGGCGGAGCCCTTTCCGGGAACATGATCGACCCACGAACCCGGAAAGGAATTTAGAACTGTAAAGCATAGACGCGTTTTCAAAGCAGTGCTGAAGGTGTCGATGGCGATGTGCTGTGCCAGGGGCTGTGCTGTGCCCTGCTGCGCTGACTTGGAATTTGCCATGGTGCGCTGAACTGTGCTGTGCTCAAGTGCGTTGTGGATCAACTCGCCCGTGGCCTCCGAATCCTGGCCGAACTAATTTGGATCTCAAGCCCGAGCTGTCTGAATGCAGAACTCACCCTGGAGCTGATCGCAATCGAAACATCCACTGGGACACCTCACGAAACATCCCACGAAACACCTCACGAAACATTGCACGGGACACCTCACGAAACACTCCACGAGACCTCCGTGTTAGATATCCCCGTGAGCGGCGTGGACACGTGCAGGAAGCCATGCCGCCCCCTTCAACAAATTGGCAGGCTGCTGCGCTCTGCCGTGCTGCGCTGATTTAATGCGCGCCCTGCCTTGCGTTAATGTATTGTGCAGCATGTCATTGTGGATCAAACCGTCCTGTGGGAGCCCTGACCAAATTGACGTGGATTTGAAGCTCGCGCGGCCTGAACGGTCTGAGCGGGGGTCGCACAATATATCCAGAAGCCTCTGGGGGGCTCTCAAGGCCTACGAGGGCTCAAGGAAAACCAAACACGCTCAAGCGCTTGGCTGCCACGATCGGTCCGCGGGCGGCCGCTCTGCCCGGCCTCGATCCGAAAGCCTCCTCCTCTTCCTCTTTCTCCTCCTCCTCCTTCTTCTCTTCCTCCTCGTCCTTCTCAGCCCCTCTCGCCCCTGGGCTCTGGGCGCAGTTTCGTCCGGGTTAGGATTGCAACGACGATGGTGATACTGTGCCAGGGTCTGTGTCGGGCTGCGCTGTGCCGCGCCGTCCCTTGGGAAACATGCCAAAACGTGTCGCCCGCCACCCCTTCAGCATCGGATCTGAATCGCAAGCGCGCCCGAGCAAGCCCCATGTCTCGAGCGCAAACCATCAACTTGCCCATTGGCGGCAACGCGCCCAAGACGACGACATCGCATCCGCGGGGAAGGGCGATGCGGCACGGCTGTTTCTGATGCTGGCGACGCGGAAGTCGCGCGCACTGGCCGTGGCAGCACAGGAGCAGGAGTATGTTTTCGTCTCCGGGCCGCTCTGACGCAAGCTCTGTATCGCAAAGGGTGTCCGCGACTGAGACGTCGCAGAAACATCATTGCAGGGTGAAACGAAGCCAGCACTGCGCACCGCGATGTGCGATCGCGTCGGCGCGGTAGCGTGGCCGTAGGGTGGCGTAGGCCTGGAACGCGCGCGACCCCGCGTCGCTACCAGCGCTGTAAATGCGGCGTAGGCCTGGAGCGCGACGGCCCCCGTGAGAAATGAGCGGCGCAGGCCTGCAGCGCGTCGGGCCGCGCCGACGACAGAGTCAGATCCGCGGCCGCGGCGCCGCCGGAGGGGCCCCCCTCGACGCGGCGACGCTGCCCTCGGCCTCCGAGCGCGCGGTTGGCCGCGCAGCTACATGGGCACTGCTAAGGCCATGGCGAAGTTGAAGCTCTTCACTGCCCCGTTGACCGGCGCGAGAAGCAAGCGCGGGGCCACGGGGGTGATGTCCGTGAACTTCCACGCGAACAGCTGCCTGCCCGCGTACTGGGGGAGCGGGTACATGCGATTCAGCAACTCTCGGCTGACGCGGTGGTGATCGAACGTTTGGTCGAACTCGTCGCCGCGCCCCAATTCCTCGCAGGGACCAACAAAGGACGGCCAGCGTTGGGCCCGCGGCTCGGAGGGGGCAACTAGCGATCAACGGTCTAACCGCAGGGGGGGGGCAGCGCCCGGCGGAGCGGGCGGGCGACGGGGGGCAACGGGGGGCCCGTCGGCAGGTCTGTCCTGGCACTCCAAATACGTCGTCTCGAAGCGGATCACCCATGAGGTCGCTCGCGGGGGAGCACGCCCTGGCACGCCGGGGTATGGGATGCCCGAATTCGTCTGGCACAAATATATCTTCTTCCCACGGGCCCAAGTGCGATTGGAGGCAATGCTGATGTCCCACTGCTTGTTGGGGTAGGAACTGATGTGCGGCTCCTTGATCAAGTAGCCGACGGAATCGTTCGGCGGGGGCGCGAACCCATCGGTCCCGCCAGGGGGCCCAGCTCCCCCTCGGCCTTTGCCCGTCGCGCTGGGGGCGGCCGCCCGAAAAAACATGTCGGGAAGAAGGCGCAGCTCGAATGCAGGACTTGACACGTGTCTTCCTCCTCCTCCTCCTCCTCTTCTGCGTCCTCCTCCTCCTCCCATACATCTAACAGAACTCGCCTGAACGCACGTGTTGGAGCTGGCGTCGCAGGTATCGTGTGTACCCGAGTAAACAGATGTCCCACAAGCGCAAGGCGACAAGGCCCTCTCGGACCGTCTTGGAGCTTTGGGGGCCCAGAGGGAACTCTTTGGGGGCCGTGGACCTGGGAAGCCTAATCTATAGGCACATACGAAAGAACACAGATTCGCTGGGGGCCTGGATTACGCTGGATCGTCGTCGTCGTCGCCGCCGCCGCCACCGCGACGTCGTCGTCGTCGCGCTGTCCTCGACCCTCGATCTGTAAGCGTGGGCTCTACAGACCCCCAAGAGGACCCTCCAAGAGACCCCCGGAGACCCCCCCACGCAAGGCTCTAAGATGAGACTTTGTCGTCGTCGTCGCCGCCGCCGCCACCGCGACGTCGTCGTCGTCGTCGTCGCGCTGTCCTCGATCACTCGATCGTGAAAGCGTGGGCTCTACAGACCCCCAAGAAACCCTCCAAGAGAACCCCGAGACACCCCACGCAAGGCTCTAAGATGAGACTTTGTCGTCGTCGTCGCCGCCGCCGCCACCGCGACGTCGTCGGATCGTGAAAGCGTGGGCTCTACAGACCCCCAAGAGACCCTCCAAGAGAACCCCAAGACACCGCTCCACGCAAGGCTCTAAGATGAGACTTTGTCGTCGTCGTCGCCGCCGCCGCCACACGCGCGCGTGGGCTCTACAGACCCCCAAGAGAACCCTCCAAGAGACCCCCCACGCAAGGCTCTAAGATGAGACTTTGTCGTCGTCGTCGCCGCCGCCGCCCTGTCCTCGATCCCTCGATCGTGTAAGCGTGGGCTCTACAGACCCTCAAGAGACCCTCCAAGAGAACCCCAAGAGACCCCCCCACGCAAGGCTCTAAGATGAGACTTTGTCGTCGTCATCGCCGCCGCCGCCGCCACCGCGACGTCGTCGTCGTCGTCGCGCTGTCCTCGAGCCCTCGATCGTGTAAGCGTGGGCTCTGCAGACCCCCAAGAGACCCTCCCAGAGAACCCCCGGAGACCCCCCCACGAGAGGCTCTAAGATGAGACTTTGTCGTCGTCGTCGCCGCCGCCGCCACCGCGACGTGGTCGTCATCGTCGCGCTGTCCTCGATCCCTCGATCGTGTAAGCGTGGGCTCTACAAACCGTCAAGAGACCCTCCAAGAGAACCCCAAGAGACCCCCCCACGCAAGGCTCTAAGATGAGACTTTGTCGTCGTCGTCGTCGCCGCCGCCGCCACCGCGACGTCGTCGTCGTCGTCGCGCTGTCCTCGATCCCTCGATCGTGTAAGCGTGGGCTCTACAGACCCTCCAGAGACCCTCCAAGAGAACCCCAAGAGACCCCCCCACGCAAGGCTCTAAGATGAGACTTTGTCGTCGTGGTGGACGCCGCCGCCACCGCGACGTCGTCGTCGTCGCGCTGTCCTCGACCCGTCGATCATGTAAGCGTGGACTCTACAAACCGTCCAAGAGAACCCCAAGAGACGTCGTCGTCGTCGTCGTCGTCGTCGTCGTCGTCGCCGCTCCCAGAGCCTTCGGGGCCTCTCCTTGGCCCTCCTACGGAAAATCCTGCAAAACCTAGCGAATTAGTCGAGACATCCTCGAAATTCCTGCGCGCTGGACGCGGCACGCGCGAGACATCCTCGGAATTCCTGCGCGCGAGTCTTCCTTTGCATCCAAGTCCTGACCGAACTGATCTGGATCTGAAGCTCGAGCTTCCTGAACACATAGTAGCTGCCCCAGAGCTAATTGACAGGGGGACATGCCAGGAGGACGCGCCGCGAAACGTCCCCAGGGACGCGCCAGGCGACGTGCCAAGGGACGTGCCATGGGGTCGCACCGTAGGCCGTGCCAAGGGGACGCGCTACGGGACATCCTCAAAATTCCTGCGCGCGGGACGTGGCACGCGCGAGACATCTTCCGAATTCCTGCGAGCGGGACGTGAAAACAAGCATTTCGCCTGAGACATCCTCTGAATTCTGGCCCCCCACGAGGCCCCCGCTCGAGACATCCCCAAGTTTGCAGAAACCAGCGTTTCGCTCGAGACATCCTCAACAAATTATGAAAAACAAGCGTTTCGCTCGAGACATCCGGTCAAAATTCTAAGAAATCCTGACAAAACAAACGAATTAGTCGAGACATCCTCGAAATTCCTGCGCGCGGGACGCGGCCCGCGCGAGACATCCTTGGAATTCCCGCGAGCGGGACACGAAAACAAGCATTTCGCCTGAGACATCCTCTGAATTCTGGCCCCCCGCTCGAGACATCTCCAAATTTTGCGGAAACCAGCGTTTCGCTCGAGACATCCTCCACAAACTATGTAAAATAAGCGTTTCGCTCGAGACATCCTGCCAAAGTTCTAAGAAATCCTGACAAAACAAGCGAATTAGTCGAGACATCCTCGAAATTCCTGCGCGCGGGACGCGGCACGCGCGAGACATCCTCGGAATTCCTGCGCGCGGGGCGCTTTTCCGAGTCGCGGTCGGGGCTCCAGACCCCGTTATTTTTCGAGGATTCTGCGAAAAACGCTCCGCACCCTCTTTTTTACGAGGGAAAGCGGGGGTCTGCGGACCCCGTTATTTATCGAGGATCCGAGATGGGGGGCGAACTTTCCTCGAGCGGGCACGCACAAAACGCACTTTTTCTAAAATAATCAGCACTTTACCTCGTTATTTATCGCAAATAATTTCGCCGGCGCTTGACCCGTCAGATCCGGGGGTAAACGGCTACATGATCGACCCACGAACCCGGAAAGGAATATAGAACTGTAACACATGGCAGCGTTTTCAAAGACACCTGATTGGGTGACGGGCAAATGCAATGCTGAGTGTATCGATCTTGATGTACCCTGCCGAGGGCTGTGCTGTGCTGCACCGTGCTGAATTGCGATGTGCCATGGCGCGACTGTGCTCTATAGCGTCGTGGATCGAGTCCTCCTTTGCATCCGAGTCCTGACCGAACTGATCTGGATCTTAAGCTCGAGCTGCCTGAACACATAGTAGCTGCCCCAGAGCTAATTGACAGGGGAACATGCCAGGAGGACGCGCCGCGAAACGTCCCAAGGGATGCGCCAGGCGACGTGCCAGGGGACGCGCCATGGGGTCGCACCGTAGGACGTGCCAAAGGGACGCGCTACGGAACGTGCCAATGGATGTGCCACGGAATGTGCCAGGGGACGCGCCACGCGACGTGCCAGGGGGACTCGCCAAGGGACGCCCCACGGAACGTGCCAAGGAACGTGCCAAGTTGCAATGCTGAGTGTATCGATCTTGATGTACCCTGCCGAGGGCTGTGCTGTGCTGCACCGTGCTGAATTGCGATGTGCCATGCCGCGACTGTGCTCTATAGCCTCGTGGATCGAGTCCTCCTTTGCATCCGAGTCCTGACCGAACTGATCTGGATCTTAAGCTCGAGCTGCCTGAACACATAGTAGCTGCCCCAGAGCTAATGGACAAGGGGAACATGCCAGGAGGACGCGCCGCGAAACGTCCCAAGGGATGCGCCAGGCGACGTGCCAGGGGACGCGCCATGGGGTCGCACCGTAGGACGTGCCAAAGGGACGCGCTACGGAACGTGCCAATGGATGTGCCACGGAATGTGCCAGGGGACGCGCCACGCGACGTGCCAGGGGGACTCGCCAAGGGACGCCCCACGGAACGTGCCAAGGAACGTGCCAAGTTGCAATGCTGAGTGTATCGATCTTGATGTACCCTGCCGAGGGCTGTGCTGTGCTGCACCGTGCTGAATTGCGATGTGCCATGCCGCGGTTGTGCTCTATAGCGTCGTGGATCGAGTCCTCCTTTGCATCCGAGTCCTGACCGAACTGATCTGGATCTTAAGCTCGAGCTGCCTGAACACATAGTAGCTGCCCCAGAGCTAATTGACAGGGGGAACATGCCAGGAGGACGCGCCGCGAAACGCGCGCGAGACATCCTCGGAATTCCTGCGAGCGGGACACGAAAACAAGCATTTCGCCTGAGACATCCTCTGAATTCTGGCCCCCCACGAGGCCCCCGCTCGAGACATCCCCCAATTTTGCAAAACCAGCGTTTCGCTCGAGACATCCTCAACAAATTATGAAAAACAAGCGTTTCGCTCGAGAAATCCTGTCAAAACCCCAAGAAATCAAAATTCCTGCGCGCGGGACGCGGCACGCGCGAGACATCCTCGGAATTCCTGCGCGAGGAGCGCTTTTCCGTGTCGCGGTCGGCTCTGCAAAACCAGCGTTTCGCTCGAGACATCCTCAACAAATTCTGAAACCCATTTCGCCTGAGACATCCTCTGAATTCTGGCCCCCCACGAGGCCCCCGCTCGAGACATCCCCAAGTTTGCAGAAACCAGCGTTTCGCTCGAGACATCCTCAACAAATTATGAAAAACAAGCGTTTCGCTCGAGACATCCGGTCAAAATTCTAAGAAATCCTGACAAAACAAACGAATTAGTCGAGACATCCTCGAAATTCCTGCGCGCGGGACGCGGCCCGCGCGAGACATCCTTGGAATTCCCGCGAGCGGGACACGAAAACAAGCATTTCGCCTGAGACATCCTCTGAATTCTGGCCCCCCGCTCGAGACATCTCCAAATTTTGCGGAAACCAGCGTTTCGCTCGAGACATCCTCCACAAACTATGTAAAATAAGCGTTTCGCTCGAGACATCCTGCCAAAGTTCTAAGAAATCCTCACAAAACAAGCGAATTAGTCGAGACATCCTCGAAATTCCTGCGCGCGGGACGCGGCACGCGCGAGACATCCTCGGAATTCCTGCGCGCGGGGCGCTTTTCCGAGTCGCGGTCGGGGCTCCAGACCCCGTTATTTTTCGAGGATTCTGCGAAAAACGCTCCGCACCCTCTTTTTACGAGGGAAAGCGGGGGTCTGCGGACCCCGTTATTTATCGAGGATCCGAGATGGGGGGCGAACTTTCCTCGAGCGGGCACGCACAAAACGCACTTTTTCTAAAAAAATCAGCACTTTACCTCGTTATTTATCGCAAATAATTTCGCCGGCGCTTGACCCGTCAGATCCGGGGGTAAACGGCTAAAAGAGAACCCTGGGCCCACGCCCTTTCCGGGAAAAAGAGAACCCTGGGCCCGCGCCCTTTCCGGGAAAAAGTGCTCCAGCTGCGTCCGCGCGCACGACGACGATGAGCGACGAGCGACGAGCGACGAACGACGAGCGACGACGACGACGACGACGACGACGACGACGACGACGACGACGACGACGACTGCGGACCAGACTCCTTTGCGGATTCCTATGCGGACACAAATGCGGATCACGATGCGCACGGCGGCAGTGCCCGAATCGCACTAGGGGAAACGTTACGTCATAGAGGGGGGGGGGGAAGGGCGGCCGGGGGCCATGACGCCCGTCATGTCCCAAGCAATAAAGAAACGGGCTCTGCTTGAGCATCGTTTATCCGACCCCTATCCCCAGCGGCGTGGCCTGGGCCCCACTGGCCGATTTACCCCCCTAGATGGGGATATGGGCCGTTCCCTTCGAGTTTCGAGGGGTGGATCCCCAACTCGGGTGGAAATTTGGTAGGGGTCTCGAAGGGGATGAGGATGGGGATGGGGGTCGGTGAAACGATACAGACTGCTGGCCGCAGCAGGCCCCCCAAGGTAGTCCCAGCTGGCTTCCACGGGTCTCAACACCTCAACCGTGGGGCGCGGAGCGGGCCAGGGTGCTGAGACCGCCCTGGACTCTGGACTGCCCAGGGGGGGCTTCTTGAGGCTCGCGGCGCGCAGCCCGAAGCCTTACCAGTCAGGAGGGAGCGGTGCTGTCAGCCAGGAGCAGCCCGAGGAGGTCAGATATCCAAGGGGGCGCACGCCCCTTAGAGAGGAACGCCCCTGCACCCCTATGGGCGGGTCGACGCCAAGACATGCGACCGGCGGCGGGGCGCAGCCTGAAAAAGTATGATGATGATGATGATGACGATGATGATGATGCTGCTGCTGCTGCTGCTGCTGATGATGATGATGATGATGATGATGATGATGGTGATGGTGATGGTGATGGTGATGCTGATGCTGAAGCTGATGCTGATGCTGATGATGATGATGATGATGATGATGGTGATGGTGATGGTGACGATGATGATGCTGATGATGAAGATGATGATGATGATGATGACAATGATGACAATGATGATGATAATGATGATGATGATGATGATGATGATGGTTGTGATGGTGATGATGATGATGGTGACGATGATGATGATGATGATGATGATGATGATGATGATGATGATGATGGTGATGATGATGATGATGATGATGATGATGATGATGATGATGATGATGATGACAATGATGACAATGAAGATGATGCTGATGATGATGATGATGATGATGGTGGTGATGGTGATGATGATGATGATGATGATGATGATAATGATGATGATGATGATGAGGAGGAGGAGGAGGACGAAGACGACGAAAGGAGGAAAAGAGGGGGAGCTAAGGAGAAGGAGGCGGAGGAGGAAGAGGAGGAGGGGGAGGGAGAGGGGGAGGGGGGGGAGGTCGAGGAGGTGGTGGATGTGGGGGAGGTGGAGGGGGAGGTGGAGGTAAACGAGGTCGAGGAGCTGGAGGAGCGGGAGGGGGAGGAGAGGGACGAGGAGGAGGAGGAGGAGAAGGAGGAGAAGGAGGAACAGCAGCATCAGGAGAACAAGGAGGAGAAAGGAACAGCAGCAGCGGCAGTGGCGGCGGTGGCAGCAACGCAGAGGGACGACCTTGACGACGACGCCGACGGCGAATCGACGACGCCGACGACGAATCGGACGGGGGGTCGGCTGAGCTCCCAGCCGTGGGAATCTTCACCGTAGCAGAAAACCTGGGGGCATCTCGTTTAATTGCACACGGCCGCCAGGACCGCCCACGCCGCTTTCACGAGCTGCTCCTCCTACAGCCAATCCAGCTCCTCAGCCTCCAGCTCATCGTCCAGCTGATCTACGTCATCCCCCGTGTCAACCCTCCCTCCACCCCCTTTCTCCCCCTCCTCCCTCCTCCTCTTCATCCTCCTCTTCCTTACATCCTTATCTCCTCCTCCTCCCCCTCCTCCTCCTCCACCTCCTCTTCCTCCTCTTGCTCCTCCTCCTCCTCCTCCTCCTCCTCCTCTCACCTCCTCCTCCGACTTCCTCCTCCCTCCATCCCTCCCTCCCTCTCTCCCTCCATCCTCCCTCCCGTTCTCCCTCCATCGTTCCTGCATCCATCCTGCGACGGCAAAGAATGCCTCAGCGGGCGTTCGACGACGACGTCCCCTCCTGTGCCACGACACACACACACACACACTTACACACTTACCCTTACACTTACATGTACACTTACACTTACACTTACACTTACACTTACACTTACACTTACACATACATTTACACTTAAACTTACACTTAAACTTACACTGAAATTTACAATTACACTTACACTTATACTTACACTTACACTTACACTTACACTTACACATACATTTACACTTAGACTTAGACTTTCACTTACACACACTCTTACACACTTCCACACTTACACAGGTACACACTTACACACTTACACAGACACACACACACAGCAGGGTCCAATGGCACTTCGTAAACGTAAGGGGAAACTCTGGCGGGAAGACTGCCAGCGAGACCCCGCCGTCCCACACGCCTAGCCTGTCCTTCGGAAGGCACGACCTCCCCTCCTCCCATTCCGCTCCCCGCTTCCTCCTCCCCTCCTCCCGCTGCCTGGCCAGCTTGCGCAGCTTGCGACCTTGCCTCCCCAAGTCCTAGGAGACAACTTCTGGGAGGTCTTTGTTGGAACGACCGACGACGGAGCCGATTGACCGGATCTGGCTGAGTTGAGCCAAGGATGACGCCGGATGGTACCAGACTAAGTGGGACTGAGCAGGATGGAGCCGGATGAAGCCAGAGTCGCCCAAATTGAGCCGCCGATCGACCGCGAAAATACCAGCGCCAACTGAGAATTTCACGTCCCAAGAGTGGCACACTAGCCCGCCGCTACCGCAAGCGACCACCCAGCGATCGAGCAAGCAACCTCCTCCTGGGCCTTGGACCAGCAGCAACGGCTGGCACGCACGTACTCCGGAGCTGCCAGCACGTGGCCTCTCAGTCCTGGGGCCCCGGGGGTGCACTTCAGCAGCGAGCTTGGGGGGAAGTGAGAAGGGGCGGGCCTCCTCAGAAGGCTCGGAAGTTTCCCAGCCTCCTGAGAAGCTCTCCGGGTCTCACCCGAAGACACAGACGACCTCCTTCAGAAGTTCCGCCGCCTTCTGAGAGGGCCTTCTCCTTCTCACTGCCCCCCGAACGACATCCATATCCACCGCTCCCCGAGCCCTCGGAACGCAACCCGGCGGCATTGGATATGGCCATATTATGGCGGCGCGCAAACTCGCGCGGAGGACGAGGGCGCGGAGGGGGGAGGAGGCGGCGCGGAGCGCAGGGGGACGAGGACGAAAAGGGAAGAGGATGGAAGAGGGATGATGGGAAAGGGAGGAAGGCGGAAATGGAGAAAGGTCGCCGACCTGGGGGTGCACTGCCTGCCCTGGCCTCGCATGGCGACGGATTCCCCGCTAGCGGGCCCCCGCGGGCAGCGAAGGATCCACCGCCCAAGTGGCGCTGCCGGGCCGCGGCGCGCCCCGGCCTCCGCCACAGGGAGGCTGCGCCGACGGGGCCTGGTTTTTTTGAATTCAAGAAACGAGTTATTTGAGTTCAAGAAACGTATGTTTGAATACAAAATGAGCTTAAATTAATATCAAAAAACGTGTTGGGGAATTCCCCAAAAAAACAATCTTGAAATCAAAAAAACAGCCTCGGCTCAGGATCTCCGCGGCCACGGGGAGCATGACGACCCCAATCCCATACTTTGTAGGGGTTCCCGATTGGACGCAGAGCTTGGTGCCCATGAGCCCAGGGATATATACGATGGGGGGCGTCCATCCTCGATAAGGGGAGCGTCCGAATAATTAGCTACATGGGGGTGTATCCCAGAGCTCCCCCCCTCCAGGACACCTGGCTGCTCAATCTTTGTTCAATGCGTGGGCCCCAGAGGTCTGGACCATTTCCGAAGGGCCGGCTTGTCGCCCTGAATATGTTTTCTGACGGTCCCGAGGCCCGGCGAAGGCCCCCAGAGGCCCCAAAACCGGCCGCTCCAAATTTTCTGGAGCATCGGATCTTTGGGCTCTTCGGAGGAGGAGCCGAGGCCCACGATGGCCCATAACCCTTTGGGTCTCTTACGAATCGCGCCGCAGAACCACGTACCAGCTGGAACACCTCCCCCGTCTCCCTCCCCCCCCACC